>OX596202.1:8083770-8610742 GCA_951394215.1 Glyphodes perspectalis
GGAATCGTTTGTTTTTCGCGTCATGTTGGATTTAGATAGCTAACCAAGTACCAAGTAACTAACCATGAAGAAATAAATTAAAAAGTTGATATAAGCACCTAAATTAGATTGCCAAAAGGTGATGCTTTATTTTTCTTTTAAATGGTCTTTCAGTTGTTCGACAACGACGAGCGCAGTTGATATAAACGGATCGAACAGTTTAGGTTTTGATTAATGACACTTCATTCAGAGTGGTAATATTTCACTGAATTCTAATGATTTATTGGTGTACCCTTCAGTGGTTTAAAAATTACTTATTCAGTTGCTGATCAAATAAAAAAAACACTGAAATATATATGAAGATTTCAACTGATAAAATATCTGCTGAAACTTGCAAATTGTACTAGTTCAAAATAACATTCTAAGTAACGTATTTCAATTAAAATGTGCAGTATTTTATTAAAATTGCATTATCGGATCCAAGAGCTGCATGGAATAGCGGCAAGCTTGACATTTTTGTCGTTAGCACTTGTATCTATCTAACTCGATTTCACGAGCCATCGCATGAAATTTTACAGCTTACTTTTGCTGTGGACAAAATAATGAAACGTGAATTCTAAGTAGCGGTGATTTATGACCAAGCAATGACTGATCGTGGCAGCATTATTACTTTACAAAAGTTTATCATAAATTATTCTCTCTAGTTAAACAACTTTAAAATATAAGTTTAGGAGATCATTTATATGCTTAAGATTAAAATTTACTTAATCTAATGTCAAAAGTCAAGCTGCCGCATTTTTTTATCGATTGACTGTGAGATTGAAATTGAAAAAGCGCTTTGGCCATTGAAACCTTTGGTTAAAAATAGCATAAAATAATTGTCTGAAATAATATTTCAATGTTAACCATTATGCCTCTAATCATGAATACAAAATATCATACCATATTTAATTTCAGAACTTATAGATAATTCCGAGGTTTAGTTATTGAAATGAACGCCGATATTTAGCTGTAGAGATAAGCTAACGACAAGGCGTAACCAATTCGGATGTTGCGGGAAGGCTTAAGCTAGCAAGATTTAGCGCATCGGCGTCCATTAAGACGACGGCGACTGCTGAACTCAGGCGAGAAAACGTTCAGGCTTTTATCAGTGTTTGCTATGCAAATGACTTCGTATACTGACACTGTACCCTTAATATCTTGATTCCTATATTGGATAAACCTCCTTGCATTACTCCCGTCCTAGATTGTTGCGCCCAATAAACTATGATATATTTTTTCTTAATTCGCAAAGTTACTCTTATGTACCCAATAGATTTAAATCACGAAACCAGCAATCCTGAGGCTTCATGATCCTGACTGGATTTTAAAGATAGTTGATATGTGGAAAATTATGTTTCCAAATTTTACTGCACATTAAATACAGTAATGTTTTATGAGAAGTTTCTTAAGGAAATTTCCTCAAGCATCTTTCATAAGTGCCAAGTTTTTCCCAAGTTAATCCCCAAAGGTTTGGCAGCTAATTTGCGCGATGCAAAATTCGGGCGCGCTTAATCGGTGTACGTAGAGTTTATCGGCGGCGTGCGGCGGCTGAAGACGAGCGTGCGCCCATTAAAGCTCTGCGGCGGACGGCGGGCTTGTGATTGATGACGCCAATTCGCCACTTGTCCGGCCCCGGCTCGCCGTGCCGTGCTGCTCCGCCCGCTCCGACCGCTCCGCTCACTTGCTAGTGCTGCGTGCTAAACTATCGATATCGCACGCAGCACTAGTGTAAAAAGCTCAGCAGCTCAGTGGATGACGTATGTGAGCAATACTACATTTATTATCATTGACTGATGGTATAGAAACAACTGTAGTTTGATAGTATTGATATTGTGTTGAAATGATGGTAAGCGGTCACCGTCCGTAAACTACGGGCGTTTGAAAGGAATGTCACTGGTACGTCATGGATGCTTTGAAGGTTTTATCGTAATGTCCATCCGTAATAATCGCAACTAGTACCGCATTCTGACGTCGGCGCAGCCATTGCTCAATATTCGGGTCTCTGTTTCATACGAAACGAAAGACTTGAAGAGCTGCTTCTTCACGGTTTTGGCTAAGATCTTTTTCTGAAATAAGGCCCAGTGCTGAAATTAATGTGGCTTCAGCTTGGGCCTACTACAACGCTTCAAGTGCTAATAATTTCAAAGGATATATTATGTCCTTTATTCCTTTGAAATAAATATGAGGGTAAGACGCCTCCTAAATATTATGATATTGCTAACCGAAGGAAATATGATCTGCATTTATTCAATATTAATTTGTGTACATTCAGTAATTTTGTGTGTATATATTATAAATACTATTATTATTATTCAAGTTTTCACAATATCGATAGTATAGCTTTTGTAACACAACATTATCGTTCACTCCTCCGTCGACACGACTTGGCACGCTCCGTTAAATTAAATTGGATATTTTTTACTGCACTCCTCGTCCTAAATTAGAATTTAAAATATGAACTCCAAATTTATTCACGTCGTCGTATTAATCGTAATTATCTTTATCTTTCCTAACACGGGAGCACGTTCTACGAATCGAATGTCTTAATTTATGAAACGACCCACTCGTTGCTTATGTTATACTCATTAATGTAATTGATTACTTAGTGTTGCTCGCTCGTAATGAAACCGAAGCGGCGTTACCATAAGTAACGAGTTCTTTAGGTGTTTCTCAATTAAATGTTACGTGGAATAAATATCACTTGAAGGTAATGGCACATACCGTAAGTAGCTCAAAAGGACAAATATATAGTAATCTTTGACATAATGTTCAGAAAGTAAGTCTAAACACATATTAAGATTTAAGATGTCCACGAAATGCGTCGATTTCTACTTAACTCTGAATAGAAACGATTTACACTTTTGTATTCTTTTAGTAATTCCATTAAACAAGATTATTAATAATTTTGTCTTCAGTGATCCATCATTTTGTTTGCTATTTATAAGTAAATGGTGTGCTTTTTTACTGCATTTTTTTGAAATGTTTTTTTTATACTCTCATCTCATCTCATATTGTATGGTACACTCAAATTATGTTCTATTTTTTTGGCGTTTCATAGAAATATTAAATTATTCAATGCTGTCGAATCAACTTGTTTCAGTTTAGAAATTAGGTACTTTTTAATCTGTTATTTTAGTTACTTATATGGTTTAAATACATATCTATGTGGTTCAGAGTGCATTAAGTTAAGATGGTATGGTAACGTTTGCATATGTAAGTGGGTAGCAAAGCAATCGATCGATAGTCGCTTGCCCGCGCGCCGCGGTGTAGGCGACCGGCGGCGTGTTATCTTGAGCGCGGCGCGACACGCCCGGCTCGATCACGCTTAAAAAGATTAACATGTTGCCCGCAGATTGATGTCGATGCTTCGGAAAATTCACCGGCTATATTTTAACGCGCCATTATAAGCTCTTAATAACGACACGTCATTCAGTTCGCCAATAAATTCTTGTAAAGATTAAAACGTTATCAGAGATCGCTGCCGATACTTGGGAAAATAGAGTGGCGAGATTTTAAGCTGTTCGACGATGCAATTACTGTATATTAGTTTCCCAATAACAGCTTGAGTTCGTTCAGTCTTTAAAATTGGCTATTACTGAAACGAAGTAAGCACGCTTCGTTCTCGGTCATAAATAGAAAGAGCCGATAAGCTTAATGTGCGCGAAGGGAATAGGCGCATAACGGCAAATAAAGTTAGTTATAGGAATTGGACAGCACACTCTCCACAAATGCTCTTTACTTTTAAGAATAAATTGGCTATTTCTTGTAAACAAACTTAACGCTCAGGGAAACTCATGTTCCAGAAAACGAATAATCACACTTTACTTCACTTACTACTTTAGTTAGAAGACTTTTACTGTCCACGTATCCAATTCAGGACGCTGTTTTCGCTTAGATCAATCTGCCAATCATTATTTTTATGAGGCAAATAAGCAAGCATAAAAATCCAGGGAATTTCTGCTTGCATTCCTGGTTCAATGGTATTTCTTATGAGAGGCCTATTGAGTTAAGGCTGATGATTATAATTACTTGTAGACAAGTTTGTCCTGCATTACCTATATTACCTCATGAAATTCCCCATTTTCACTAACTTGAACGATGTCCATGACAAATGTTATAATGAAAAAGGTTTCAGGTAAAGAATTAAAATAGGAACTCTGAATTCCTATTTTAATACTTTCCAGAGGTCCCGGGTTGTTATTGTTAATGTCGGTGCTCATTTAAATAGATGTCTACCTGTTCTCTACGCACATTTGTAACGGGGGCAGAACCGCTGTTGTACGTAAATGTAGCTGAAAAAAAACTCGTTAAGGCATGCATGCGGGTGAATTTTTTCACTTCCAAAAGCCACGACTACATTATTTTGTAGCCTTTAGCGGGAACTTTTAAAATGCTCTAGTTAAAAATGTATTGAAATTCTTAACTAACTTTTTAGTTTTTGAGAATTTTCATATTTATCTTCGCTTACTTTTTTTTTTATAATGTCACGCCCATAATTCCCTAAGGGGTAGGCAGACTCAAAGGGATAGCAGCCTCCTTTAACCACATTCAGCCAAAAATAAAACTGGGCTGGGTAACATAGACAATTGTGTACAGTTAATTTAATCCGTTTAATTTTATTAAAACTTTATAAGTAGGTGTTATCATGGTCGGTATTTTGCGAAAAAAAAAATAGCAGCATTTTAAATTAAAAAAAAAATATTGTTCGATTGGCACTGCCTAACCCTAATAAATTGCAGGTAAGATGATGTGAAACATAAAAATATACATACATGTTTTTATATTACTTGCTCTTTTTGTTTGTTATATTACGTAAGTGCCCTGCTTTCTTATCAATTTGAAAAAAAAGACGAACATTTGTGGTAAAATTTATTCAGAGGTCAGTGACGCGACAATATCAAGGTCCGTGCAGCAAAATGCGGGACCACAAAGCTTATGCTTGTCACGGCACTGATTGATGGCACCGAGGGTTCTTCTTTGTAAGCCGCCTGCGCATCAAATGCGTCTCAAAACGGTACTGCCGTGACAAAAATTCGTTTAATACAGCTGACATCCGTCAGATATTGCTGCTAAACAAGTATTGGAGTGATAGACGACCAGTATGTACTGGTTGTCTGTAACTCCAATATTTGTTATCTATGAGCCTTTTAGGTATTGGGAAATATTTGGTTATTGCAAAAACGTAGTCAGCCTTCTTTATGGCACTTAGTTAATTCCTCGAGAACTACACAAGCTTAAGAAATAGACATTTTCAGAATACTATGCGTATTTTTTTATTTTATGTTTTGCGTATTTTTCTCTCTGTCTACCCTGCTAGGGAAGTGGCGTGAAGTTTAGTTAGTTTTGATTTAGTTTATATTTTGCAATTCATTGCTTTGAATGAAGCTGTATAAAAAACTCAAATTAAGAACCATTTTAAGAGTTAGGAATATTTAAACAGAGGATTGAAGTGGAAGTTGTAGTTAAAATTATTGAAACAAGTTTTGTAGTGATTTTAATAAAGGAAGGATATCCTAGTGCAGTGCAAGCAAGGATATCCTAGATGTCTGACAGTTTCTTTATGTAAATAAAGCTTAATGCAAAAACGACAAACGCTTAGAAATGCGATGGCTGTTGTCGTGTTTGCGTTACATTAAATTATACGAATGTCGGGTTAGGTCTGTTAGGTAAACATTTTCCGTTACCTACTCCATTGTCCGCGGCCCGGCTTACTCCGCTCATATTTGATTAAAATGGAAATTTTATGAAAATTTACCTGCCATGTTGTAGTTGGGTACGCGTATAATGCAAACAAATTATTGTGTTTACGTTTTCTTTCAACTACAAATAACAATATTTTACATTGTTTCAGGTTAAATGGTCTTGACGGAGTACAGGCTTTCAGCGGCCGAAACATGATTCGGGTGAGTATCTTTTCAGTCGACTTGTATTGAATATTAGATAACGGAATTGCTTTTTTGAAATCTGTGTGTGAGTGTGCAAAAATAGGTGCGTATGATGACAGTGGCCGAGGGCGCGCAAGAAGGGTGTGTCGGGATGAGCGGGGGGCGCGTGGGTGTGCGCGCGTGCGCGTGCGCGCGGCGGGCCGCGTGATGCGCGTGTCCGGCGGCGCGTCGCCCGCGCCCGCGCCCCCCGCCCGCGCCGCGCGCGTGATGCGCGCGGACCGCGCCGCGCTCTACGCGTGGCTCGTCTGCTGCGCGGCTGCACTCTCCTCGCACAAGTACAGCACGCGCGTCATCCGCACCAAGTACGGCCCGCTGCGCGGGATCGTCGTCCACTCGCACCCGCAGGTCGAGGCGTATCTCGGCGTGCCGTATGCTACGCCGCCCCTCGGTAGCCTTAGGTAACTGACTGCATTATTTAACTTAGCTTACCTACTAAGAGAAATCAAAAGTAACATCAAAATGTTTTTGTTTTTTGTTGTTGCCAGTTTACGACTATTAAGTATCACTTTTTATAGGCGCTATTACTTATTCAATCTGATTTTACGACGATACTTTAATCTGGAATACGTCTGACTTCATGAATACTACTATGTCGTCAGCAATCCGGAATGTTGAGCTAACTTTGTTTGTAAGCTCAATTCATACATAAATATTTCGACATCGGGGAGAATCTCACGACCAATTTAGTTTTCATTCGCGATTGTGATTTTATTGTTATTTATATTATCTTAGCCACTTTATCAGGACATCAATAGAAACAATTGAATTATATTCTAACATGACCTAACTTCATGATGATTCCCTGACGGGTAGGCAGAGAGAACCTCATTATGAGGCGGTCATTACACACCACTATGGGCCGCGATCCACTTGTAGGTTGCGGTGAATATTGGATAGGTCTTGAAAATTCTAATGTTTCCAATGGTTGACTGTCTCATTAATTGGATTTTGACGGAATTAAATATTTCTTTGTGAGAACGAGTAAACGAGTCAAATTTAGATTTTTGACTATGCGGATCGCAGGCCTAATCAACTTTGCGAACAGCTCATCCAAAGTATTATAATTGCGTCGGTATTGTCAGATACATGCCGCCGGTGACGCCGTCGCAGTGGCGCACAACGCGGCTCGCAGACGCGTCGGGCCCGGCGTGCCCGCAGGCGCCGCCCTCCGCTTCGCCGCGCGAGGACGCGTTGCTACTGCACCCGCGCGCGCGCATCCGCCAGCTCGAGTGCCTGCGCCCCGTGCTCGCCAACCAGAGCGAGGACTGCCTCTACGTGAACCTCTACGTACCTGTTAACGGTCAGTGATGTTCTTTACCAACGTTTATCCATCCATTAGCTTTTGCCCACCTTTGTAATCGACTCTATCGCGGATTTATGGATTTTTCCGAGATCAAAAGTAGTAGGTATATGTCCTTTCTTAGAGTTTTAAATTTAGGCGTGGCAAAATTATCTCAATACAATTGTTCAGTAAATAGTTAAGGCGTGAAAACATAACAAACAGACAGATAAAATAACTACATTTATTAATAAGTATTTACTTTTTTATTCGGTGATTAATTTCTTGATTATTGAGGAAAACATGCTAGAAGGTATAATTGACTAGACAGAAGACCAGATGTAAGATGTGACGTCAATGCACCTATCCAATGTTATGAAAAGTAAAACTCTATTGCATTAAATGTAAATAAAATAACAATGTCAATTTATTTAATATTTCAATCTAAAAATACATTCATATTTGTGTGGTAACAACCTTGATGATAAAGATATAAAATCAATCATTGAAACATATAGCCTTTGAACGTGCAATGAGTGGTACGTGACTGGACGCGACGATATCTTGCTTCGGGCCAGTTGGTGTTTTTGATCCTACAGGAAAAGTAGCTTTAATCTCAGCTGAAAGACAATTTATAACACTGTAGCCATTTTGCTGTGGATATTAAAACCGTAGTTTTGTTTGAGGTCTATGCTTATATCACGTGAGTTAAGATCTGTTAATCAAGTACGTTTACGTACGCCTTTTCTGCCTTGTGATATAGGTAAGTGGATACTTACCTATATCACAAGGCATCGTAAAAATACCTATATAGGCGGATGCCTATATAGGTATTTTTACGATTGTCAGTGTTTACGTATGCACGTTCCTATCTAACTACACAATTAGAAACCGTATTAGTTTGAGTACGTTCACGCGCGCTAACTAACAGGTGAGGTCAGAATAATTACTCTGTTGCGGTGTAAGTAAGAACAAGTCTACAAATGTTTTAATAGCTTCAATTAATAGTGAACTCTCGGGCATAAATCTTCAAGTAAAAGGCAATTCGGCAAGCTCAATTGTTCGTCAGGCTGCCGGTGCAGTAACGTCTGATGGAATAGAACAATAACATCAAGGTAATGGTGCGGCTGCTGCGCTGATTCGCGGCGGCCTCGCGGCGGTCGTTAATCCTTGCCAGCCGGTTTATTCATAATTTATTCACGTCATTTCTCCACTAATTCACTGTCCGTTAAATAAGCTGCTCTTCAATTATGTAGCGACTCGAGCTGTGAGGAAAATTCTGTCTTTCGCAGTGCACGTGTAACAGCTGTTGGGATTCATTTTTTATTTGAATGCGTGGTGACGACTTAAATAGGCACCATTAACAAACATGGCTAGTAATGTATACGTATTCTTGTGTGCATATTCTTATATATCGTTTGCTTACGTTGAATACGGTACAAATCAACACGCATTCATCTGTTCTTTTAACAAAGAAAATAGGTTTTTTTTTTTCAACTATATCATTTAATATAATTTTTGATTCTTGTCTAATGTCTAAAAAAAATTAATTACTAAATATATTATGGAAGCGATACGTAGAATCCGCATAATCATTTTTTGATGTATTTTACAAGGTTGTTATAACACGATTTAATATTTACTAATTATAATGGAATAAGTACTTCATTAAAACGAAAGTTGCTTAATGAAGCGCTTTTGTTTTATTTCTAAGAAAGTTTTGAATACTTAATGAAATTTCCGCAATACCTTAGGTGGTAATGTTAAATTCATTTTGGGATTGTTTAGTTCTAAAACGTAAAGTTATAAATGTATGTAAGTAAAATATGTACATAGTAGTTTAGATAAAGTCCAATAAATGGAACAAGTAAAAGAAGAGATCTAAGAAGTTTTATCACATGATGAGGGAGAGATCAGCATTGAAAGGCATCGAGGCCTCAATTCCGTAGTGCATTGCAGTGCATGTTGCTTCCTGCAAGCAGTGCGGAAGTGAGGTTGAGATGGCCTGTGACGTCGCTGCGTCCAAGATGAAGAAGAAGATTACTTGAAGACCGTGAAAAGTGACTAACTCTTTGTATTATAATTGTTTTTTTATTGTATTCGCTTGCATGTAATTAAACTCTAGTAATTTACTACGCCCTCAATTTTCTTGGATTAATGTCGATTTTTTATGGCAATCTCGGGCCTAATATCGTCCCATTGATAACTTATTAACATTCATATTTAATGATAGTAACATAAAGAAAACTGCCTCACTACGGTACAAAAATGTTGTACTTATATTATGTAGTACTGTCCAAACATATTAATAGTACTAAAATATTCAAACGGCATGCATGAACAATTCAACATTTTCAACTCTTTTTTTCACATAACTTGCACTTGGCTGCTAACATGGCGGGCACTGCAAAATTAGTGCAACAGGAATAGCAGTTTGGATAGCGACCAAAACAAACACAAATGGTCTGGAAACTAAAATCGAACGAATGGAATGGTTGGAATTTATTGTCCAAAAATATGTAATGTCGGACGTCATTCGGGATGGCTGCGGTGCAAAAAATGAAATGAAACCGCGTACATCAGTGCTCGCGTCAGTAGCTGAGCTGTCAGTTTAATTTACTGTCATGGCCTTGTTTTTGTGGTCAGTAGGCTGAATTTTGCCTTCTGTGTTATTATAGTCAAATATGCGTTAGTAAAAGCTCGGCATTTCGCTGCGTGATAGTTTTAAGTAAACATATGAGCTTTTCTATACCAAAATACGTAGGTGAAGTCGGTTGTGAGTATTTTATTGATATGACTGAAATCATTCAAATTCAAATACATTGCCGAATTTATAATAAATCGTGAGGTTCTCTGTAAATCGATAATACTATACTTAGGATCATAATGAAGATCAGGAACTATTCTGAATTACTCTGTATATCAATATTCCTTAAGCGTTAAGGTCAAGCGTTAACGTCAAGCTGTAAGTACTCATGTACTACATAATGCATATCGCGTTTAGTCCCGTCAGTATTATTTTCAGTAATAATGCAACGCGAAAGTTTAAAATAAATATTCCTTAAGATTTGGAAATAATCATATAGACATAACTTTAAAATTAGAATTTTGAAATTACTTTTCAGCAAAGAGATAAGATGAAGGGAAGGGAATGGAAAAGAGTTCATTCGTTTCAAGAAATCCAATGCATTTCAAGGGATTTCCTTATTCTTGTGTTATTTTCACTCGAGTTTCATTAGATTAGAATTCAATCGAAGCCCGTCAGCGGCACTCGACTCTTTCCATTCCACACCCACCCTTCATGAACGTTGTTACCACTAGACGCAGAATATTTTAATACTATATACCCTTGCGTAACTATTTGAATATTAGAGTAAAGTACGTGGTTTAAGAATAAAGGTAATTCATGTATGGTAAAGGTTTTAAATGCATCATCATCATTATCATCATATTGTCATTATATAATAATATCATCATCTTGTTAAACAAAGCTTGAGTTCAACGCAAGATTGTAGACGGCTCAATGTAAGAGAGGAGATTTATATCGTCGTAAATATTACATGCAAGAATGCGGGGATGTGTTCGGGGTAGGGTATCATACAATGAAACAAGATTTTTTTTGCAGCCGGAAAATATATGATTCGGCGTACCCTCATCCACGTCATAGGTCATAGGTTGAGTTGCACCTTATAACTTTAACCGTTACTAGCGGTTAGAAGGCTGTCAAATCTGTTAAATTCATACAATGATGATGATGACAGCAACTATTGTTATTGGTGAAGTTGTACTCGTATGTAAGATAAGTGAATATCAAATGCTGATATTTTACGCAGTAGATGTTCCTTCCTTTTCGTTTCGTAATTTTTTCCTCTAGTCGTTAAAAAATCTTTGCCACCCTCACTCTGACTTATTTGTTACGTATTGTGTCTTTAGTTTTATATTTCACGGCCCTTATTTATCCAAACGAAACCTAACCCTCAACGTAATATATCTATCTATATTATATATTTCATGTCTGTGAAAAAAAATTACTATTATATTTACATAGCGTATCTGTTGTTCACGTATTGTGTTTATATTTGATTTTCATAATTCTAAAGCTCCGCCTGGACCACGTTTGCATACTAAAGTATTAATAAAAATCTCTGTATATCTCTGTAGGTATTTATAATTTAAAATTTGTTTTCGAATTGTTTAAATGTTATAGAACAATACATGTCCACCGCGCAATTTTATAAGTACATAAATACTTTGAAGATGCTAAAGGATATCCGGTAATTTGTATGCAATACCTAGACATATAATACACTCATTAACTATATATTAAACTAATTTTTACTCGCACCTTCGCCCACGTGAAATTTAATCTGTCAGAGCTACGATATTAATTATGCATAATAAAAAGCAACCGACATTACCTAACCTTTGTCTTTTTTAGGGATATACATAATTTTTGGCGTGCTATGTTTCATTACAATAGGTTAACTTCTTTCAGCTTGAAAACGTAGAAGAAATACGAGTAGATTTTTGTATTTAAAATCAGTTAGAATATGCACTTACTAATAATAGGAACGTATTCTGTCATGTGCTAAAGTACTTTGTTTCGAGAATCAAAGGCTTTCTATTGCAACAAACAAGTAACCCATTTTCGCTTTGTTCAAATTTTCCAGTTAACAACGTAGAGGTTAAAACTCGGTTTTCGGTCAGCGAGCACTGGTGTTTGAGCTCAACTTATTTTGTACGATGGCACAAAGACTTCGGGTTTTCCACTCGAACCGGGAACTGAGCGAAAGTCGATTGGGCCGGCTTGATGGTCTCTTGGATTTTAAATACGTTCCACAGCAGTGATTGCTTTGGATTACCGTTCACTTTATTTTCGTTTGTAACGCGACTGCAATGTTCTTGTACTTGAGAGCTTTTAGGTGCTTATAGCAAAACCATCGTCATATTTTTGGGGCTATGCTGGTTATAAGTTAGGAAAACAGCGTACCGTACGTATGTACAAAAGCTCTGATGAATCATTATAAGCTTAAAAGCGTGTGTCCTGAAATTAGGAAAATTAGGCTAAATACAAAATATATAATTAAGACATCTGTAAGTGGCAGATCTGACAGCAGTAAGTGGCATCTTCTGAATAATCTTTTGATAGCGTCTAAAGATTTTGGAACACATTTTTAAGATTACATAACAACCGGAACTATCTATTTACCTTTTAAATTTTCTTTAATAGCGGAATGGTATTTTTACTAATTACATTTCTACTGGAGAATATTGTTCCTACACTTTTGTGTGAACTAGATGTGAGCACAGAAAAAAAGTTTAAATGTTCGTTTAGTTTAAGTTCATATTTATAGAAGGATTTGGTTTTAAAACGAAATCTTTACGTTTATTAGTATCCCTATTCCATGATAATATGATACAACTGAAGCGTCAGTTAATATCTGTTATCGTTCTTTAGCTAGCATGTTAATGTAAGTATTTGAATGTTTTTTTCTAAAGCGCGTCCTCCCCATTTGGGACCGTTTCACAGCGAACGCCTTCGTTAAAACGACGGCACAAGTAGTCTGCAATATAGCACTTTTTCAATGGATTCCTTGAATGCAGGTGGTGAGGGAGAGGGAGAGGGCTCGCGGCTGCCGTGCCTGGTGTTTGTGCACGGCGAGTCTTTCGAGTGGAGCTCCGGGAACGCGTACGACGGGACTACCCTCGCGGCGCACGGCAACATTATTGTAGTCACTATCAACTTTAGATTAGGTGTATTGGGTGAGTAATACTCTTTCACGTCACGTCAGTGATTTTTAATATTTTTAGGAACGAGGATGAAGATTCCCTTTTAAAAAGAATTAAATAAAAGTGATTATTGTTGGTAAACATTCAAAAAAAGAGGTTGAAGATAAACCGAGTCCATTAAAAGAAAAATCTATTAATTTAAAAGATAATCTAATAATTTAAGACGAATAAAAATTTTGCTTTTTGCGGACAAAACTTTTATGTATTGGTTACTGGTTAGGAACTAAACCAATTGTTTCACAATCATGCTTACGGCTCGCTTATGGTAAGCAGTTACCTTGAACGCAAACCATGGGGTATCACTTCCACGTTGCCAACCATATGTTCTAACTACCAAAAATTCTTGATAATCATTATCATCATCATAAAATCACGCCCGTAATCCCCGAAGGGGTAGGCAGAGTCAAAGGGGCAGCAGTCCCCTTTAACCACATTCAGCCAAAAATAAAACTGGGCTGGGTTAGATGTAGAATTGTGAAAAAGTAGTGACAAGTGGCTAGCTTGTCGACTACACAATCACATACCCAAAACCCGATATACCATTAGTCGCCTTTTACGACATGCTAGGCAAGAAACACAGTTGGCACATTCTTTTTAAGTCCCACACCAACACGGGACAATGGGCTGGTTTAGATGGAAAATAGTGAAAAAGTAGTGACAAGTGGCTAGCTTGTCGCCTACACAATCACATACCCAAAACCCCATATACCATTAGTCGCCTTTTACGACATGCTAGGCAAGAAAACACAGTTGGTAAATTCTTTTTAAGTCCCAGACCAACACGGGACAAAATTCTTGATGACCCTGTTTACTGTAGTTTTTAAAGTATTAGTTGCGTTTTTGTGAGATATATCTACATCATAGTTTTAATTAATATCAAGGGCTACAGGCTACTACATTCATTCATTGAAATACATAATTAATTAAAATTTATTTACTTATGTATGATATTTCAATGAATAATTTGTTTGTAATCTTGATAAGAACTTCTGTTTAAGTGAAAATAACTTATATCATCTTTTTCCATCTCATAATAATGTTAGAGCAAGTACAAAACAAAAAACGGTATTCTATATTAATAAATTATTGAACTTAAATTGCAAAGCTAATCGACAAATCGGGCTTTTAAAGTTTCACAATCGACTAACGAACTTTAATGTTTTTTTTTTAAATCTGAACTACCTGCGTAAAAAAATCGAATCGATATCGTTCGATATCATTTTATTTAGTAAGTTACTTAACCTTAAAGCGAGATTTGTGATTGATTTAGAATTTCCATTGTCGCGTCGCCATCAGTTCTGTAATAAAATATATGCTACGCCCACGGCTACGCCGTAGCCGCCGTATATAATTGACAAAGTAAAGAAAATGCCGCAGACATAATTAATTATTTCCTGTTTACATTTTGGATATCACACCTAATAATAGACAGTAAGCTTTATTGTCAACATGCATTATCCAGACTTTGTATGTACTACACTAACTAGTTATTATACATATATAGAACGCGATCTTGAGATTAAGACCATTATTGGCCTTAACATTATATGTATACGTGCGTAGACTAAGAATAGTATAAAAATGAAACGATAAAGTTCTTCCATTTAAGTAGATACCTTATGTAATTACTTTATATAAACTTATATATATGTTTTGAGTAGTAGGGAAAGATATAAGACTTTTGTAGTAGTACACTACAATAAATATATTTATGTTTGGATTAGGTATTAAATATAATGTTTACACTTTTAAAATGCTATGGGCGCAGTTGGCGCATGATTTAAATTAACCGCAGGCTATAATTAAGGCATGCGGAATGAAACGTGAACTAACTGGCAAAAGTGATCTGATGTCATGTGTAATTTTAAACGGAAACCAAATTAAAGTGTTTTATTATTTGACAGTAGGTGTTCGCATCGATGAATACACTGCACAAACATATTGATGTTGATAAAAACGGAACGATAATACTACTAGTATTGCAAATGACGAAGCCGGATGAAAATCTATAATAATGTTTTATTGTTGACACAAGAATCATATAGGTGCCAGTTCACATATGTATACAAATACATTGGTAGATATATTTGGTACTAAGATTTATTTGTAAGATTGCAGTGGACAAAATAAAGTACCTCACGGGCTTGAATTTCTTAATCAGGGGAAAAATCATAATGATTTGCTACACTATAAAAGTAAAGACTTTTGTTTTGTTAAAAAATATGTAGAAATATAAACATATATGGAAATTACTATGTTTCATCACTGAATATATATATTTATTCACACCTCCATTCGAGAAACGCCGTTTTTTTGTTACAATACAAATTGTACTTTAATGATTTTGAAGTTCGAAACAAACGTCTAAATATTTATTGGAAATACTTGTCCTTTTTTCCTCTTTGTTTGTTGCGACAACTTAATGTAATCAAACTTTCCGAGTCTCCTTTGTGAAGAAAATTTCCGCCTAAGTTATACAAATAAGTGCGTGAGACAATTTGCACCTTCTGCGAGATAAAATGTAATAACACAGCGGTATTTTTTAGGTAGGTATGTAAAATATTTACATAATAAACAATTTGTCAAATAAACAATTTTACTAATCAATAAGCCACTACTTTATCTGCATTTTACATCTATTCTAGTTTTTATTTTGGCCAAAAGCGGTTAAGAGATCTTGTTGCCGCCTTGGTTCTGACCAGTGGCGTAGCTAGGCGTGGGCGAAGTAGGCCCTCGCCCACGGCCTCGAATTTGAAGGGGCCTCATAAGGCACTTTGCAGGAATGGTAAAACTTGGTAAAATTTATTTATTGGGTAGATCTTGGGAACGAAAAAAAAAGGGGCCCCGCTGAAGTGACTTTGCCCACGTGTATATTAATTAGTTCACGCTACGCCACTGGCTCTGACCACCTATGCATGTAGGTATGTATCTACTAATATACGAGTATGGAGTACATGGTCAGGTAGGTAATTATGTATTTTACACCAGTGCCTTCGAAGGTATCTGTCAAGTCATCATCTTCCTAGCGTTATGTCCCGTGCTTAGACGGGGTCCGCTTAGACCATGATCCAGGATTTAGCGAGTCTGATAATTACATTGAAGCGACTGCCGATCTGACCTTCGTAACCCTAAGATAGGAGAACCAGACAATTGTTGGATCATGGTTTCAAATCCAAAGTTGTTTGAATTTGCAGGTTTCATCACGATGTTTTCCTTCACCGTCGAGCTAGTGGTATAAATACGTACATAGACTTGAAAAATACAGAGGTACGTGCCCGGGTTTGAACCCGCACTCCTTGGTTAAGAGGCGCGTGTCCTTACCATTGATCTACCACCGCTATATATATATATATATATATATATCGAAGGTATCTGTCAAGTGGTAACAATTTATATTAAAATATATCATGCATAAACTGGGAACGGAAATTGAGGATAGTTATAATATATCGTGAAAGTTCTACTGATTTTGATAGTGAAATCTATGCACCAATAACTTTCTGTATGGAAACTTTCACAGTTCAAACCATGGCTATGTAGGTATGTCATCGGAAATATGTGAAAGACAGTAGGTACTTGCTTGAGAAATGTGTGTATCGTACTTACAAAGATTTAATAACGGTGCTAAAATATATACTATTATGTCAATTAGTTTACATTACATAATATGCAAAGAAAAAAACATATATAACATATATTTTCCAATACTCAAACGAACAACTGCTTTTGGGTGAATTTTATTAATTCAAGGGCCGATTTTTCACATGACTTAGTTATTATCTGACTGTAGAAAAATTAAGCCTAAATTAAATAATAACAAACGCCACTGATATTAAAAATATGTAAAAAATATTACCGAAGTAAAAAGTATTTTTTGGGTTAGCATTATTGATGATAAGTGGTTTAACGAATAATCGTATAAAATGTACCTTCACCAACGTACTTGCCTAATTAAAAATAAACATTCCGAAAAATCCCGGATTGCTCACATTGGCTTGTTTGGCAATGTTTAGGTTTAAAATAAATTCGTAATCAGTTCAATCCCCAGTCTCATTACAATAACTTTCTTTGACTCCAAAACTAGGGCAATATCATGAGAAGTACATAAGGAACCCGAATTCTCTTTCACGAATGCCTTACTCGAAGTACTTAAGAAGCTTTCGTGTGTTCTTATGGGTGTATTTCGATATATACGTCTTAATAAAAGGACTTTATGTGCTTTAGGCATTGAAAAGCTGAGGCATTTTGAAAATTATTTCATAAGAGTATTTGTTTCAAACAGAAGGACATTTTAGCCGAACAACCAATTGTAAAACTGAATATTTACAAAACATGCTCAATGTCATGCATTTGAGTGTGCTTTAGGACATTGAGCATGTACGTATATAATAAAGTGTACCATACTTTATATTCCACCATAATGTACTGTACGGCTTCATACGTATAGTATATCTACCTGCTACTCATACCTCTTTGATAAGCATTAGTTTAAGTGGATGGTCCTTTTGCAGGTTTTTTAAAGACTGGTGCTAAGGGGTCGGCGCAGGGTAACTTCGGGCTAATGGACCTGGTGGCAGGGCTGCACTGGCTGCGGGAGAACTTGCCTGCTTTCGGGGGCGACCCTGAGCGGGTCACTATCATGGGTCACGGGACGGGGGCAGCACTTGCCAACTTTCTGGCTGTCTCGCCGGTTGCTAGAGGTTAGTTGACTACACAAGACAATTACTTCTAGGCTGCTATCTAGTAGTACTCTCATGTTGTATAAATGCAATATGACTACGTATGGTACGACGTATATTTAAAACATTTTATATATAGGATTACACTTCTGACTCAACGTATAAAAAGACCAAATGAGAAAATTACAAGTTGTAATATAAATGGTTGACTTGTACTTAATTGTTAATAAATCCCGAAGCAATGTATTTCGCCCTTAATGTTTCGTAATAAATTAAGCTTCCTCTTCGCCATTTGTCTCTGCGTAATATACATACTTTTGCCACGACAGATTTATTGTGTCATTTGTAAGTATTCAAACTGCCGTGAAGAACATAAAGTGCAAATAATGAAAAAGTATAATCTAATTGGCGCCGCAGAGAGAACCGCTCAGCCCGCGGGCGCAGCTGACAGCCGCGCAAGCCACGACCTCACCATTGTCCGTAATTACACCATTCCGAGCAGATTTCATTATTTCGTGTCACCATCCCGTTTAGATCCTCTGTCACTTAATGCGATTAAAAGGGTCACATCAACCGAGTGCAAGAGAGAGGCCGTCTAAAGCGCAATTTAAAAATAAGGTCAACACCATGCTCGACTTTCTTAAAACTCCCCTTGAATAGCGAGCGCGACGAAATACAAATGTTTTTCTTTCGAAGAGATTTCATTATCTCGGTGATCCTTGTTCTAAATGACAAAATTAAATTAGGTTATCTGTTTCAGAACTACTGAAGCGTGTCATCTTATTAAGCGGGTCTGGGTTGAGTTCGTGGGCGTTGCAGAGAGAGCCTCTTACGATAAAACGAAAGGTGAGACGTCGCCACTTAACACTTGTGCCGTTTGAATTATAGATAAGTGAATATACGAGTTCCGCTCAAACTAGGGGAACGCTTCAAAGCGCAATGGGCCTTTTAATTAATTTACCCGATTTTATGTAATAACTTTGGGTCGCTTAGCGTAATGAAGTTTATTATTGGGTCTAAAAGTGCCGGAATAGCCCAGTGGGAAAATTATACTGTTGTGCCGCTACGGTACGGACGCTTTTGAATTTCACCCACATGTGCTAACGACCCGTTAACGACAAAACAGAAAAGAAGACAAAGTTACCTCAATCACATAATTGATCCGTGTGAAAAGTAAAAAAACAAGCGACGTGAGTACGATTAAAAAGAGAAAGAACACATTTCGTTCTTGAAATAATTTAAATATGACTTATGGCCTCCTAAAATGTAATGCTTGTGTAGGTTGCGGAACAAACAGGGTGCCATGGAGACCTGCTGGAAGACGACCTGGCGCCATGTTTGCGCAACAAGCCGCTCAGCGAGCTGTTGGCCGTGCGGCTCGACCCGCCGCGCTTCCTGCCCGGGTTTGCGCCCTTCGTCGATGGCACTGTCATTGTCAATCCGTCCTCTGTAAGTTTTACTACGAAATATATTAATAGGAAAAAGTACGAGCAAGTAATGATTTTACGCAGGTTGGAAAGTATTAAATTCTACGGCTGTTCTCTCTCCCTTCTCAGCAGTTACCTTCAAAATAGAAAGCAGAGTGCAAAAATTTAAAATGTTAGAAGCGATGAAGAAAATGTAACGTTAATCTTTGTAATCTCATTAGCGTTGTTGTGAGGATACTGTCCCACGCAGATGACACTGCTATTATTTTTATTGCGAAGACCTGGGATAATGTTAGATAACTTATTAATAATAATTAACGCAGGTTACTTATTAATAATTATAGGAAACTATCGGTTAAAAATTTACAAATCGTGCGCAATAACAGCAGTACAGAAAATAAACAATTAATACGAAGGTAGAACAATTAAAATTAGAAACAAACTACTATTAGCAAGCAGCCAGCGACAAACAAAGATCGACTCGCGTAGATGCATAGACCGAGGCGCGACTAGAGTTGACAACACTAAGTCCAAGTATTGACGTATTTTATTGTTGATTATTTTGAATTAAATATTTATGTGATGTTATCTGATTTATTTATTTGATCGTATGTTAATAGGTAGATATTTAAAACCTATTATCATACGATCTTAAAGCGAAAAATATTTTATTAGTAATATTATTAATTAGTTTATTTTATTTTTGTATTGTAATTATTAATTTATTTATTTATATATATTAAGATAAGATAAGATAACCTTTTAATTCTGAGAAACTTAAGAAAAGACGGTGCGAAAGGTATCTTGGCACCGTCACGCGCTACTCGCTCAGTCTTTGCCACTAGACAATAAATAGCACAAGCCCCTCACGCCTATAATAAAATTAATAGAATATTAAATATCTACCCTATGCAATCTTTTGAGTGTAAGAATACTTTGACCGTGTGGCTCTCTACTATTAATTACGTTGATGTAGAAGATATTTCTGTCCCCCCCCGCCGGGGTCCTCGGTTTGTCGTGCCAGGGGGGCTTAGTAAGCCCTGGACTTGGACCATCCAGGGCTGAAGCTAAGAGGCACCTCGAGGTAGGCCGCGACTGCAGTGTTTCCAGCCAGCCGTGGTACCGCAGCGGCTGGATTAGGATTGCCGAGGAGAGGAGGAACTGGGTGTTGTCGTTGCCCGCCGCGCAAATATAGTGTGTGTGAAGATATATTCACACACACGCAACATACACACACACACATTATTTATTGTATTAAGAAATAGAAAATGAACTACTGTATGGCTTAAACTTGTGTAGCTAATCGACAACAATGTAAGTCAATATTGTTAAGTTTACTTAGGAAGAGCGAGGCTTTTCCAACATAGGTATCTTTGATTACTTTCTGGGAAGCCCCGGCAACTTATTGTAAAAGGATTTACTGAAATGAAGCTCATTTTTTTACCGACTTATTTTTCTTAATGGGTGTCCTCACTAGTTGTGTTTGCTTTTTTTACGTGTACATCTCACAAATTAATCGAATTTTTCTAATATTTTTAGTTCTTCTCGAAGTTGTTATACCTAAAGCAAGCTATTTAAATTGTCAACATGCATCTATACCATCTACATTTCTAGTAATATTACAAGTACAAACCTACAGGGGTACGCATCAGCCCTCTTCACTACGCGGGTTTCGATCTACCACGGGTCCTTGATTCGAGCCCTTTGTCAATATCACGGTCATTGTTAATTCATCCTTTGTGAGTGTCACTTTAATCTAATTAGGCAACGTTTTACGTTGCTTATGTCGGGCATTGAAATAAGCCGTCCGGCGAACAGTTTCAGCAATACTATTCATGCAAATAGCCTCACCGTCCGAGCTCTAACATTAAACTTGTACGGATTTAGTTAAGTAATCTAAAACATACATACCTACTACCGTTATTCGTATTTTCGTATTTAATTGGTCTATTTTACAGACAAAGCAAGTTTTAATAATGTCTGTTAATAATATTAATATTAAGAGACATTATAGGACTTCGCTTTGCATTGTCGAGTCATTTCTATTTTAAGACGTCTAAATTGGAAACGTCTTGCTACAGAGATTAATTTATATTCCTCGGTTCCTATGGTTTACATCCACTCAGATTTTGGCCCATCCTCCTTCGCGGTAAGATCGATATTACTCGATACACCTTAGGATTAATCACTTAATAATGAATCGACCATCTGGATTACACAAGTAATTGTTACGGTGGCAAGTCCTTTAATATCTGCCGCCCGCTCTCCCCACGTCGGCTGTCGACCGTCGTCTTCCCCACCTGACGTAATGAATCTGTACTAAAATACACCACTATTTCATTACTATTGCGTGATATATTTTCTCCAGGTGTGTTAACGAGGTGGGGCCGGCCAAAATTTCCTAAAAGCGCCCAACCTACCAGAAATTTTGCTGGTGCGTACAAATCAATAGGGCCTGAGTAAACTTTACCTTCTGTTGGTGATTAGTTAATTTGAACATAACAGCCACTGTTTTACGCGGTTAATTTTCATGTAAACGTTTACAAGCCCGTTATGGCCATTAATTATGTTTGACGTTTAAAGTACTGTCTCTTCAAAAATATAACCTAACGTTAGAAATAGTCCAGTCAATAAAGCCTTAACTTTGACATTTTGAGTTGAAAGAATGGGACCAACGGGAAAATTTGCGTGAGTACTAGATATTTAATACTCCAAAAAGTCAGGTCTTTGACTCATCAGGTTAACTAAAAAAAAGGGGGCGAAAGACCGAAAAAAGCATTTTTTTGTAAATAACTCATGAATGGTTCAAAATATCGAAAAATGTTTCAAGTAAAAGTTATAGATAATAAAATTTTCTATAAAAAAAGGTCATGTAACATTTTTGCATAAATGCGATAGTTTTCGCAAACAACGCACCCAAATTTTTCAAAATGCAAATAATATAAAAATGTATGTTATCATTTAAGGTTTACTAAATTAATAATTATGCATAGAGCTTTATTATTAAGTCTATTTTTAAATAATTAAAAACGCTTTGAAAAAAATTTTTTCGCCCTCTTTTTTTTAGTTAACCTGATGAGTCAGAGACCTGACTTTTTGGAGTATTAAATATCTAGTACTCACGCAAATTTTCCCGTTGGTCCCATATTTTCAACTCAAAATGGCAAAGTTAAAGCTTTATTGACTGGACTAAAATATGAAAATAAATCATTTGTTTGTAAATTTGATAAAACAAATAAAACAATGTTGGTGTTATATGTATAAACTCATTAACAACTTTTCTTCAATTCTGTAGTCAAATACATATTTCACTCTTCATGAAAAACTTGAGCTTGGTTGGAGGTTACAAAGTTAAAGTATCAGTTTAATTAAAAACACCAGGAGTATTGGGAAAAACCCTCGTTATGATCAGAGTTCTATATGCGATTTCAGAGAAATTGGAAAAGATTAGATGTATTTGATTTTCCCTCAATTTAGATAGTTTTATTATTTAAAAAAAAGCAATCTTATTCGTTATATTCCATATCCAGTAATTAATTTGTTAATAAAAAGATAAATATCGATCAAAAGCTGAATGATATTAGCTGTAACTAAGTATTTAAAAATAAACTTTTACTTGCAGTCTGAATATGATCAATATAATATCAGAGGTTTTAAAATATTGTAGTACTTTTTCATAGTCGCATATAAATTTAAGCACTGTAGTAGATTTTTCATTACTTAACTGTACCCGCCGCAACACAAATACTTATCTCTAAAAATATACTTTAATTACCACCTAAAGTGAATGGAGAGGACGCGCGGCGGAGGACTACCGTTTGTTTAACAAAAATACACAATGTGCCACAGAATTGCATACTTATTCTATTCGGGGAATAAAAAATGAGGACTATACTTTCTGTTGCCTCAGACATATGTGATTATGAGTAAGTAAATTGGATCGTGAGGTTCGGTATTGAGTTGCATGGTACACCTAATAGGTACCTGTGTCGTCTACATCATGTAATAAAATATTTAAATGTTTAGACACCCACAAACATCGGGGCAGGTGAACTACATAGTTAAAAGCCTGTAAAATATACCAAAATACTACATAATACATGTGCTTTCTACGGTCCGTTAAGTTTTACGCCAGCATACGTGCGCGGGTTTTCAGTGGTCAAAATACTATTACGACCTACGCCCGTTGAGATCGGGTGACCCGTTCTGACCTATGACAGATTTTAAACGTGTAAACATGTGTCAAGTGGGCCTCGTTTAAAGGGCGGCTGTAGGGCGGTTTAAAAAATCTAGTTTTTCCTTATAATTCCTATTTAAGTTTACAGTTTTACCAACAAAATGTGTGCACATTTTTTTATTACTCGAAAATTGAATGGCTTATGTGAGAGACAATATGAATAAAGGAAACAAATAATGTGATGAGGGCGAATAGATAAATGAAACAACATAATGTGTGGCCACCCGATGAATTAGCGGTAATGTACGCAAATGATAATAATTAGTTTTGTATTTTTTTATTTAAACTTGGATGAAAACAATCCACGAGGTCCAGATATGATTGACTACATACATATGTCGTCAAAAGTGAAACTAGACGAGTTATATGGTTTGTCTGGCTTAGATACTAGACTGAATTTCAATGTTGGCGATATCGGAAATATAGATATTTGATAAAGCTATGAAGTTACTTAATAAGTGTTTTTTTTACATAGGCTCCACCTCCTACGGACAGCTCGCGACTGGGAGCGGGTGCCGCAGCTGTAGCTTCCGCGGCAGGCCATGAGTTAGCAGACTTCTCTCACAGGGAACTGATGTTTGGACTTACCACCACCGGTGAGCAACTGTGTTAAATACCGTCTAACAGTGTTAGTCACCACCGGCAAAACTAGACTTCACTAGCCGGTGGAATATACGGAATATAAAAATCGCTTTTGCGGTTACTGTTTTCTACTTTTACGATGTGGCTTGCGGTGCATTGGCTTGACGCCAGTTCAGTTACGCCCGATGGCGTGTAAGCGGTTTTTTGAGATTCGATTCTGGGTCGACGTTTGGGTTTCCCTACTCTTAAAATTGAATGTTTATTTATGGAGTGTTTATATAATGTAGGTATATGTTATTATAGTTAGAAAATAACTTTATTTTATAACCGGTAAAAATGTGAAGCATTTAGTCCTCATTACTTATTTCCTTACCTACATAATTAGATTCCTCTAATATTTTAAAGTATATTCGAACAATAAAATAATGTTAGAGATTAAATGAAATTAGCTCAACATCACACATATTAATAATGGTGTAATTTAACAATAATAGATATAACACCTTTCCCTTTTTGTAAAAATCGACATGACAACGACAACGTTGACACGAATTACGTGTCGACGTTATACTCTTCGCATAGTAATAAGGCACCCTAAAGTTTATGAAAAGAGCCTACAATTTTACGTTGTTTTAGGATACTATATGACCTTCACGAATCCAAGAAATATACATGCATTAGGAACTGTTATTCAGTGGTTTCGACTCAGCCCGTTTTGTGGTGAATTAACTCTCAGGTCGTCAGCTTTGCGCAGCAAAGTTCCGAGTGGCTCCACCGGATGTTTTGGGGCGTCAGTCAAAACAAATTGAGAAAACTTGTGCCACAACCCCAATTTGCAGCGAAGCCTTCCTGTTTATTTAGTATACAAGTACACACACACAAAAGGGTTGGGATTGTCTTGTAATGCATTGTATAGCCTTTTTTAGCATTATACAAAATGAATGAATTATATAAAATGGTGTAGAGTTAATTATTTATTACACTCCTACTTTTCTTATAAGGTGTAATACTACTTTATAACAATATAATGAATATAACGTCCAATATAACACTGTAAAAATCTGAATGAAAAAGAAAATAAAGAAGACGACCCTATTTATCCCATAAATTATCAAATTCACTGGTTATTATTATTACATCCGTTGTAGAGTTTAATATATAAGATAATTAATTACAGATCATACATATTTTAATCCTGTGCTCAATAAAAGCTCACACATATGTATATATGTATTGCAAAAAAATTTACGACTCAAATAATAAATGAGTGTTCATTTGTTAGAAATAATAGGGTGGTTTGCCATTGACCTTCGCATGTCATACAGATGTAGGAGGAGGTTTATGTAGGTATGTAAAGATCCTTTCACATTTTCCTTGTTTGCCTTCAGATATCATACATGCTGATTTTTGAATCATACGCCTAGTTTATTCAACATATCATATATTTGATTAAAATCTGACATGGGATATTTAAATTTGCTTAAACGATTGCGGATATATACCTAACCAAAGATCTAAAAAACTGAATATTGATGATACGATTTATCACTCAGTGTGTACATTGGATAAGCCTGAAGGATTATCAGTTATTACCGCAGTCTAAATCTATGACTCAAAGTAATCAACCAGTAGGGGTTCCGCTAACTACGCTTACTTCGCACATTGAATCCTCACACGTCTGAAACTTTAATCGAAACATACATGAATATATTAAGTACTTAGTCGCATTCCAATGATCTTAGTTAGTATGCGTGGCGTGCACGAATATGCAAATGGCAAATTTCTTGCAGAATCCTACCTCGAATTCAATGCGCAAGACTTGGAGTTCGGCTTCAACGAGAGCAGACGGGACCGCATTCTGCGTACGTTCGTGCGGAACGCGTACTATTACCATCTGAACGAGATCTATTCGACGCTCAAGAACGAGTACACGGACTGGGACAAGCCTGTGCAGAACCCTCTCAGTGTCCGAGATGCCACCTTAGAGGTAACTGCTGTATTATGCTAATCTCAGCTTCCGGCTCTTTCTGGGCTTATAGAATATGCATGAATTTTACATATCTAAGTTGCAATGCAAATAAGATAATTAAAACAATTAAATATGTTTCGGTAAGCAATGTAATATTAAGCCTGCAATAATTAAAATAAATTTGCTATGTACTATTATAGTTCGTTAAATGTCTTTGGGATTTGTTTATTAGTCTTAATATAAAAAGGAAATAAGACGACGAAAATTGACACCTTAATGATTTTTCTTATATTAAAGATATGTGTAACACGTTTTCAAATACTGTGTCCTTTTTGTATGAAATGTACCCTACATAATTCGTTCCGTTTATAGTGAACACAAGTTTGGTCATAAATATCTTCTGTTCCATTAGCTCTGTTAAGTAGCTTAGCCGCAACTGCATCCCTGTTTATCGTGAGTACCGTGGCCAAGCTAGTGCACATACGAGCGCTTTCATAAACCGTTGCAAAAATGATAAACATGAACATTCTCGATGGCCGAGATAGCGGGTGACTGCACAGGAAGTAGATAACTGTCAGCTGACTAGACGCTCTCAAGGCGGCCGCGCTCTATCGTAGGCGATCTCAATTTAAACCTCGAGAGGTTTTCGCAACTCACCGTGCGCTCCTGCGACGTACAAAGGGAGTTAATGACGCTCGCGCACGATGAATACCAGATGAGAGACTTGAAAGGCTTTATTGGAAGACTTGCATCATCACAGCGAGAAATTATGACGATATCAATGTTTATGTCATCATCGTCTGGAAACTTATTTACACAGAGCGCGGCTGCTATAATATATTTTTGTTTTATGGTTCATTTTATATGCGAAGTGGGGGTTCGATTCTTATTATTATTTTTACGAGACATATAGTTTTACGAGTAAGTTAGACATTGAGGTGAGTTATTGAGCTGTGTAACTTTCCCAAGAAGTTACAGTATTTTTTATTTAACAGTACAGTTATTTCAAAATAAAATAACTATGGATATGATAAAGTGACTTAAACAAAATGGTGAATAGAGGGAATAGGAATAGTGATTTAGAGAAACTATTCAATGCGAAATTTTATAGAGCAATAAAATGGTGCACACGAGTAACACAAATGGATGCAATCTTCGGTAATATTTCTAAGGATATGAGGTCGCAGTGGATAAATTGTGCGGAGATAAAGCTACAGTAGGCCGGAAGCTGCACTACGCTTCAAACGACATTTTCATATTAGTACCAAGAGGATTTATTAGGTGCGCGCGCTTTTACAACATTCTCAGGAACTCGGTTAATATTTAATGCGGAACTGTATATCTTCCTTTATTGAATTTTCATTGCCTTTTTTAGATTATGGCATTTATAATGGAGATAAAAATTTTCATCCAACGAAGAAATGTTTTACTACGATTTGTGAAACTAATTTCAGAATATTACAATACAGAATATTGATTTACTTACAAGGAAAACAAATGTGTTCTAGAAATGTTTAAAATGTTGGTAGATCGTTAAAAGAGATGAAAAATAATACATTGATACATACCTAAATGAGGCAGTCTGTTTACCTTTATTTATAATTGGATAATGTAAGACGATATGTACAAAACATCCTTTGTAATCAACGAGTAAGATTAAACGCTACGGTACGATACGAGCAATGTATCTATGTATACAAAGCAACACAAATCGTTCCAGTGTAACTCTACTAACGCTTGCCTTATTGCTTTTTTTACAGTCTAAGTATTGCGGAAACGATAGGCAATTTATTTTACAACCAGTTTATTTGCCAAAACTAGTTGTTTCGCGATTGTAAAAGAAGATTCGCGGAATAATTAAATCACGCTGTTAATTTCCACAAGTAAGATAAAAGCTTGATTAAAACGACAGGCGGGGGCGGTGAGGAGAGGTTCTACACGGGACCTCACGGAGTAAACTTCAAGTGTCGCCAGATGCTCATTGTACTATCTAATTGAAAACAATGTTCAACTTGTAAATGCAAACATGATTCAAGAACGCCTGTATCGTTTTGTACAATAAGGGGTGCTATGCATTGTTTTGGAATTTTTATCGAGTAGAACTTAGACACGGTCATTGTTGAAAAATTGTTTATTATGCTAAATAGTTGACACGTAAATTAAATCTATTCTTCGTATCTTTTTATATTGCTTATTGTTTAAAGATGTAATAGCTTTTTGTTGCATTTTTACCCGCAAAGCCAGAAGTATTCACGAGCTGGGAACCCCACTGAAGAATGTATTGTTTACAGGTGCTCAGTGACGGGCGCACCGCAGCGCCGCTTATCAGACTCGGCTACCTTCACGCGCTGCGCGGCGGCACCACCTACTTCACGCATTTTCACCACCTTTCTCAGGACAAGGACTATCCGCAGGTAGCCTATTTACTTAATTTTTTTTATGTGAAAATTTGTCATTGGTTGACGACTCTACTGATAGCGATACTAAGCGATAGAAACGAGATGATGATGTACGTCTATCGACAACATAATTTTTCAATTGCGTAATGTCTCCATTTTCAATGAGGATGACGGGGTAATGTTGCTTGTACCGCCATCAAATTTAATAGAATTTAATTTTCAAACATTTTTTTTTTTTTTAAACACATCGTTCTGCTTTTTGATATAATGTTGCATATATTTTGGATAAAGAGCTAATTTATTTAAATTAATTAGAAATAATTTTACAAATAATTATACAATTTTCTAAAAACGTTCTTCTAGTTTCTAATTAGTTTCCGAAATTTCTAATCAGAACAAACAATATATATCGTTTAGTATATTAAATTTAATTAATTCCAAGTGAGAAGCCTAGATTTACCTAAAAACAATTATAAGCAGATTTATATATTTTAATTAAATATATATTTAATGTTACATATTTTTGTGTAGTTGATATAGTAGATATAGTATATCTATATTAGTAGTAAAAAAGTACATAACGTAAGTTACTAAATATTATAGACTAGAAATCCCAACAGCCCACTAATGTCTACTAATTAACGTCAAAGAAAAACCAAAAAAATACTCAATTACGAATAGCGGCTCTGATGTGATATCTGATAATTAACCCACACTAAAAAAGATAGACAAGATTTCCGTCGATATATTTTTGCTCGGCACGCTCTGTATACCCGAACAATAGGCGCTGCTCAGGCGACGGACTTTTTGCCGGACAGAAATGACCGCCTTTACTCATGGCTTCGCGACATATTATACATACCTACTATAAGTATTATGCATTGTATGACCTTTTGTCGATAACATTGTTCACTGTCTATGTTAGCGTGTGAAAATCGTCTAATTCAATGGCCGTCTGTCCGGCTCGCGGCAACCGCCGGTGACCGTGTCCCAGTGGTCATTTCGTTGTTTTTGTGTTTTTAGTGGACTTTTACGGGGCGTCGAAATTCTATTGTTGTGAATGAATTTTCAACTCTGTTGGTAGTGTTTCTGTACACAGACCTAGTATTTTGCTGTATGACAAAGAAATAAATCTTCATATTTTTTATTTGGACGGTACTATTCGCTATCGTTACTTATTATAATATAGTCAGAACGATAAATTACATTAGGTTAGTATTAAACTTGCACTATTATGACAATTACCACATTGTTAAATGTTGTAGCCATATTATTTATACGAAGTCTAGAATATACCACAGTTACCGATTCAAGATTAACAATTCACTCTACAAAGCCGGATTAACAATAGGCAAGAGCATTGTTGAACATATGTTCAATCGAAACTTCCACTGTCCTCGTTAACCTGTATTACGCGGCTTGCTAAGATTTCCCCCGCTCGTTATGAGATACGAATGCAACTGGGGCATTGATTTAGGTATTTCAGTGCCGGCATTTAACGGATTATTCTTGATATTAATCCCGAACTCGAATGGATTTTGTCGGGATTGGGGATGTCGAGCAAACTGGAATCTCTTGGAAAGACGCATGACGCGGGAAGTGTAATTTATGGACGAGCAAACAATAACAAGAAGAGGTTACCGATCTACTTATTTCAATAAAATTACAATAGAATTTTTGATATCTCGGGTTATAATAGAAGTATTTTTATATCTACATATTAGAAAATTAGATAAATATCAATGGTAAAATATTTAATTAATTTAATCATAAAGTTGGTTAATTGACTCACTTTAAATAAATAAGTACAGTAATGTGCGGCTAAGGATAGTAGTTGGTTGGCCAGTGATTCTTACTCACCATGCGAAAATTCTGGACTACAAGTTTAAATTACTATTTTCTTTCATTTACCGGGCCAAAGAGTCGGGTGATCATTTCGCATTATATATGATTATACATAGGTATTCACTAAATTGGCTATTAGTATAGTAGCAGGGCTTGAATAGGACTATACACACCAATTATGTACAGATAACGGGTTATACGTATTAAATTTCTGTTTTGCCTTTAGAAGAGGAACATGGCCGGTAGGGTATGGTCGGGAACAAAAGTAGATCGACATATTTATTCTTATAATAAATAAATATATTTTTTAGACTGACACACCAATTTCCTAGTTCCAAACTAATTATAGCTTATGCTATGGATGTTTTCCTTCACCGTCGAGCTAGTGGTATAAATACGTACACAGACTTGAAGAATCCAGAGGTGTGTGTGCGTGCCCGGGTTTGAACCCGCACTCCTCGGTTAAGAGGCGCGTGTCCTTACCATTGAGCTACCACCGCTCTTAAGGTGTACTTGTACATTTGTTTATTTATTTTTTTGTTGTACAGAGGCCGGGCTCCGTGCACGGTGAGGAGATGCCATTCTACCTCGGAGTGCCGCTCTCTCTGGCTCACCAGAAGAACTTCACACAACAGGAACAGCGAGTTTCGAGGCTCTGCATACATTACGTGTCCAACTTCGTCAAATACGGGTGAGATTTGCCAAACCAATAAATATTATTGGAATAGTTTGGTCGTATTTGGCTATAAACAGTACAGTTGTGAATGTCATATCACTATCATATCTTTTTTGTTTAGTTAATTTGCGAAGACGATATAATTAATAATACGCATACAAGCTAGAGTTTGACTTATTATCCTTTAAGTATAGATTGTATCTAATTTAAGTTTGAGTATACAAAGCAGCATGTTGAATAATTTTGTGATCATAAGTAGGTATAATAAAAACCCTAAAGTAGGAACTATTTACTGGGATCAGATTTAAAATACTAACGTTTACCAAGTTCTCTAAGAATTAATAAGCTATTTAAACATTCTTTGTTCTGAAGGAAGTCCCGACTGAGAAAATGTCCTATTTTTAGCGAAGGTGAGCTGGTACTAAACTGGTTAAGTTTAAATATTGAAAAACTTTTTCTCTCTCGAAAATTGAGAATCGAGTTTATTGAAGTTGGAGGATGGGACGTAACGGTTTATGTTTTGCATTTTTACATTATTGCCCAAGTTTTGTGCGTGTTGATAAAAAAAAATTATTAAGCATTTTTTTTTTCTCGAAGATGCTGTTGATGTCATACGCTCGTTATGAGTTAGCTGCATATTTCTTTTGGTTTTTGTTTAGTTTTTTTACTACTATTTTGATAATTGTCGAGTGAATAATATTTATTTTGTTTTCTCATAATTGCTAGGTGGTGTTTTTTTTTCTATTTTTCTTCCTTATCTCCTATGGTGAATTTCGAATATTTCAAGGCTCTTATAGTGCTCTTGTAGTATATGATTAAAAGAGCTCCTTTAGGTAAAACAAGTTGTGATACATAATATAATTATGCTCCTGAATATTATTAACCTATTATGTAATGAATTTGATATTAATTCCGGCTTTGGACGGCTGATTTAGATCGGATAAAGTCTACATTCCAAATATCAAATGTATAGGTATATCACGCACAAATTTAATAATATAAGTTATTGTTGTATCTATACTCTTTACGGTTGTCCTCCTTATATGAACCGTAACTTTTGTTTAGGCTTTTGTTAGCAAAAGTTTGTTTTTTAGAAACCCGAACGATCCATCAGCGACGCCGCCGCCGAGCCCCCTGCTGGGAGAGGCGCCGCGCCTCGGGCCCGACGAGGTGCGCTACTGGGACACCTACGACACCATCAACCAGCTATACATGGAGATCAGTGCGTAACTGTCTACATACACTTTTAGTGCGGTAACTAAACGGTACAGATGTCAGGCGCTATAACATATCTTGAATGTTTCATTATGTGGCCATTGTTACACATATACAGTGGTCGACAATGGTATGGTGATATAGCCAGATAGTTTCTAGCTTAAGTTTTGTTGGCATCAATTATTATCCTAATCTTTTATCTTAATAATACATTAGGTATATTTATCATTAAACAACTTGTACCATTATCACCTTTACACATCAGACTTATTACAAATTACTTGGTCGGTTAATACCCACAGTTCACCTGCGTAACTCTGACCAACATTTTTAAAGTTAATTACCGCTGAGACGGGAACTACAAACTCGCAGAGTCGTTCATTTAAAGTTTAGGGTCGGTACAGTCGCCGTTTGCCGCCAGTGGATTTGTTTGGTTCATTTATTTCAATTTGATAAAGTCATTGATAGGGATGATCGGTAGAATAACTAAGCTGAAGCGGCACAGAAATATTGTCATCACTGATTCAATTTCAAAATATAAGCCAGCAAATTTATTAGCCAGACTAAAAACGTTAAATGTCGCATAAAGATTCAAATAGTATCGGCTTGTGTTTTGTTAGCATTTAGTATAATCAAGAGTTGATTACTACTAGATAAATTTGATATAGTGGCCATGGCGATTAATTCAGACTATTTCAAGCGAGGATGTTTGAATCGATACGCGCATTATATTTTTAAGACGCCTTACGTCTCGGTGAGAAATAATCTGGAATTGCAGTCGGTAACCTTAACTTGGATGCAACAGGTGGTTGTTGATCAAAATGAAACTAAAACTTTTATTAAAGGTAGAACGATATCCTATTATTGAATTAAATGTCTGCTGTATACGGATGTATTAACCTGTAACCTACATCATTATAATGACAAAGATTTATATGTACTATAATCATTATATCTATAAACAGTTTTTATACACAACAACAACTTTATGCTATTGGTTTTTATTGAATTACTGACATTTAAATTCCCAGTCTGTCTTGAAACAAGTTCTACTACTTTATTTCAAATATGTACCTACATTGAACGTTCAGGTAACTTTATACATGGAGCACTCCTCAAATATTTCTGATTTACTGAAATGCTACAATAAACGACATAATAGATGTATTTATCTAATACGTTGTGGGGGCAGGTAGCAAACCAGAGATGAGAAGCCACTACCGCGGCCATAAGATGTCGCTGTGGCTCTCGCTCATCCCGCAACTACACAGGCCCGGGGTCGATATGCCGGACACAGGCATGAGGCATCATCACTTCCAAGAAGATAACGCCAATTACTATGAAGGTATGATCGATTTCAATTTACAGGTTCAATTCGTATTGAGTTGGTCTTTAATAATTTTGTATATCAATAAAAGGTATAGTAACGACCGGTGGTAAGGACATGCGTCTCATAACCAAGAGGTGCGGGTTCAAATCCGATCGTGTACCTCTAGATTTTTCAAATCTATGTACGTATTTATACCACTAGTTCGGCGGTGAGGAAAAACATCCTGAAATGATGATGTAACCTGCAAATTCAAATAACTTTGGATTTGTAACCATCGTTCAAAAATTGTCCGGTTCTCCTATCTTAGGGTTACAGAGGTCAGATCGGCAGTCGCTTTTATGTTATTACTAGACTCGATAAATCCTGGTTCATGGTCCTCCCATGCTAGGAAGATAAATAAAAGATATAGTTTACAACGTGGTTAACAAAAACATTCTTTCAGGTGCCGTGCGACCCCAGTCGATGTCAAAAGCACATGTTCCACATGTAGTTAACGTGGACAGCGCAGGACGAGGAGGTGACGCAAGTCGCAGCACGCCCTTACCCAAGTCTTCCCCGCCTAGGCCTTCCCCAATACCACCAGCACCTTCGACCGAATGCCCTCCTAATGCCACAGCCACCCCGGTCCAGGCTGACGATGCGCTTCTACGCCGTCTCGCCTCATCCCATTACCAATCCTACACGGCTGCTCTCACCGTCACCATAGCAGTCGGGTGTTTTCTCTTGCTGCTCAACGTGCTCATCTTTGCTGGGATATATCATCAACGAGGCTCCCGGCCTCGGCGCTCCAAAGACGACCTCGCTGAGGCCGGGAGCTCGTCATCATCCGACAACTACGACGGAAAGTTAGACTATGAAGTGCGCGCGTTCGACGGCAAAGGTTTTGGTTTCGAGTGTAAATCCGCGCATGTGCCCCGCGGCTCCGGCTCCAAGTTTGACTTGCGGACGTTATCGGACTGCGGGGAGCCGACATTCGGTGAGTACAGTTGCTACGATGAAAAACATCGGGCGGCTCGGAGCTCGTTGCCGGACGTCAGTGTCGGTAGTGCGATAGAGGCCGGTAGTGTAGTTTGTATAGACACGCAGAAGCCGGATATTCAGAAAGTGGAGGGTCGTCAAGACTCCGTGGGGCGAACTAGCACGTTCGAACCCCGTGTGGTAGACAGTTCGACGCAAGTGAAGTTTGGGCCGGCGTCCGAGTCGGAGGCAGCGTCGGAGTCGAATGGTGAGTCGGAGGGCGGCGCCGGCGCGTCGGGCATTCTGCGCGTGCCGCCCGCCGCCACCACGCCGGCGCCGCCCGGCATCATGAAGAAGCGCGTTCAAATACAGGAGATATCCGTATGAGGGTTCCTGGAAGCCGCTGAGGTCGTCGTCAATAAAAGGACAAAGTTGTGATTCTTAAATCTAGTCGTGTATATAAAATGCCGTAAAGTGATTTAAACCGATTGTGTAAATATGAAATAATTTTAACAGTGCATACAGCGAAATTTTCGGGGCATGCATGTCTTCTCTGCCTTACAAACTACGACTGTCTATAATGTATGCGATCTTCACTTTCCGCTCTATTCGCCTAAATAAAGTTCGAAGAGGACGGAATATTATAATAGCATTAAAAATTTAAGTCGCAAGTAAATGGAAGTTCTTTATACCGTCTATAAAGGAAAAACTTGTTTAATAAAAACCATCTTAATATTATGTCCAAGTAAACAAACGAAGAAAATTGTTCATCACAATAATTATACGAAGCTTGTTTAAGGCAGTGATTCCCAACCACCTATTACTTTATTCCCCACCTTCGGATTTACAATGAAGGAATTGTAGGTTCTTGTGAACATATTCGTCTGTAATGAATGTGAATATAACAATAAATTAGTGACAAAAGACTTAAGGGAAACCCACATTAGCATGTAAATATTATATCAAACAAATCGTGTTTCAGTACGTAGGATAACATAATTCAAAGCATTGTGTATGTTGTAACTTTTTGTATAGTTAATTTAAGTGAGTTGTATTAATTTTGAGTAGTTTTTGATAAGTAAATATTGAAAACTAATTACTAAATGGACGAGTACATAAAGGAAAGTTAAAATTATATTAAATTGATATTACATAGCCGGGTTGGTAATAATTGTTTGCGAGCTAATGTTTGTAATATTTGTTAATTTCAGTGTCGTAACAAATTTGAAGGTAATCAGGGTAATAGACCTCAGTTGTGTACATCACACTATTCCACCAAACTTGTTCATTATATTTAGGAATTTACGTTAATTTTTATGCAGCCTCTTACTAATTTAAGGAGAATCAAATTCCGTCACTACATGTAGATAATGATGTAAGTAATTTGAAATTAGAGAATCGTGGACTCAAATACTATAATTATAACTCTTTGTTAGTAAGAGGTTTGGAAATATTTAACTATACCTACATAACCTATTAATCTCAACTTGTCTTTACAAAGTTAAGTAACACCATTTCATAATATAGGAGATATTGAATTTATTAAAGCTATTTCTACAAAATAATCATAACGTAAGTATAAATTACGATATTTTAATTTTAAAACGCATCTGTTTACCAATATATAATGTTTTAAAAGAATTTCATAGCTTATGATCTCATTAATTTGGTTATACGAGTATAATATCTCTATATATAAAACACCATTTAGCTTTATTTCGTTGTGTGAATCTATAAACATTACTTTGAACTGTGTGCTCGCTTGCGTACTCGTCCATATTTTTATCTTCACAGGAATTGATGATGATTAACTAAATGGTGAGTGGATTAATAATAGTAATAATATTGCCATTATCCAAATTGTGACAAAATGTGAATTAATTAGGTAAATTCAAATTACTAGGTATGTATAAAATACAATGAGAAATTTTCTGTAATGTGTTAACAAATTATAGATAGATTATTTTAGAAGCTGGAATTGAATTAAGTGAAGTTTTCGTGCTATGGTAATATTGAAAAAACCGTTTATGAAGGAATTAGGAGTTATTGTATGTAACGTGTCTATTTTCAAAATCTCATTAGGTTATACCGAGCATCTTGAGCCGGGAAAATTATTTGAAATGGTTGAAATATGTATATCGGAAAGTCTAATTTATGAATTAAATTAGCTGAAAAATAATATGATTTATGAATAACTATGCCGATGTAGGTACTGTGTTCCTAACTTCTAAACGTATTTAAAGTACCTATGGATTTTAGAAATACTGAAAGAATTCTCCATTTTTATCTTTCATACTTAGATTATTTATTTACTATCAATGGTATGTTTTTGAGAATCTGCTTTAAAGAAGCAAGCAATATGGCCTAGTACATAATTGTTGAAATGTATTCAGTTATTTAATGTTCTTTCATTGTAGCAAAAATCAATGAGAATTAATACATTAATGTGTAGTGACTGCAGTATGTAGTTTATTCTTTGGAGCTTTAATTTGTTTATTATTATATTTGAACTTCCTGTGAGGAATTGCAAATACGCCGTTGAAAATAAATGTATTATCATAACGATTACTGCTAGATTAATTAAATGAATTATGTGCATTGTTTAGTTGTATGGTAGACATATATCATTATATTTCTTGTTGAAGATGGGTATGGTAAAATATATATTTCATTATTACATGTAATATTTGTTAATTGAAGGAAAAACATAGTTTTCCTACTTTCAGTTAGTAAATAATATTTATTGTAGATAAAACAGCAAAGAGTTATTACGTTTTCGATAAACCAATTTATAAAGTCTATATCATACAAATATTGAAATGTAGCTGCGAATATCAACATTTTGTTACAATTGGTGTTAAAATGGAGTGCATAAAATATGGTGTCGAATAAAGAATTGAAATTTAATTGTGTTTATACATTTTCGTCTAAGCCTGTAAATTAGTTAGCCACGAGGACAGTGAGAACATTTTTATGAATAACCAGCCGACTGTAAATTTGACGAGAAATTATTCAATTTCTTTTAATTATTCAATTCAGGCGTCAATTATAAATTGATAAGATTCCTTAACGTAAAAGACGAGTTGCGTTATTTTTATTCGTCTTTTAACATTGAGTTAAAAATGTCCTTCTTGAAAAATTACCTCTTTAAAATATGCAAAAGGCCCTACCCTTTAGAGATAAATGATCAAAGTTAATTTAGGAAAATGGAATAAGTAAATTACATTCAGAGTTAAGAGAATTATTTTATTACAGAGCCTGTAATAAAAGCTTAACTTTTAACATCAACATTTCTTTGATCTTGATAAGTTGTTCTACTTTTTGTTACCTAAATATATTATAATTTTGGGACCTAAATATAATATGCAACCTTCGTCTAATTAATGTGGACTCGAGGATGACGATCAGACTTGCGTGCGGCATTCTTAATATTAGCGAAGGTTTAATGTTGGATCAACGACAAAAAACTGAGGGATCCGAGGTGGAAAGTTAATGAAAGTGCTGATCCGTGGCTGACGGCGTGTGATAATTCATTTAGACCAGCTAGTTACTTTGCGACAAAGCGGCTCTGTTGGAAATCGCAGTGGGCAAATTTACCTCGGTCGGAGTACACGAGCGAGTGATTAATTCAAGTGCGGAACGGTTGGAATCTAATTCGACAGCTGAAAGGATGCACGGATGTGAAGAGTTATCGGACTGATTTCCGAATGCACATTTTCTATGTTAGCTTTGCGAAGGAGAACTATTGAGAGGCATTTTAAATTTTACTTATTGAATATGGTGGTGTACCTACGGTTTATCTTTCTGTGAAGCTATGAGATTCATCTATAATAGTTCATCATTAATATTCATCATTGTAGTTTCATTTCAGTTATAGAAATAAATCAAAAATATATTTTTTGGCAGTAGGTAATTCATTAATTTGCAATTAGGGGAGTTATTTCAAAGAGGTCTGCTCCTGAGGAGCGATGGAGGTGTATTAATAAGCACTATTTAATTATGTCACAGTTGAAATATCTAGTAAAAATACATCAAGCCTGTTTTAGCGGCGGATAAATGAACTTAGGGAACTACTGTCTTAGTAGGCAACCGCAGAGACAAGTCGTGATTCCGGTGAGGATTTCAGGAGATTTGAGTTGCTGTGTAAGTAGTTCCCAACACTCATTGCTAAAGAAGTTAGTTAGGTGCTCAGTATTAAAGCTTTAGTAAAATAAACCATCACTGAATATATATTGCACTCGGTAGTAATAATCCCATCCCTAAAAAGATAATGAACAGGATGAATATATTAATGTCGAGAAAACTTTGTGCAGTCTCTAGGTGCTCCGCTGTTGTCGGATTAGGTCGCATGTAAGCTTGTTATGTTCGCAATATTGGAAAAGTTTACCAAAGAATACAGGATTAGAAAACTTTCATACGGCACTGAGACGACGTAACATCAAGTTATCTGAGTGTACCTCTATGGATGCTCTTAGCCGAGTCTTTCTGTTTACTTTTTATTGTATCTGCCTCAACAACGGCACAGACCGTGAACATTGAAAGTTTACCGTTCCACGGATTAAGGGTTTAAAAGTTGCTTGGTATTCGTAAAAATACATTGCCTAGATAACTTGCGGTGGTTAAAGTGCGGACACTTGAAACATTTTAAAGCGCATGTAGGTAATGTTGTTTTAGTTTTGGTAAAAACTTCTGGATTCCGATACAACTTAATGGTAATACTTGTTTTAACTTAACTTTACTTTACTATTTTAGGGGTAGATTCATTGGTTGAGACTTGAGAAGAGAAATGTGTTGTAGTCATTATTCTTACGAATGATGTCTTCCATGAACTTTCAAAAGCTATGAAGTTAACATTTTTTGAATTTTTTTTTGTACCATCTTTTGCATATCTCTTATATGACAGGCACGTCACGTTCAATTAAAAGTCATGTTCAATTATTGATCCCTATAAACATGCATAAGTATAAGTAAACGTAATCGTGCCGAACTATTTCAATTCAAACCCAATTATATATGTTCAATTTAGATGAATTAAAATTGAACTACAGAAATTCACACGCTATTACAGTACTGAGCTATATGTTATTTATAACAAAACAATAGAAATTTCATTAAGTTTGCGTAATTTACTAATTGAAAAGTTCCTATCTCCGTTATTATATCCTTTGAGTATTATGAGAAAAGCTTTTATATGATTAACTTATATTAACGACACTGAATTTCGTAGTATTCATCAATTTTCTACTCGACAAAACTTAAATTTATTCCTAAAAGTTCCTTGAGCCTGAGGATGGCAAACTTTGGCCGGTAGTTATTCCAACTTCAAATTCTTCTTCATAGGAGCACCCACAATCTGCGCTTTATTTTAACAGCTCGTTTTGGTTTGTTCGGAACTTTTCATAACAATACCGCGATTTTAGTTCGGGCTTTAATACGCTTTAGTTTAGGTGAAGAACAATAAAAAGCACCCAAACTTCTTAATTGGAGTTAGCTTTGATACGGGATGTATTAATGAGGATATTTGCTAATAGTTACATATTATATTTATTTCCCATTACGACAATAATGTATACAGAATAGAAAAACATACAATTTACAACACATAAATTGATTAACTATCTGTTAAAAAAAATGTGTTAACTGATGCAATTTTTATGTTAATTTTATACCGTTGATGTTGTTTTTGTTGTTCGTGTTTACATTTTTTTAACTTTATTTATTGTAATTCATCCACTTGTGCATGAATTTACAAGTTTGAGTTAAATTTGACTTAGACAGATAGACAGAGGTTTATTTTGATACAAGTAATGAAATACGGTTCCCCATGCACACGATTACACACGCTTACTCAAGACAAGGGTTGAAATAGCTTTGAAGTGTTTTGGTAATGTGCAGACAGGGATAGCCAATTAGATTCATCTTTTTTCATGGCTGAAGATAATTGAAATGGAACTAACGGTTGGCGATGTCACCGCAACCCCGGCTATTCCAATAAGCCATTAAAACTATCTCTGCAGCCATCTGCTTTTTAATTTCGCATTTCATTGTGATGCAAACAAACCAACTTCAATTAAACAAACAAGCGGTGCGTTCGTCGGCGATAAACATTTAAACATTTCCAAGTTACGGCGAAATAATTGCGTTTCCATTTGGATATGTGAGAGTCCAGCTTGTAACGAACGGGGCGAGCGAATGAAGCGGACCGCGAAACCTTCAAATTGAATTTTAAGCATCCAATTTGTTTGCGCGGTGCCGTCGCCTGTACGGTTTATATCAGCGGGAATCGCGGCGGTCACCGCCCGGTAGTTCCCACACTCGTAAAGCGATTTTTGCCAGCCCACAGCCGACTCGGACGGGATTTGAATGAATTATTTATGTATCCTACATGCGCCCCTGCAGTTATGTAAACGCATCTATTATTTGCTCCCGAAATACCTATTCCGTTTTTAGCCGGGTTCTATTAGCTAGGTCAGGAATTCCAATTAAACGCTAGTTTTAGTAAACAGACGCCGCTTGATTGGTGGCTAGTTTTCAAACAGGATTGATGATATTACTATTTAGACTACTACTAGGGTTTTAATGAATAATCTAAGGTTTGTTAAGTATTCCATTGGTCATAAAGGTTTTTCGTTTATTGTATACTGCTAATTCAGCGAGTGTATTGTGTTTATTAAATTGTTTTTTTTTGCTTATATATAATTAAATAAATATTAATGTTTGTTATGTCTTATAAGGACCATTAATATAAATTTCGTTTCATAAAACCAAGTGAAATATATTTTTTTATATTAATAAGTAAAAGCAAATAAGATCCAAAATCTTAAGCTTTAATAAATTAGCTTATTAATTATGATGTTCGTTATGCCCACTTTGGTTACTCATTAAAATGTCCTGCGGTGGAGCCTATTATTTCTACTCACGCGATAAATTGGCCTTGTTGAGGCGGTGATAATGGTAGAATAGTAAATGATGCTCCTAATTGATCGAACAATTTATCTGTAGCTCTACTGTTAATGATGATACTATTTTGTTGTTATATAAGTTGGTATGCTTATAGAAACCATTTCAACAGTAAATCGTTTATGATCAACTGTTTCTAGTTGAAAAATTTTACTCTTCATTTAAAATCCAATTTCGCTGAGTGCCTTTGTCAAGACTAGTTTTGACACTTTGTCAACATAGTTAATTGTTTTGACAAAATTCAAAATTTATTTCTCTTAAAGTCATGATTTGTAGTTCAATTTTATTAGTAAAGATTTATTATTTTTACTTGGTAGAGAATTCTGTCACTAACCCTATCAAGCGAGTGAATGTGACTGGTAGATATGCGGAAGAATATGAGGAAGGGATGACAGACAGGTCAACCGTATTTAAGGGCCCAATAACCCGCACTGCAATTCGAGAGAACAGTCAGCCGCTTACCCGCTTTGGAAGAATTGCCCAGGGCCGCCTTCACTCAGCGCCGCCGAATTGCTCACGCGCTCCACTCACTGTCACTTGGTATCTCACGATGCAATATGTTGATCTTCAGAAAACTATACCAGTTTAGCAGCAATTAATTCTGACAGTTGTGACGTAATTTTACGATAGATTCGATGTAGTTTTGGCTATTATTTCAATTACTCAAAAGCCATTTCGTCGGATTTTACCATGGGAAGAGGTGTGCGTAAAAACGATGCTCATTTGGTTTATCGATGATGGCCGGCTTTTTTTAACCGACTTCAAAAAAAAAAGGAGGAGGTTCTCAATTCGACAGACTTTTTTTTCACGCGGCGTTTTACGTGTTGGCGGACAGTTCGGGCGCGGAAGACGGCGCGTAAACTTCAGCTCTTATGGTCGCCTGTAAGCGTTATAGCGGCCAAATAAGACTATTTAGCGAGATTGAACGTTCCAACGTCTATTAATTGAACACATAGGTACAATACTGTGATCTTTTTGATTCAAAGCTTTGGTAAAACCACGAAATCACTTACCAAATTAACAAATCCGCGCAAGTGATGCCCAATAACATTATTCGCAAATACATTAGCGTCAGTAGTGTATTAATATTTGGGAGCACATCATTTTAAAACACTTGTAAAAGTACCTAAGGTAAGACACAAATTACATCCCTAAGATCTAATTCCATAGGTGTCAGGTTTTCATATGCAATAACCTCCGGCAGGTCGGTATTTTATATTTCGCGAAACTATTTCACGCCCCTTCGGAGTTCCGTTCCGATATTATCGGGATCTCCAATTCGCCATTCAGCTGGATGTACGATCAAACATGATCACCTGAACACGGATTGCGATTACATCTACACATCTTTTTCACGCAAATACGTTAGGCGGTGGGATAGATCGTGATTTTCATCAAAACCATCCTTAAGTCAAAATCCTGAAAAACCATTATCCCTTTACATCTATTTGAGTGTATAGAAAATGAATTACTTATCGTACATTATCTTATGATATAGGATATATTATTGATTATGAGTAACAGTGGTTCCTAACCTTTTTAGTAACAGCTACAAAGAGATGCCACGTGCGTTAAGTACTTGCTAAGTGGTGATCTATCATTTTTAGTTTAGGTTTTAAATTATCCCTAGAGAATAGCTGATTTACCTCCGCGGGGGTATAAAAGCAAATTTATGCTTTTAATGCCTAAAAATATAAGAAAAAATCTTTCCACAGCTTTACACTAAGTTTTCTGTCTCGATTTATGAATAGGTACTTACGACAAAGGGTGGATAAGCGAGTTTCCATATTTTATTGATAGATGTCAATGTCAAGACCGGTGGTCTTACATTCAGATAGTAGTAGGTAATACAATCTTGAAAAAAACATGATAATTTTAATTTATTTTATTTTTAATAATGGTTAAGCGAGTGTATGTGAATGTATTCCCTAATTTTCCCTTTTCTTTGTAACAATCTATCTCCCAAACAGTCTCGCGTATTGCATCCCTGTGGCTGTATATGGGCTGCTATGCCTTTGACTTGACAGCAGCTGTCATCGCGCGCTCTTGTCTTTGGCGTAGTATTTCATCTTAGGCCTCTGAGTACTGAAACCAATGGAGACGACATATTAATCTATACGAACAATCTGCTATACAAATATGATTAATATTGATATTGTACTCATAAACCTCTATCTCTTTTTAACAAGCCTACAATACTGCACGTAAAAAGAGTCAACAATATATTTGACTTAACTATTTTCGGTAATATCATCACGTGAAGACATAGAAATGCCTAATTGAAGCCGGTTTACCATTTTGGTTTCTCGCTTTAAGTTGTCAATGTCAATGGAATTTGCAGTGTATTGTGCCAATATTGATAAAATTTGTGATTATAACTTAATCTAACTTGTAACATTGAGAAACATTGTCATAAATAAATTGTTCAGGGACATATACATAGTATGTAAATAAGTAAAAAGGAATGACACTACCCGAAGGCGCCATTTTTGTTTCTTACTCAAATTGGGCTTCAATTTTTTGTAGCTATGGACATCTCCATTGGTTTCAGTACTCAGAGTCTTTGGCGCTCTCCACAATAAATCATACCCGTTAGAAGCAGTTTGAAAGTTAATCATCTATTGAAATTCGCCGTATTTCGCGACCGAAATCGGATTCGAAGATACCGCCGATAAGGAGCGCTTGGTGAAGAGGACGAGCACCCTGGTCAGTGTTATAAGGTAAGTGGCTTCCTATAATCTCCCCCTACGAGTTTCGTTACCCCGCGTGTGCGGTGCTATTTACACGCCCCGCCACACCCAAGGGCCCGACTAAAAACGGGGCCAAATAAAATTTGAATCTCTTTTTAACCGGGTTCCACTGTGAAATCTATTGCAAATTTAGCAATCCTGGATGTATAACCAGGATTTAGATTTGAGATTAAAGATTCAGAGTTTATTTATTATTTTAATACTTTTATGTTTTTAGGTTTTCTCATGCTGTGGTTGGGTATGTAGGTACTGAAAGGATTACGACAATACAGAAATCACAACGACTAAGTAATGTACTTATATTGAAGAGTAATCGCATATAAATTTACGAGAGAAGTATGTACGAGTTTATCGGAAGAGTAAGTTACAAAGTTTCAATATAGTGTAGCTTGGATGAAGATGAGTCTTTCTTTCTAATTCACGAAACTGAGTCTAAGGCACCAGGGCTGTTCGAATCTAAGTACTTAGTACCTAATTTGTAAACAGTGTATTAAAACATAAAAAGAGATATCAGGATTCCAAAGAATCTTTTGACTGTATGAATGAATATGTACAAAACCAAAGAGACTTTATTTATAAACTATACAAATCGTTAAAGGTATAAAATCAAATATAAGATAATTCTACCACCCCACTTTGAAATATTGATTCTACCGAGAATATACCAGCGAGAAACTCCGTAGTTACTTCAATGGCACGATTTGTGGAGACGTTGCTATATTTTGTATTTTGTAAACGTTAAGCTGAATAAGATTTATTAGGTATCTAAAAGAACTTAGGTAATGAAAAAGTATATGTTATAAGTAATATGGCGTTGTTTAAACGGTACAGTGATATGATACGGTGATATTACTATCTTAGAAAACGTACAAAGTCTTATGTCCTTTACTGTTATTTATAGTGTTATGTATATATTAGTTATTTATACTTTTAGCGCTAACATCTCAAATGATAACTTTCAAGTTATAATATACAAATATGTGGTATTGCAAGTAGACTTCTGTAATATCTGCGTAACTTCATAAGCGTTTACGTATTACCCTCTGCCGCCGCACTTTATAAGAATAACTCGGCTAATTTTCACAAATTCCGGCCTATAAAGGGCTAAAAGGATAAAGAAAGTGCACAAAGCGCCATACCTGAGCGTAAATGAGCCAACGTGAAGATGCGAAAGTGCCGGTGCCGCACGCTCGCGTTACATAATTTATGCCTCCTCAAGCGCTCACTTTTATTCTACATGTGACTCCTTTGATGTGCTCGAGAATTTGTGAGTAAATCAAATTACAAAGCACAAGTGACTTTTATGGCCTGACGACGTTTCACGATTTATGAATTCACAAGGGTGACCCGTTATCAAATTGCACTGCAGTGGGTCGCGGCGTGGGTACCCTTACTTTATTGCCTCGGTAACGAGGACATTAAGGAACTTTAATAATAACCGTCGTATTACCGTTAGATTTTTGTTCTGCAAGTTGTTCCAATAATAGCAATTTCACCGCTTAAGATTTTTTTCCTCATAATGTATCTTGTTATGTTATACAACCTGTACCTTTTGATATCCCATAACTTTAAGGTGATATTCTATGAATAAAATTAATACAAAAAGTCCAAAAAACAAATGTCCTTAAACGCATAGTTTAGAAGTTATCATCAATCTTAATTAAATTAGTTAAAAAATTGTCACCTGTATACCGGCGATCTCGAGGTCAATATGTTAGGCTTGATGTATTTCATTGATGACTAAGTCATTCATAATTTTAGATTTGAAAATACAATGTTGTCATGATCAAGTAAAGGTGTTTTATTTGGTGGTCGAATTTTTGTTGAATTATTTTGTATGAAAAATTAAAATTAGAAAAAGTAATGGATTTAAAAATTATTCAAATGCTGTTGGGTTCTTTTACGTAGTCTTGTTTATACCTTAAAGTTATGGGATTTCAAAAGGAACAGGTTGTATAGATATAACTTTAACACTAACACAATAAAGTTTTATATAAATTCCATTCAATTAACTCTACCCGTACCAACAAGTTTCAATAAACGGTCAGGTCCGAAGCATTGAGTCGTCCATGCAATTAATATCCAACCCTCGAATGCATCAAACATCCAAAAATATATTTATTTTAAACAAAACAACATCGCTCGCCACTCTTTCAAATTACCAAACCTTGTAGCAAATTAAATTATATAAACAAAAATATCATGTAGGCCATTTCCGTGTGATAATGAGCCCCGTTCAGATTCTAAGACTCATAATTTTCTAACCAATGACTCCCTCATGGCTCAAAAAGTCCATTGCAGCGGTGAGAGGGTAAATTGTGGAATTATTCATATGTTTTTTACGGTCGAATTGCTAACGGATGAGTAGCTCATTCGCACCGGTCAGAAGTGCGGGTAAATCATTTATCCGCTTTTCAGTTCATTGTGATGTTCGTCAAATAAAAATATTTACATTTCCTCATTCGCGAGAATTGTGCCAATATCTGAATACATTTTTATCGCACGACTTAAGTGACATGCTCACTTTGCATGTAAGCATTAACTCAGGACAGTTTGTTTTACTTGAATCGGTTGCCAATACAATCGAAAGATAATATAAAATTATAATTCCAAGTTGTAAAAAATATTTCAAATTGATTCCGACTTGTAAGTGTGATATAGTTGCCGTAAATCTTCCCATAGCTCTACACTAAGTAGAATAAGAATTCATTCCCACTGGAATAAAGTCGGCACCTGTTCCGAAAACAGTCTTGACTAGCCTTGAGAATGTTTGTTTGGAGCTAGTTAACGCAATCAAGCGAAAAGTTTACTGGGCGAACGTAACGGCTTTTACTAACATTGACTCAAGGAGGATTTAAACTTAATCCTTGATTCTATACTATAATGAAATGTAAAAGATCATTTTGGTATTATTACTAACGTTTGCACGGCAAGTTTGGACTCACGATATAAAACATTGTAATCTTACTATAAGTTGGTATTCTCATATTACGTTTAGTTTTGAAATAAGAAGCAAATTGTCTTCGTCATACACGTTATACTATGTTCGTTTTTAAAGCAATTTAAGAAAAATCTCATAATTCGTAGCGATGAAGCTTGTTCTTCAAGCAATATATGTAGGTTTAGGAATTACTCATTGCTGTGTGTTATTTGTAAACAACCTTAAAATATATCAATACCGAATGTTAATTTTAAGTCTATCCTATTTTTTGAAATTTTGGAGATCACTCGAAAGGTACGAAAAAATAACTCAAAACTTAAATACCTACCCTACCATAGTTGAAAAATTTGGCATTTGAACTTTGAGTCATTTTATGCCACTCAAGTGTCAAAGATTTGCTCCAGATTTCAATTAGGGATTGACAGCGCAGCAAAAGGCCGAAAGATGTGGCGTAATTTGGGGGCAGGCTATCCTCAGCAGCAGACTACAATAGGCTGATTGATTTATTGATTTCAATTATGCGACGGTGAATGCTTATGGATTGTATTTTATCTTTCGCTTTGTAGAGTTCGTTTTTACTTAGTAGCAGAATGACTTCTTTAGTTTTTGGGTTTCAATTAGAAAATTTTATTTAATTATGAAAATGTTGAACAAAATGTTGGCACCCAAGTTTTAGTTTTTGATAAAATTTCGGTTTATTTGCTTAGAAGGTCAGTATAAAAACAATATGTATAGGCAGCAATACGTGATCTCGGTCCAGAAAAATATAAAAGGTAATTCCAACAATTCAGTAAAGTGCTTTTTGGTAAAGACTAGCTGACGTAGCTTTCTCTGAAATTTGTCTTGAAATCTTGTGATTTTAAAAATTTAAGGTAAGGATTTGATATATTTATTAGACTAGTAGGAACGGGGAGAGAGAGTCATTCAAATATGCTAAAAGGTCTACATTCGTTTTGTAAGATTTGGCTTATTTTCATCCGTAGGTCAGCTAACTAGCTGCATTTCGACAAGAAACTTATTCTTGTCGAAATGCAGCTAGTTAGCTAAATGCCTTTACATTTTATAACGATATTTATTGTTTGATTCTACTGAAATATACATAACTATCACGGAATAACTCGGTAAGTACTATGAATATTTCTAATCTATCTAAATTGTGTGATTTATTTAAACAAATTTCACATACCTGGTTATTTTGACAATTTAAGAAACACAGTCATGCAATTTATTGTGTAGGCGACAAGCTAGCCACTTGTCACTACTTTTTTATATTTTTCCATTTTATTTTTGACCCAGCCCAGTTTTATTTTTGGCTGAATGTGGTTAAAGGGGCCTACAATATTCAACGACTTGTTTTAACCACATTTGTCGTCATATCTCAAAGTTATTTCTAAAGCATTAACTAGAGTTGCAATCGGACTTACCTAATTACATAGAAATACTAATCTTCTTTCAACAATTCAATTACTTATGAATTTTATTTTATTTGTCATACTTATTGTATTTAGGTATACTTGTGCATTTAAAGGTTTAGTTTTTTTACGAATTTTGGAGTTTTTATTAAACTTTTGAAATTTGGTTGAACACCAAAGATCTGTATCGCTTCCTTAAGAGACTGCAGGCTTTTCTTGGATGGTTCTCCTCTTTACAAAGAATATCAATGTTTTTTTTTTCAGTTTAGGTTTGATGTCTAATGTTTGATAGACACAAACACATTGGTATTGTAAGACAATTGCGAGACCCTTTACTGGTGACGTAACGTTACAGTAATATTATTTATAGATTCTATAAATGATCAATCCTTGTATGGGATTTTACATAAAATATTTTTATATATTTGTATGCCGGATCTATTTATTGGCACAAGTTAATTCACAAAAAAATATAAGCTTAGTAACAAAGCAACGCACAGTCTGTTATGATATCTGTTAACATTGATATGATAGACATTTGTGTACAATAATAAATACTATGAAAAAACAAATGTTCCAGGTAGTACAGGTTTGTAAAGGCGAAATTTTAATCACGTAATGCCAGTATTTTATCGGTATTAGTATGCGAGAGGGTGGTGCAACGAACGGCGCTCATCTATCCTTGGACCACGTGCCAGCTGCTTGCAGGAAATGTTTTACTGTATATATAATTCTAATGGCTACAAAACGTGGGAATTCGTTAAATCCTTTCAAATAAATTGAGGGTCCTTAAGTCAGTATAAGCTGATAAGTGTAGTAATAGAATGTGGGCTAAGATAACGAAATATAATTCTCGCGTTTGGATCATTGTTTATGTTGTATAACGTTCCCACAAGCGCTATAAAGATAAGGACGAATGGTATTTCGTCTGTCTATAAGACCTAGATATATTATAACCGTAAACAATCATAAAGAATCTACACGTTATTTTGACGGATTTATGGAGGAAAGGATTTTGAATGGCCAAATAAGTAAATGTTTGTATAGATCAGATTCATAAAACGTTCTTTTTATTACAGTGCTTTTAATAAAGCGACTGTGAAGCGACCCCGCCGCTTTAATATCTTATATGTAGCCGTCATCAAATGTGATACGAGAGCTATATACAGGAATTAAACCGAACTCATAAATGTTGCGTGTATACCGACGATTTCATCGGAAGAACCGTTTGGTGGCGTTGGTTACAGCAAAGATCGTTTTAATAAAATTATTTCTTATTTACCCCAACCAATGCAAAATAACGTCGATAACTACCAGTGTCTCGAGAAAATACTTATTATAAAACGCCAGATTCGAATAAAAAAGAATGACAATCTATCACCACCAATGACTTTTAAAATAAGTTGAGTCGTTTATTATGAAAATTACTGGCCTCTCTTGTTTGAACAGATTGATATGGTTTTGTTATCTTTTAATATCAGATTCAAAATGTTAATTAACGCTTTAATATATAAAACTTTATGTCAAAATAAAATATGGTAGAATAGAAATTGTTGGAGGGAACTACTCGTGTAAATGATATTACAATATACAAAAACAAATTATAAACAAAATGTATCTCCTTCTAGTTGTGAGTCTGTGAAACAAGGAAAAACTTGCAAGGGGATTCCGAACAAGCCTGAACCCTCATGATTAATGATGGACACGACACCATTCAATTTAACTCAGAATTTCCTATCCAATAAGATAAAAAGGAAAAGTTATATATTTTTTACTTAAGCTCCCACTCCACAGCGTTAACAACTTTCATCTGATATAATTGTTAGTTTAATGATCATCTTTCCCTGTAGATTATAATTATCGGCAGAAGTTCTCATTTCTATTAATTTTTACCACAGACTGGGTGAATAGAAACAGTTGACGTGTACTAACTAGTTCGGTGGTAATGCAGTTGTGTTTTTAAGAATGTTTTGTATGTTTGTTTCTTGTACACCGCAAACCGTTAAAGTACATAGAGATAGTTGTATATACTCACTTTTGACACCAATTATTCCATTAATTGCCTTTGATGGCATGGTTTCAACTTGACTGTTAACGTGGTGGTACTTTCGATTAACAAAGGTTTTGGTAATATTTTAACCAGAGGAACGAAGTTTATCACGGGAACTCCAATATTAGTTTTCAATTAGCCGTTATTCTGGTTTGATAAATAAACTTTGGTTGTACACAGCAATATATGACTGTCAGCAATAAACTTATACATAAAAATATGTGCTCCTCTATATATTATACTTGACTAGGTCCATACCACATGTATAAACATATCAAATTCTTTATGGTCACGTCGTTTCCCTATAAATCGATTTTACTTGTCAATTACGTAATAAACTCTCGGCAGTTGCCTGTATTTGATTTAAGCTCACCGAGAACCCAATTGTCTTCCTTTTACTTTATTACTTAATAAAAATACTGCCCTTGCTCACGCTCCGTACCGTCCCAGGGGCGTCTGTTGAGTAGTGCCTTCTATACACAGCTACAGGCATATTCATTGTTACTGCGCGCTCTGAAAAATATTATCACTTACATATATTGGTTTGTCAGAGACGAAATTCTGAAGTATATAGATAGGTGCTGTATTTATTATTATAAATGAATACTTATTCAATGCCTTTTGGCGTCAGTGTCAAAAAGACATTTGGTTGTTATTGTTAAAGCTAATAACATTAACCAACTTTAGATATATTTTTAAATAAAAAATATAAAATTAATATTAATACTTATGAAAAATAATGACGACATTTACATACATATATTTTAGGTACATCATTCTGCATACACATCTTGGCCAAGCACATTTGGATGAAATCTGTTATAAATCGCAATCATGTCCTAGACTAGTGTATAGGCTGTTTCTATAACGCATCGGAATACAGTAATACTCAAGGGAAGCGAGCACAAATTTTACGTCAAAGAGAATCCTATACGGGCGAACCCGCGTGTGTTTCTTTGCAAACTAACGTGCTTTTTTTTTATCACAGAGGTGGTTTATAGGCCTGAGGGTGACATGGCCTACATTTCATATTGAAAAAAAAAATGGATTTCGACGGATAAGCAAGAAAATCTTTTTGTGAATACCGAGCAGTCGGGACAAAGTTTAATAATATAAATTAAAGGGAGAAGTCAGCAAGAGAAAACCCCAGTGCAATAAAATCCTGAACTTTTATGTGCGGTTTGAATAGGGCTCGGGTTTTTTAGAATCTATTAAATAGAAAGTTATAATATTCGATCTGGGTGGTGCGTCGCCATCGTTTACTATCACTTAACTCATTTTTATACTCGCCATTTTGGCTTGCTCGCCGCCCCGCCGCTATGAATACAGAATAGAGCCTCCCTTAATACGATACATGGCCTACTTTGAGAGGGTTTTCCGGAGTCTATATTAGTTGTTTACACTGATCTACATACCCGCGTACTATATTATTCTTTTATGGAACTTTTTACGAGATTCCGTATATGCCTTAGTAAGTTCCACTGATGACCGTACCTTGTCATCTTGTTTATCCAAATTATTTATTGAGATTGTTATGGTAACTAACATAAGAATAAATCATGTTTTATGGTATTTTTCCAGTTTTGGTTTTATTATAATGTATTACAAAACCTGATTAAAATATTTACTGATTTAGAAAATTTTTATTTGTATACACTAAGCAACGTAATTTGTAGGGCTTAAATCAAGGACAGCAATACTTCACACTCTGATATTAAAAACGTTACAAAATTATTCATAGGTAGGTACTAGTGATCGCCCACTGGTCTAAATTATTAGTTTGATTTTATTTTATTTATTTAAAGTTTGGCAAAAACTTTGTACCCCTTTTTATGAAAATTACGCCGACGGAGGAGTATGAGATGTTGCACAGTTAAAGTTTAGTTAAATATAATACATTATTTATTGAAATATTAGCTTACTGCACTCCATATACCTAAACTTTAACTGTGCCAAATCTCATACTCCTCCGTCAGCGTAATTTTCATAAAAAGGGGTACAAAGTTTTTGCAAACAAAAAAACAAACAAACAAATATAGCATCACGCCCGTAATCCCCAAAGGGGCAGAGTTAAAGGGGGAGCAGGCCCCTTTAACCACATTCAGCTAAAAACAAAACTGGGCTGGGTTAGATGGAAAATTGTAAAAAAGTAGTGACAAGTGGCTACATCGTCGCCTACACAGTCACATGCCCAAAACACCATATACCATTATTCGCCTTTTACGACATGCTAGGCAAGAAACACAGTTGGCACATTCTTTTTAAGTCCCAGACCAACATCAGACTAAAGTTTTTACTTCACGTATTAATATATATTGTAAATTATGAGTATTAAAGTTACCCGTTGTGTGGTCTTTGTGTTTTATCAGGCTAGTTGAAATAGCTAGTTCAATGTAGTTAGAACCTACACTATTAAAATGATTTTCATTAAAAGAAAGAAAGTTTCTCTGGGAAAGTCATATATGTAGGATTATAATTTTCTGCGTAAAGCCGGGGTGGCTTACTAATGCTAATAAAAACCTTCCATCGTAACAAAATTCAAGTTTTCGCCACCAAAAAAGTTCGCGACAAAATTTTATACACAGAGGTAGGCACTTACGATATAACTACATGCATTTTATACAAATTCAGTGCACTTTCGTCGTTTAAAAGCCAGGGCCAAGCCAAAAGTTATTTGAGAAACAAGTGGCGACGTGGAGTCCACAAATCGCATCCTCTACCGCCCTAGTTTGCCCTCGCACTCACCAGAAGGACTACATACAGAATCCTTATCAGTACTTTATTATTTTAACTTTTTCTATAAGTCAAAGGTCTCCCAAAATCGTCCCATAATGTAGCGTGTTCCTCGAATATGAAATCTGATATTTTCACTAAAGCGAAACTGCGAGAGTCAATTGTTCCGAGTACCAAGGACCGGGCTATCAATAGTTGGACCGCTCTAAATCTATATAGTTTATTGAATTGTGAATATTTGAAATCCAGCTTAGGGAGCTAGTGGCGACCGCGAGCGGAGCAATAAGGCGCGTGAAGCGGTCGGGCCTTGTCTTAATTGTCAATAAACGTGAGTCCCGGCGTGCCCGAGCCCGCTCCGCCGAATAATTAACGAACTTCCGCGATTTTCGAGTTTGTAAATTGCCTCATGGTCTCGTCGACCCGCGTCCTGGTTTGCTGATATAAATTATGTGCGCGGAAAATTAATCTTAGTGATTTAAGCACACCCTTTCTTTGTAGCTTGTCGTTTGGCCGCTTTCTTCAGACAAACCGATTTTTTATTTGCTTGATCAATATTTATTGCTCCAAATTGGCGATAAATAATCTCTCGGTTTTGTTATTCCGCAAAGATCATCAAGAGCTTTTTTGTTTCGTGCGCGAGGTCAGTAAGCATCGACAAAGAGCTTTCCTCAAACGTATAGATACTAAGTAAGATAAGGTTTTATGTATCGAATACCCAGGGGCGAGACGACACTTATCAATAATGTCAACGACTTTTCGAGATTTCCTAGGGATGTTTGAAAATAAAAGCCTGATGAAAGGCAGCGGAACTTTTGCTGACATTTCATATATTCTTTCCATTTTCGTTGACATCACAATAAGTCTCCGAGGCGCGCCTTTCAGCTTTCGCTCGTGTAACAATTTGTCTCAACGTGAGTATTAACGGGGAACGGAATTTAGGAGTTGATTGTAAGTAGAATCTATTAGAGTGTTATTCACATGACGTAACATTAATACAGTACGCCGCTCTACGAGAAGCGTGGCTGTGCCGTGACTGCGAGCATAAACATAGAATTTACAAGCCCACGCCTTTCATTAAAATGTAAACAAGCTTCTATATAATTCGTGGTGCGTAAATACATCAGTGTGGATCGCAGGGCGGGGGCAGGGCATGGGGCGATGTTTATGGTCAACATTAGCCACAAATGGTTGTCACTTAAAGCACCCTCTTCCGTAAGTAAATCTGTGAACCCCGTTCAAGTCTTTTGTTTACAAGCTAATTTCAGGTCAATAATTAAAGTTTGATTTATGTATTCACACATACATCTAAGTATCGAGCGCAACTTAAAGTGTCTAATAAGGTTTCCCAGGAACTACTGTGCATTTATTTCTGCGCTTTGACAGTTAGATCCTGTGGGAGTACAATGCTCGGCAATACATTACTGCGATTGGCAAATGAGTTTCACAGAGTAATTCAATCGATGCACAGATTGTGTGTACATAATATTGTAGTCATTCATTTCAAGGTTCTGTTATTTGAGGTTTCTCTGTAACTATTTTGATTTGGGGATTAGGGATATTTTTGTAAAAGAGAATAGCCACTGAACTCCAACTAGCCATTTTTTCATATTCACTTGGAAAAAAGTGCAGCCAGGACCCAGATGAAAATGTGAGTAAGTCCCAGTGTTTATGACATTTACGTTTTGTAAAGATTTATGGGAAGAAGTGGCACAGTGCAGAGAGAAGTGGCGGGGGAGGCCTTTGCTCAGCAGTGGGATTTAAATGGCAAAAAAAAAAACGATTTTTACTTACTTACGGACATCCTAGTAAACTGAAAAAAAAATGTATTTTTATCAGTTTACTAGCGGCCGCCCGGCTTCGCACGGGTGGACATTAATTTTTTCCGATGTTATCTTTAAATAAATAAAAAAAAGCTCTATTGACAAAATATTTTTTACAATTTTTATTTGATTCTACTGTATTCCAAAATAGGCTGTTGCCTGTAGTATGGAGTCCAGTGTCCTCTCCCATTGACGATGTACTCGTAGGTACAACATTGTCAAAGCACATAATGCTTATAAAAACTTAAAATAAATTATAAACAGAAAGAGAAAAGTGTGTGTGTGTGTTTGTGTTTGTATATCTAGATGTTTGAGTATAGGTTGTTACCTGCTTATTACGGCTATATGCCAGTGTAGTCCGTTATTATACCCTCGACATGATCGTAGTCTAGGTCAATGAGCCAATCACTGATAACTTTTTTGATCACATTGTTACCACACTTCCTTAAACTCTTAATCCTGTTAAGCTACAAACGGGCGGCCATATATTTGTATTACCTGCGTGCAAATTGACTTCTAATCATGGGTACATGGCAACGATCTCTCCTACCAAAATTGGTATTTCGCTGTAGAATTACAGAACGATGGTACCTTCGGATACATTAAAAAATATATCGCTTTCTGACATATAGTACTTTAATTAGTGGACGCACACTAAGTAGGGATTAAAAAAAATTATGAATTAAAACATCTGTCCAAATTTCACGTTTCTACCATTAGCGGTTACGGCTGTTGGGCTATATGAGTGGGAATTTTTCCTTTTATATAATATATAGAGAGATAGTATATTCTTTATACGTTGACTATCAACTTCTTCATGTGGTATTGTTTATTATAACTAATCTAATAATATATAAGTTGGTAAATTATGCAATGTAGGCGACTAACCAATAAATCAATGTTAGCTTTTGTGAGTGGGTAGGCAACTCAGATATTTTATTCTCATAAAGTCTAGGAGAAATATTCCGTGGTAACCGAAAAAAAAAAATTGTCGCCGCAGAGGAAATCAGCGACGTTTTTATAGCGGATTCCTCCAATTCGATTTTGCGAGAGCCGAAGATGTTAATTTATTTTTTTTTTACTCTCTCGAAATGTACTTCTTATGTTTGTTAAATGGAAGGTAGTAATAGTATCTGGCTCCTATAGTCTATAGCAGTGTTTCCCAACCAGCGCTCTGCTGACCACCGGTGGTTGCGGACCACGGAATAATCATTTGGTCCGCAGAAGACCTAAAATGTTATTAGTTTAAAATGAAAAAAGATTATTTTAAAATGAACATAGTTCATTTTCGACTTAATGAATGAAAGTGGTCCACAGTCACTAAAAGGTTGGGAACTCCTTGTCTATAGCAATGGCCTTATTATTATAAGGTTTCATAAACTATAAATATATTTTTTGTGTAGATACAATAAGTAATTGGGTAGATTCTACCGACTGTATTTCAAAGATTCTAAAACAAAGGTTTTATTTGCTGATATTATTCCTGACCTAATTAGCTATTGTTTTCCTTGTAGTGAATTATTCAGGTCTGATTCTCTACGTTTTTTCAGAATGGTGTAATAAATAAGCTAGAACCTTTTATTTAATTCTAAAGTAGGTAATGAAATATAGTAAAAATGACCAGATTCACGTACTCTCTGACGGTAGTTGAAATAAATATAAAAAACAACGAACAGCTAGGTAAAAGTAACTTTAGGCATATTTATAATGAACAATCTTTTAACTTAATCAAGTTGATCACCCATTAAGTTCTCGACCGAAGACTGTCTTACCTTAACTACTGTTTCGCAAAAAAAAAAGAAATACTGCCCCAGCTACGTTATGCGTAATACATCGAGTTTCACTTCACCTTTTAGAATTAAGGTTCCGATAATGCCAAACCTGATTACGTAATTAAACCCTTTACACATTAACAATTCAGCACTCGACTCAAAATTATCGATTCGGAGTGTCAATCAACACGAATTTAAGCCGTGTAAATAGGATTTGGTAAAGAGCTTACACCCTCAATTGCGTTGTCTGCAAACTTGTTCGGTTTGAAACATTATTATAAATTCATTACACTTGCCAGCCTACATGTTACATACCTACTCCATCTTGGATATGAAGCAGAGGGGAAACTTTTAGCAAATCGTTAATTATTTTGTGTATTCATACCTGAACATTTATACAAACATATCTACTATTATTAAATCTAACAGGAGTCTACATTCATAAGATGTTAACTCTGTAAATTTAGATATTTTGATCTATTTTTTATATTTTTCAGCTTTTCTTTTTATATAATAAATCAGCTTGGACGAGATATTGTGTTTATAAATTAATGAATTGGCTTTAGCACAACACTTTTAGACGTGTGAAGTATTATTGATGATTTATCTCGCTACTTGTAATATGATACGCATTGTGCAGATTTTACATTTCTGTCACTAAACTTACAAAAAACGGTGATTTAAGTAATGTATTGATATTTAATGTATCAATTATTCTAACAAATATCAACTATTTGCTTCTCATAGGAAAAGTAACACATATTTGTAATATTTCATGATCCAAATCATCCTCGGATAAGTGTTATTATTCACTTAAATTATTAAAGTCTCTTATCAAATCTCATAATGTAAAATGACACTAAGAGTAATTTTAACTTCGATGTAAAAGGAAGTCTTTGAGAATAAAAATATGTAAGCCTCAAATTATGGTAATACTTATTTAATAAAGCCCCCTTATTTAACACAACAGACGCTGTTAATTAATTAACATATAGTCAGAGCATTGTCGCCCCACCTTTATTATTTCTAACCTTGTTTCCTGGTGGTCGGCTCTACACATTAACCCTTTACGAGGGTCCCGAAGCTATGCACGATAATGACGCTTGAAGTAATTTCTATACGTAGTCACGTGCTAAGATAATGCTGACTCCAGTCGTATAGATAAACTACGTAATCATTGTTTAGATTGGGCTATAAAAGAAATATGGGGCTAGCTTTAAACGAAGCCACAGCATTCGGAGAAAAATGTATCCCTTTGTAGATTTGTTTTGTTTTATTACCTACTATCTATTTAGTCGCTGCGGTTGAGAAGATGATAGTCTGCCTTTGACAGCTGCAATCAAATAAGATCTCGGAGACGCCCCAGTAGTCGTTCTATGAACTCATATCAAAGGGAAGGAATGCTCTTGCTTAAGATGTTATAGGACTTTATCTATACTTATAATAAATCTGTAGAGAGGTCAATTCTGTACATGAAATATATTTTCAAAATAACTATCAGGGGGTGATTAGTGATCGATACTGATGCCAAAAATGCAATCAGTAAATTTTTTGTCTGTCTGTCTGTCTGTCTGTCTGTCTGTATGTTCCTTATAGAAACAAAAACTACTCGACGGATTTTAACGAAACTGGGTACAATTATTCTTCATACTCCTGGGCAGGTTATAGTATACTTTTCATCACGCTACAATCAATAGGAGCAGAGTAGTGAAGGGAAATGTTGGGAAAACGGGAGAAGTTACTCCATTTTTAAGCTTCCGTCGCGTGTGCAGCCTTAATGGTTAAAGTTACATAGAAATCATGTATGACGGAAATAGTCTATATGATATTAACCATAAACGCGGGTGACGCCGCTGGCACAGCTAGTTCTGTAATATTAGTGTTCAATGTTTGCTGTATTTTTTTGCGAGTAACAAACGCCGAGGCAACTCAGAGGACTGACTCTTTAAAACGCTTGTCAGTAAATTTTACATAGGTGTTTGTTTTGTTTTTGCCCTTTCGGTATACAGCAAACGCCTCCATCAGGGTGATAACTGTGTAGTGAGTTACATCTTTGTAGAAAGTCGATTGTGACTTAAAGATTTTATTATATAGTAGGTATATATATTAAGCAAAAAAAATATAAAGGTAATGAAATGATGCTTTAAATGGATAGACTTTGAGACAGGCACTTTTCGAGATACACATGTTGTACTTATATTAAGGCAGTCGGCTATGAAACGGCCTCGCTTATCAGTCTGTCAAGTGCGCACTGGCATGCGGGTGTAGCACAATGCTGCCGGAGCCAGAACTAATATCCTGAGACAGCTCTTTGTCCATATCACACTTTGATAGCTCGGTCAAGTACTCAAGGAAGTAATTTGTATGTAAGTACACCATTCTAATGTCTCATGTGGCGTGGAGACAACGTAAGGTTGACAACGACAGTACGATTGTGTACTTTACAGACCAAAATCTTTGAAGATCGCGTTTGGTTGGGTAATTGGGCTGAATTGCGGAAGTTTTCAGACCTGATTTCTGTCTGATTTGTTTTGAGCAACTGCGTTTTTTTACATTGTCTTATTACGAGGCACTAAAGTCATAAAATAAATACAAATTAGATGATAAATGTACAAAATCAGGATATATGTCCGGCTATGCCCTATTAGGCTGCCACTCTTACATATACGGGTACATGGTAAAATATTCACCGTGGATAGCAATGGCTCGAACTAAAATTTATAGTTGTAAACCTTTCCTGGTTCTCGTTTTGGCTCAATTCATCTTGTTTGTTATACAGCTCTGTGACAACTCCGTTAAGTATTTTGGCAATGTTCTAAGAGGGTCATGAAATGTATATGGCGTACTTAGATCCTTGTCATAATCATGTGAGTTATGTTTTTTGTCTTATAACTTTTGAAATTGTATTCTTAAGAGTCTTAATTGAAAGAGCAATGTGGATGGTTCAGTTATATACCTATATACATGTGTTTGATCAAGCTAAAAGTCTGAATAGGCAAAGACACGGATAAAAGTTAGTATTGTTATAAATCTACTCTTGAAATTGTAGCAGTGTTGTAGGAACATGGTTTTCATGAAAATCCTAGGTGAAACTTTCCCTAAGTGTGAAGTTATTAGATATGGTCTGGTACAAAAGTTACTGAAATATTTTCGCGGCGATTGCCGCCGAAATTTAACTTGTTTAGCACAAATTGAGCACTTTTAAACCCTCAAAATGTGCAATAAATTATGTGCTATGTAAATTTATAAGATTTACTCGTCCAAAAACAATGGCGATATGTTGAATAAAACAACTGCGTATCTATCTGTTTGGCCTATGCAAATGCAATAGCTTTAGTTGTTTGGTCCCATATACGTATGTGCGTATGTACCTATGTATATACGTCCCTGTAATTGTCCTGATTACCTACCTGCTGTCCACATTAAATCGTTTCATCTACCAAAATTCATGATGGTGAATAGTGTTGATCTGTTAAAATATGTACATCTTCATTCTTTTTGAATATTACATAACTGAACGTGATTGAAATGGTGCGATTGTTGTTAATCACATACGCACGTATATCTATTCATTTAAGTTAATGTCTAATATTTATATAGATAATACGTGCGATATTTTTTAGCTCGATTAAACCTCTTGGGTCTCGTAGTAATTAAGACCATGTCTTTAAAACCATTTAGAAACCCTGAAATAAAACAATAAAGATAAGGAAATATTGTCATATATGGACAGCGCAGAAAAACATTTTATCAAAATATTGCGAAGTGTTTGATACGTTGATTAAATTCCATCTAACAAAAGGTGGTTTTGACTATCAAACAGGTGCTAGTGTGAGTCCCATTTTGTTGGATCCGTGCACAGCAAATCTTGTAAAAATAATAAACATGAAAGTTTTTGTAAATGGTTAGATAGTTAGGTTTGCAGTAGGTAATAAGTATTCCAATACTTATTTTGATGTGTAATACAGAAACTATTGGAACTGGACACATTTTGCTCTTTAGACGAGCAAATTATTTAATATCCAACGAAACCCTAAACCAGCTACTACGTAAAGAGTATCTGTAAGTAATAAAAAAATCTCATAGTCTGGTGAGACGGAAATTCGACATGACCGGTGAGAGGTCAGCCTAGGCGCAGGACCAACGGCTTAACGGGCTTTCCAAGGCACGGAGGTGATTAAACTGCTAACTTCCTTGGTCCGGGCTGTTACTGAGTAATTTCAATCTTGAAATAACCAGCCACAAATTCTTGGTCCGACCGGGGATATGAACGCGGGACCTCTTGATCCTTAGGCGGCGCATGCTACCACTAGACCAACGAGGCAGTCAGAATACAATACAGGTGAATTGGAATCCGTGCTGTGCAAATCGCTGGTGTTTTTTTTGATAAATTGATAACATGGGATTTCAATATTTAAGATTTAGTTCAGTGATTGTCATTTCTTAACATGTACTTAAGTAAACTTGTGATATTATTAATCTTGTTAAATTGACATGAGTGCTCAAGCTTATATGTGTACATGTAATAGCATTTATACCTCTCAGTAACACCGCGTATTCCCACCCAGGTGGCACTCCAATGTAATGAGGCAAAGGCATGCGATTGTACTTAAGGTAAGAGGAAAATTATGTTCAGACCAGACAAATGGTGAATAATAATCTAACTTACAAAAATGTTAAGACCTCATAAGAATAGTACGTACAGTTTTACAATGATGAGATATTAATCTAAGCTGTTGGATCTAACCCTGAGGAATAGTTGGAGTAATATGCAAATAGCTAGCTCAACTTGGCTCCGAGTTCAATAAAACTATTTAAGATTATAAATTTAGATATCGTTACATAACGTGAATAGGATAGGATGTCTAACGCGGCAAGGATGTATAACAAAGAGCCCCATGCTTTAAATTCACGTGTGGTGTCGCCTTGAGTACTTAATCTCGGTGAAGCTTCGCGACCGCTGTAGCTGTATTTACACATGGGGTGTAAATCTTACCTAAGGGGCAAGGTAATAAATAATGTATCTACAAATACAGCAACCAGATAACACCCTAAAAAAAAGTTTCTCGACGATCATAACAGTGTGTGTTTTGCCAATACATTATAGAATTTAATAGTAGTTTGATGAATAAGTCTTGCATCTCGATCAGACGACTTTGATAGAGAAAATCAATTGACTTAAAATTACTTGTAATAGGAGATGCACATCGGCGTGTCTGATATTCACAATTACTCTTCAATGTATTATAGTTAGCCGTCTAACCCAATTCAAATTTTTTTTTGGCTGAATGTGGTTTGGAGATCCTTAGATTCTGCCTACTCCTTCGGGGATCGTAGGCGTGATGGTATGTGTGTGTATGTATTATAATGTTTATTTATTTATTGATATACCAACAGTGCACGTACATATTAAACCATTATAAATAGAAATTTACAGGACAAATTCTGATTATACCCCTAATAAAGGTAAGGTAGGTCATTGACATAATACAAATACTAAAATACTAATAATACACTACCGATTACGCAAGAAGTCTCAGTACCTGTTAATAAATAGGGATGATGACTGCATTAAAAAACTAAAATTCTAATTACTCCGTCAGCTAGATTATACAAAAATAAGTACTGGACAGATATTTTTCGCTTTATCAAATAACAAAAAATCACAAAGGTATACTTAGAGCATCAAAGTTTTGGAGTGGGGGCTTGCGACGTCAATATTTAGTAAAAATTGTACGAAAGTGTGACGTCACGCGCAACATGAATGAATTGTATCTTCGTCAATGTTTGTTTGACAAATGAATAAAAAAATTAAAAACTTTTTTTTTATAGTCTAACTGACGGACTAAACATAAATTTTTAGTCACCTTGCCTATTACTCGTACCTAAGGATAAAAGTTTTTGTGTTCTGGTTGGTTACCAAAATAAAAATATACTTGTTTTTATTACCGTGCAATTCAATGTAAAAATATAATTTTAAAAGGCATTCATTTGGTGAATGGTATAATATTGAGTTTATGATAACCGTTGAAATCTATTGAAAAAATATGACATATTTCTATATATCACCAGCCAGTGCTATGTACGAAAGTACGTTAAAAAATAACCATGATGTGGCACAAAATAACCGCTCAATTAGTCCGCCAGAATGCTCAAAGCAAAACCTGCTAAACCGTCATCCCGCGCCTTTTGATTGCTCAATCGAGTACCGCTGCTGCGTACGTTTCTGTTATTTGTTTACCTATATCCCAAATATGAATTCGAACGTAGATTAATTTTAACAATTTTAACAATAATAAAACTTAGTGTCCATTGAAGGAGCGATTGTTTTTATGCCATAACTTTTTACAGTGCAGTTTGTTGTTGATGATTACTTTTTTATTGAATAGGGTGACTGTCGTCGTTAAACTTTCTTCGTTTGATATATTTTAAGCAAAGTAGCCATACATCATTAGCCTTTTGTCTGATATGCAATTTAAACTATAACCTGACATTAATTTAGTGCCTTAATTCCGATGAAGAATGGGATTTCACATTTTATTAATATGTAAACAATATATTAATTCATAACGGTCGAATTTTATCATCTAAAGGCAAAATGTGTGACAAATACTGTTTACTGTTAATTTATGTCATTTACCGAGAATATTATATTATATTATTTATTATTTATATCTTAAGCCTCATATCTGTGGCGAAACCTTCTACTTGCAACGCTACACCTCGTATGGATGCACAGCTAAAGTGACTCACATTAATTTATTGTCTTTGTGCTTTCCTTGTATAAGTGGAAGCTAAACTTATAAAAGCTTTTGTCTCGTGAAAGCTCCCTATAGAACAGGGATTACACCGGCACCACAACTTGAAGCGCTTTTTCTATGAAATTTAAGTATGCTTTGCATGTTATTCCAACCTACTTGAGCGAAAATTTTAAGCTATGAACACATTTTCCTTCAAAGAGCTTTTTTGTATTCAAGCATCACAATAAAAGTAGTTTTATTTCTTTTTTAATCTGAGACAACTATATTATATATATTGCTGTTTTTAGTTTAAAATTGTTTCATAATATGTATCAGGTATAGATAATAGTATAATTAAAACGTAGACATAGTAGAAATATATAAAAAAAATATTGATAACGTAATAAAAGTCGGGAATTATTGTTATCTATTTTGTTAGAATATTACAAAAGATCTGGCAAAAGGCTTTATTGTATTAGCAAGTAAGCACAGTTGCACAGGGATCACAAGGGACTTAAGTGCTTCGAATAAATTGAGCACAAGCGCACGGCGTATTCGAAACTTGGCGTTCACTCGACTGTGCGCTTAAATTCCAAATCCGTCCAAGTATACACGCCACTTAGAAAATATGAGAAGGCCATAACTCTGGTAAATGAAGGACAGAGGATCACAACGGCGTCGCTGGGAACGTAATGGAAGTGACAAGGGTTTCTCAAAATGATAGAAGGAATTCCGAGGGCTCCGCTGTGGACCGTTTTATGAGTCCCCTCCGAAGATAGGTATCAGTCACTCGTTAAGTTCGATTCCCTGTGCGGGAATGGCTTGAATGTAAAATGTTTATGCCAGGCGATTATGATCTTGCGGAGTTAAAGAATTTTTCCGGTTTTATGAAGTGCTGACACGAAGTTTGGTTTATGATTGTGGGCGTGCAGTGCGAAAAAATAATAATGTGTATGCATCTACTCTTTTGTGCATTAACCAGATTTTATTTGATGTTATAAAAGTAGAGATATTTGACGTTGAATGCGCTAGGATCAAAATTTTATTCGACTTTTTAATTAAAATGTGGAATATATTTTTTATATTCTAATTTAAACTTTGTATACGTGTACCTTACATGTACATCTAATGAAATAATTTCCGTTTTACTTGCGAAGAAATTAGGTTTTAGGCGTCTCTCTGGTATTATACTTACTTACATTTACTCGCAATTAAAGTGTCTTAAATGATAATAGTGACAACATTTATATAATCCAAATGATTCAATCGTTTACGTGGCATTGAACCCCAAACAACCAACTACTTTTTTATTACTTGATTATATTACAAGTCCTCCACATATTCACACTAAATTATATTTTTAATTCGGTCATTAATTAACTTACAGCCCACAATGAATTACCTAGAAAATGCCTTGTTTGTTTTTTGGTTGAAGAAATGCGTATTGCGCAAGCGAGAAGTAATTACTTCATTGTGTTGAACCCGTTAATCCTATACCCGTAGTTTTCGTCTGCGCCTAAGGGAAGGAGTAAATGAGCCTATTGTGCCAGTCTCGAGCCTAACCCATTTAAAGATAGACAATACCCATTGTCGTACACTCAAATAATCCTAAATTTGTTGTGATGTCTTTCTCCGCTTCGAAGTTTGGTGCAAAGCAGGCAATGAACGGTTAGCAAAGTGTTGTTATATGTCTGATGGGTCGGATTAATATTGATACAGAATAAAAGTTTTATTGTGCATAATGGATGTACTATTTACAATTCTGTTTTCACCTATTTGTAAGCAATCTTAATGTTTCCATTTTTAAACTTCTCTCTTCATTCTCAACTTACATTTCTGTTTTTCCTTTTAGTTTTAAAAAGAAAAAAAATATATTTGTTGCAGAAAATCGTTTTTTTTTATTTCGTTCTGGTAAACTGTATCATTTAGTTAGTTTGGAATATATACAGTTTATTTCTTATTTTATTTAAGTACCAGCTTCTGCCCGTGGCTTCGCATGGTACATCGATAAAATATAGTGTACGTGCTATTCTAACCTATATAATCTATGTCTGTGCCCAATTTCATCCGGAACCATTCATTTGTTTTTTTAGTTTAGTCGTCACAAACCTACTAAAATACAAATTCGTATTTAAATTTATTTCGGTTCTGACTTAATAGTTCTACTAAGGATTTGGTATTTGCAAAATATTTTTTCTTCGTCAAAAAGACTGCCCCTTTGACTCTGCCTACCCCTTCGGGGATTGTGGGCGTGATGTTGTATGTATTTCTTCCTACAATTTTGAACACAGCGTTACTCATAATAATTTATTACAACAGTAAATTTTGTGATTTGTCCCTCAGCAAGGTTTAGTTAAAAAATTAATAAGTTACAACTTCAAACATTGATGTTGCAATTACAGTTGAGTATATAAGTTATTTACATACAGCATTAAAATTGTCTTTAGTCGTGGAACAATTTGACAGACATGAAAGAGCCGTACACATAGCACATAGTTTTCCAATTGTAGGTAGGTACTACGTAGAAGATCTACAAAATAGTTTCAAGTGAGTACTAATACTTGAATGGTTTTCAAGGGCAAGCATTACACCCAAATACCTGCGTGTTTACATGAACGAACCCTTTGCAGCGTTGTGCGCATCTTTTCAAGTTTACGAGCTCGCTCCAGCCCCATAAAATCTGCTTTAAGTGCTAGTTCGTAGTGTCACACCAATCTCGGACAGTTCGCGCTTTTTATATGGCATTTTGATGTGTGCCTTTATGCGGTGCGGGGGGTACGCGCAGTTTATTTACTTGTGGAGTAAGTGGGGTGTTTATTGAAGGGTTATTTCTGTTATTGTCTAATAGTTTTAGATGATGAATTTGTATCGCCTTAAGTTCGCTCGGGATTTCAGGTCGCACTGCCAACTTCTTCCACCTTTAAAATGTCACTTTATCCCTCGTCACTCAAAAACTAATAATGTATTTTTTATACATACGAATATTTCTAATACATTAATTTATTGCCAATAAAAATATCTTTGGCTCTGCCTTCGCGGATTGCGGGCGTAATGTGGTATAATAATATAAAAAAAACTTTATGATTGTGCAAAGTGCTAGTGTCTTATTAGTAGCCAAGTTAAATACTATAATATTACAGATGTTTGTGTCACACAACCCCTTGATTTAATGAGCAAACTGGATCTTAAACACCCTAATTTGTTAATTACTCTAAAGGGCTCCGATATTCAATACTTAAAACCTAAGGAACGCACGGATTTTAACTTTTATAAGGCTGACTATGAAATTATCGCACATAAACTCCAATGTATAGATTGGAAGACTAAATTTAAATTATGTAACGATGTGAACGGTATGGTTAAAATATTGTATGATGAACTGTACGCCATAATTGACGGGTCTGTGCCTAAACGTACATATAGGTCACCCAACTATCCTAATTGGTTTACACTTACTCTAATTAAACAATTACGTGAAAAAGAAAAACTACGTAAGAGATTTCGCAAATATGGTAATCCACGTGATAAACTTGAATATGAGATACTGCGAAATCGTTGTCATAAATCGATAGACAGATGTTACACCTATTATAAACTTAACATTGAAAAAAATATTTCTAAGAATGTTAAATCATTCTGGAAATACATAAAGGATAAACGTAACAGTCTCTCCACGTTTCCTTCTAAAATGCAGCTTGATGATTCTCTAGCCTCATCTGGTTCCGAAATAGTCAACTTATTTTCCCTGCATTTTAATTCAATTTTTACTCCAAGTTCTTCTGAATCGGTGAATGCTCCTGTTTTACCCCCGATAACATCTAACTATTTACTTCATATAAAGTTTACCAAGGCTGAGATAGAATTACAGATAAAACGATTAGATTTAGATAAAGGAGCTGGTCCCGACAATATCCCACCTGTATTCATAAAACGCTGTGGGCCTGCTATATCATTGCCTCTAACATTAATAATTAATCGCTCTCTAAGTGATGGGACATTTCCGGACGAGTGGAAAAAAGCGAGAATAGTCCCAGTGTTTAAAAAAGGTGCACGTGATAATATAAAAAACTACCGCCCTATTTCCATATTATCAACCTTTTCAAAGTTGTTTGAGTCACTTGTTAATCAAATGTTAGGGCGTCATGTTGATGGTCTGATCACTGATTGCCAGCACGGTTTCCGGGGTGGTCGTTCGGCTGAGACTAATCTGTCAGCCTTTATTTCTGATGTATCACAAAATGTTGATAGGGGCGCTCAAGTTGATGCCATTTATACAGACTTCAAAAGTGCATTTGATAAAGTAAATCACTCCTTACTTTTGCTTAAATTGGAATCCTATGGAGTGACAGGGTGTCTCTTGAATTGGTTTCGATCTTATTTACATAAAAGACCTCAAAACGTTGTGGTAAATGGATATGAGTCTCAAGAGTATTGTGCTACTTCGGGAGTACCTCAGGGTTCGCACCTAGGTCCATTACTCTTTCTAATATTTATAAATGATATAAGTACACACATTAAACATTGTAAAATATCTTTATTTGCCGACGATCTAAAAATATACAAACCAGTTATTACTTTCCATGATATGGACTTAGTTCAGGAGGACTTAAATAGTATCTATCTCTGGTGTAACAATAATGATATGACCCTAAATATTAATAAATGTTTTCATATAAAATTTACTAAAAAGAAGAACAGATTGCTTACACGCTACATTCTAAATCACACTTGCTTAACAGAGGTAGGTGAGATTCGCGACTTGGGAGTTATAGTGGACAGTCAATTAAAATTCACATCTCATATTAATACCATAGTTAAAAAAGCAGGACAATCGCTGGGATTCTTAAAACGATCCTCGGTTGGCTTTCGACTGACTTCAACAAAAATATTATTATACAAGGCTCTAGTGCGAAGTCATTTGGAATATGCAAGTGTGGCATGGAACCCTGGTTACACTGTTCAATCCCAAAGAATTGAAAGTATACAGCGCTCATTTACTCGACATATTGCTTATATATCTTCAGGCATATCACACAGGGCCCCTTATAGCCAAAGATTGAGTTTTATTAAGATGACAACACTACGCCACCGCCGCACAGTTCACGACTTATCGTTTTTGCATAGACTCGTCAATGGTCGTATTAAATGCGAGGCGCTCATGGAACATGTCAAGCTATCAGTCCCGTTTAAATATCCTCGGCATCCAGTCGGAAAGCTCTTCAACATACCTTTTGCAAGAACAAACCTAGGTCGTCAGGCCCCTCTGGCTAGATGTTGCTTACAATATAATGAGCTTAATAACGGAGGAGGTCGGTTTGATATTTTCCACGATAAGCTGCGTAGTTTTAAACACAAACTGATCTCAAGTATTAAGATATGTTAAGTTATTATTAATTGTCCTTTAATTCTTTCTTTTGTACAATTGTGTTTAACTTTGTTTTTTATTTTTTAAGAAGATATGTTCATATTATTTTCGTGTATACTTCTTTTGTTTTTTTTAAATTTACATATGTAGGCAGAATACAACATACGCTGTACCTATATTACTGCGAATGCTGTGTACGCCTCTTATTGGTATACATATAAGATCTCATTTATATATAAGTTATAAGTTTACAATAATGTTGATATGTATACTGTTGGTGTGCCTTTCTAAATAAATAAATAAATAAATAAATAAATACATATTGAGCTCTGCATTAAAAAAATCAGTCGAATTGAGAACCTCCTCTTTTTTTTTAAAGACGTTTAAAAATGCATGTAAATTTAAATTACCGTCTATTATTCATATCAAAAACACATTGTAATACACCCTCATTAAATTATCAGCCCGACCAGCTAAAAAAAACCTCGAACATCCTAGAATAAGTTTGAAACGAGAAATACTAAACAGTGCTTTGCGTGCTTCGAATCCCAGATAAATGTAGAAAATCGTTTCAGTTGGAAGAAAAAGTACAACAAATAACCTAGGCACGAAGTTGTTCGTTCGTCTTTAGGAGACGTTCTCATTTCTGAAAGTAGGCACCAGATTGGACGTCAACTTTGCCTCTTTTCCTCCGTGACAGAGACGAGGTAAATGCACACAAAGAGCTTGCATCTCTCGATGGAGAAAACCTTCCTCTACCTGCGGGCCTAAATATTATTTTTAATCAATCTAAGCGAAACTTGAGGTTATTCATGTTTCAACAACGAAAATGGAAGGATCGTTTGCTCAGGTTAGCGTTTCCTCGAGTTATGAATTTGTTAGAAGTTGGAAAATATGAAACAGGTTCATTTATAAATATTTGATTTATTTCTCAAGGTTAATTTGATTGAGCGGTAAAAGGATATTTCTATTCGTTGTGAATTTGATTGTGCATGCAATTGTAAATAAACATTTTTGGACTACCATTCAACATCACGGTTGGCCTCGCGTCAAGTGAACCGTACGCAATAATAAGATAAAATTACCACCCTCCGTCGAATTGCCAATAAAATGGAGATGAAATGTACTAGTGATGTTCATTTTGCGACAATTTGATCGCGGCCGGTCATTTGCCATAATGGATTGCGTCAATTTTCTCTACGTTTAAATTTTAATGGTGGTATAAAAGCAAATAATGCGATTTGACGCTTAGGTGCCTAATGCTTTTATCCATTTTATTCAAATCTTAATGCACAAATGCTTCAACATTTTCTTTTTCTTAAAATGGATTTGAGTATTATGCAGTACATTGTACTTAATGTATTCGAAGGTTTAGTCACATTTGTGATCGAATAATGCACACTCTCTAATACCTAGACGGTGTGAGTGTAATGGGATCACGTAAACTCTCTATCGAATAAGTTTTGATTGTGTTTTCAGTGTGACCGCTAGCTGAAGTGGGTACGGTGTGAGTTCAGTCAGTCACTGAAGGTATCGGATAGATTTTTTTGTTATATTTACAGGTATTAGAGAGTCAAATATAATTCCTGTTTTTAATGCGGGGAATGCTCTATGTACCGACATGTCGTTGGGGGATTAGAGTAATGTGTAGGACTCCCAGAGGCGACTAAGTACGACAAATCTAGCCGAAGCGATTCATCAGACATCCGGTCATGGTCCAGTCTACACATCATATTCCTCACTTTTCCCGTCCCCTAGAGGGGTCTGATGAGTATGAAACATTTGAAATGCATAAGAGTTTGTGTATAATTTATATAGTACTGGAACTATCAGCCAGCAACTATATTTTGTTAATATTATGAAAATTGGCTTGATATTGCAAGATAAAAAGGAGTGATAAATAGTAAAATCCTAACAGCACATAATTATACGTTGCTAGTGGAGTTGAGATGTGGTGTTAATATAGTAGCAAACTATTGTCAAGTGTTTTGAATGGAAGGAGCTTGCGAGAGGCGACAGGCGTGTGTCGGCATAACCCGGTGGCGCCGCGCTCTCCGCGCGCCACGACACTCGACACAGCGGCTACGTGACCGCGCAGACACCTCCACTAATCTCATCCAGCTATATTCGACCTACATGCAGCTATCACTCCTGCCTACATTAATACCGATCTGTTATGTATTAATATATTCAGCGGGACTCCTAATGTGGTCGTTTGATCTGATACTGGTTGTCGCGGTAGATAATGTTGATACAAGGGTAGATTTCATGTCATGTATTCGAAGCTGGTGTGTCCGTTTCCGAGATTAGAGAATATGGTTACGCTAGAATGTCATTTGCTAGGTGAATCGCAATCATTGAGTTAATTGCCTACATTTATGATGGAAACACAAATGAAATTAAATGAAATTTCTTTTTTCTGCGAGTGGATACATGGTATTAGTTTGCGGTATTAGAAAGGAATAGATTAAAATAAATTCTTTTGCACGTCAAAAATTGTTTTGCCCTACCAGCATCTCGGCGGGAATAGCCTCCTGAGAAGAGGTGCCGCAAGAAACTCAAAAGATGGCCTTTTTAAATACGTTCATATGTACATATATCTAATTTAGTGACTTTATAAATGAATAAGTAGGTGTATAAATTTCACTGTGCATGCGAACAGTCCAAATATTTTATCATTTAAATAATATTCTACTTTGTAACACTCTACCATTAAACGTGATTTAATAAAAATCTTAAACTTATTTATGGGTAAATCAATTACTTTTTGTGAAATTCATTTAATATTTTTATGCTTAGGCCTACAAATGAGCTACTTATCTTACCAAGTCTGATGGAAGGCAAGTTTGTTTTTATTTCTTATATTAAAATCATGATATCAGACTTTTTATGAAATTCATCTATGTTTCTACGCACATAGATGATGCAATCGAGAATCAATTGAGAAGCCATGGTGACTACATATTAATTTCTTCAAATAATGCCTTGAGTGAGTCACGAGATCTGAGGCCATAATATGGATCGGATAGCTTTATTTTACAACACAAATATTGTTTGTATGTCTGAAGCGGTGCCCCATAGCAACAGACTGTATGACATAACACTATGGAAATAACTGATATAAACAAGCCTTGCCGTTTCAATATCAGTCAGTTGCCTTATTTTCATAACTGCGTATGCAGCTGAACTAATAGTTATCTTAAACATATCTTAACCGTTGCCTACTGACTGTGATTGCCTACATCTCCCCTACACATAAATATTATTTATTGTACACATGATATTATTAAACACACAAAACTTAATTATATAATGTATGTATGATATATGTTTGTATGACATATATACATGATTTGTTAAATACATTTACAACATAAACTATTTATTTACTTACGTTTACTATATATAATATAATATGGTGCAGTCTGTTTGCCCGGGCTAGATTCCCGCGCTATGGCATCCCCAGAATACCAGTGGTCGTGACGGGCACCTTGCTCGTCATGGCAAAATACTGAGCGGAAACTATTATTGTGAAAAGTTCCTATTTTCTATAAATTGTATTGTTACTTCTTTTGTTTCGTGTTCACATTGTATTTATGGTATCAAACTTTTTTTTCTTTCTTTTTAAAACAACAAAAAGCGTGAATGTTAGAAATAAAAATAACATTAAAATTATAATAAGGTTATCTTTATTGGTATCTATTATTAACAAAACTTATTATACAATATTTTAAACAAGCAGAAATAATGCGTTCTCACCGATAGTTTCTTTGTATTTTTATGAAGTCTATTTTGTTGCTAGGTAATTAAAGACGGATTTATTCCGACAGTTTCAAATCAAATCGCTTCATGATAACATGCTATTTAGCATGGTATCATGAAGCGATTTGATGATGGAACCATGTGGATAGTGGAATTCTTCTAGATCTGACAATGAAGTCATGAAATGCACAGTGAAACTATCTATCAGTAAACCGGTGGAGTGGACTGCTTCAGTGTACTTAACATTGAAGCTCAAAATATCATCCAATCCAAGTTGATTAGTGTAAGTAAGAAATAATATAAAAATGATTAATATATACTTTTTTAGATGAACATGTAAATTTTATTTCAAGTTATTAGTGCGACATTGTGTTTTTTAGTTTTTCAATACTCTTTCATAATTGACTGATAAATATTTTTTTTACATTTTTCTTCACACATGAAACTTTATACTTTTTCATTTTAAAAGTGCAAGTTACGACAAAAATTTTTGTTATTTTATTAAATACTAGCTGTTGCCCGCGGCTTCGCCCGCGTGGAGTTCGAAAATGTAATTCCCGTGGTAACTTTGAATTTTTCGGGATAAAATGTAGCCTATGTCCTAATCCAAGGTGGCTTATACCATCACCATTCAACTTTCAGCCAAATTGGTTCAGCAGTTTTGCCGTCAAAGATCAACAAATATCCAAACATATATTAGTAAGATGTCTTCGTATTTGACTGTCGTTAGTTACATGAGAAGCTCATGCTCATGCTTATGCAAGATATATCTGCCAATCCGCTTGAACGCCTTCGCTGTTCGCTATTTGTGTTGCACAGTACGGATACTTTTATAAATAGAAACCGTTTAACTTGGGCTAAATTTATGAAAGGTCGAGAGAAAGAAATTGTTTATACGAATTCCTGGTCACGTCCGCGCGAGCACTAATGCACGATTTCAACTTTTTTCTTCGCCCTTTATCGATGACGGAAAGACCAGGACAAAGTGAGAAATAAATGGCGTCGAAAAGTCAGATCGTGCTGTTTTTGTATTCAAACTTTGCTACTAAATCAGGAACTAGTAGCTTGAGAACGTGTCTATAAGTGGAACTGAGATGTGTCTTATTTACGACACCATACTATTAATAGAGTAGTTGACCTGGTATTTGATTTATGAAAAAGAACGGGGTTACTGAAAAATATTATTTGCAGACTGGAGAACTCGTTCATTTTGTGGATATAGTTGAGCTGGAATCACTACGTTCTCCCGCGATGTATACATAAGTAATACAATATTTTCTATAGCTCACGTTAAACGTGATGTTGTCCCAATATTGTGTTTGCCGCTCTAAGATGTACCTATGTGTATTATGGTTTTATCAGTCGGCTCTATTTATGGTCAGGTTTTGTAAAAGGCCATAAATATATTATATTCGCGTCCTTTTAGGTTCATTTAGGTGTCCGAACGTTTGTTCCCAGGAAATTTTGAATAATAAATGATAAATATCCCACAATATAATATACATTGATCTGACTCCGAGCTAAGTAGCTTAAGCACTTATTTTACGGATAGCAGAACAAATAGTGGTATTACAAATACATGCTTAAGTATTAGATATTAACACCTAGACACAGAACAAACACAAGTATTCATGAAACGAATGTTTGTCCTAGGTGAGGATTGAACCTACAACTCTTGGCGCAAAGGGCAGGGTCACTACCAAATGGGCCATCGAGCCAGTCTAAATGTAATAGTTGATGTATAAAAATCATAGCATGTTATACGTGTAATTAATTATTACCATATTTTTCTATTAGATAATATACAATGCGAAAGTGGAAAGATGTAGGAGCCGCGAAAGGCCTCTCTCTACCATGATCAGATTGGTCGTGTATTGATAGGAGATGATGTTAGGAGTTTTAAAAATCATTATAAGGTAATCTTGCTGTACGTCGGTTTCATATGCAAATATGAAATATAATATTTGCATAATTTAATTCACAACTTCGTTACCTAAATTTACCTGAAGTAATATATTTACAATTGAAAAAAATCAAGAAATAGGCACGTTTGATTATATATAACTCTATAAAACCTTTGATGTCTATAAATTTCGTAAATTAATTTCGGCCACCTTTCGGAATACTATAATATATAATTATAAAGTTATAATTATCGTTCGATATCGTTTGGGGAAATTTACCAAATTGTAAATGACAATTTTGCTGCTTGCTTACATGCTTTTTATGAAGTCAACTTAAATTACTTATTTATATCGTGTATTTAAAAACAGTTTACTAAATTTTATTATTTTTGCTAAAGTGCTTAAGAAGCCGTATCCCATCTATTTAGCAGATTCTGAGAAGAGAAATCTGCGTTATAATAATATTTATCAAACCACAAGATCAAAAGTTTATATCGGTAAAATTTGGCCAAGCGTCAGTCATCTCTCATCCCAAATTCAACGGTGGCCCTACTTGCTAACCTAACGATGTTTGCTTTGTTTAACCAAGTTTCGACACTTAGAGAAGTAAGTGACGGCCTACGAAGTTTGTGTAAACCAGCTAAAATGAGTTATTTGCTTACCTGGTATTGAATTATACGCTCCACGTAAATTTACAATGAACGTATCAAAGTTAGGCTTATGAATTCGCTCTACGTTATTGCTATTATATTATACATAGACAGAGTGTAAATTTTTATTAATGGACGGAAAATTTTTCGTAAAATAGTATTATTATATAAATAACGTCGCGCAGACTTTCCAGAAGAAGACCATTCATAGGAGATAATTAATTAATTTGTAAATAAATTACAATTACTGACTACCATGTGCCTAACATATCACGTTTAGCAGTTTATCATTATCAGGATTTATGTTTGAAACAAATAACCAGCATCTAAGGCTTAAATCGTAATTATACTGGTTTAATCCGATAGTACTTGACCAGTCGATAAAACATATATTGCGACAAAATTTACTGTTCACTTCTGCTCCGGTGAGTCCTAAAGAAGCTGAATCTTCTGTCGTGCTCAAAGATTCGATTACATTTTGTTCAGAATATTAAGTAGGTAATAGCGTGGCAAAAGCTTATTGTAGTGATACGTTTTCGTGATAAGTAGTAGTGTCGCAATGCGGTGAGTCTGTATAAAGAAAGTTACTTTCTATCACTTGGGTAAAAGCGTTATATGTTGTACCTTTAAACTTTTTAGGCTGTACTTTATACCTAAAAGTAAAATATGGAACCAAATGCAAAAAAAAATTTTTGCGTGCATAATGCGCTACTGAAAAGGTTACCAACGGGATTTAATGCGATAAGAATTGGGTATAGGTGAGTAGGTATAGACTTACAGCATGACATTTCAGCTGTGTTGCAATGGCATTGCTTTCATGCGGGTTGTTGGTGCGAAAGGTGATCCGTTCGAGCGTCTGTGGATCTTCTACAACCTCAATTTGAATTACACTTAATAAATTGTCAATTAAGTCACTGCAACATGTGATAAGTAACAGTATCCGGAATTGTTGTGTGCATTATAGCTCACAATTTGTACCTCTATTTGTTCCTGAGTGGACTGTAATGACGTTGAATCAAAACCATCGAAAGTCTCGATTAAAATTTTATTAAATTCTTAACTTCAATGGCTTTACACAAGAATAGTATTCTCCCAATATCCCAATTTCTCATCTTGCCAACCCGCGCATTTAAGAAAGCCAAGGATCTCTCAGTCTTGGTCGTAAACTGTACTATATTGTGGCATGTATGGGGTTAAGATATTAAATATATCTACCTGCTACTCCACATCCTGCTAATAATGAAATATTATTGCTTATATATGTTATGGACAAAGTAAGTTACGAGGGCATTATACATAATGCCTCTACATAACTACCTACATCCGTTATGAAAAGTTATGAAAAACTATGTCAGTAACTTCAATATACTTCTCTGATATTTGAAATATATTTATAACACGCAAATAAAAAGTTTAAGAACGGAAATCCACCATTTGGAAATTCCGCAAAATATTTATAATGCCCCGGGCATTATGAGTAATGGCTAGCTATATCGGGCCAACTGGTGAAATATATTTAAATTTCATTATTTATCACATTGTCTGGTCATTATGAATATTGCTACGTGTCCATTGGGCAATATGATAGTAAAGCTACATTGGACAATGTGCTGAGACGGATGGCTAGGTGAGTGTCCATGTATTCCCTAATTTTCCCCTTTTCTTTGTAAAACCTATCTCACCAAACAGTCTCGCGTATTGCCTCCCGGTGGCTGTATGGGCCGCTATGCCTTTAACTCGACAGCAGCTGTCTTCGCGCGCTCTTGTCTTTGGCGTAGTACTTCGTCTTTGGGGCTCTCAACAATAAGTCATACCCGTTAGAAACAGTTTGAAAGTTAATCATCTGCTGTAATTCGTTGTTTTTCGCGACCGAAATTGGATTCGAAGATACTACCGATAAGGAGCGCTCGGCGAAATGGACGTGCACCTGCAATGTTATAAGGTAAGTGGCTTTACTGTTGCTGGGGTTGCATCGCGCCCTGTTTGGCCGAGATACGGTTTTTACAGATTTTGTCTTTATTCTTGCCTCACGAGTTTTGTTGCTCCGCGTGGCGTTGCTTTTTACACGCTCGCCACACCAGGGGCCGGCAAAGAGCCAGAACCAAAAATATTTTTTAACATTACATAGTTACAAATCCTGGATCATGGTAGACCATGATCCAAGATTTAGAGAAACGGCCCTGACTTACCAAGGGACAAAACGCTAGGAGGATGATAATGTCGAAATAAAAAGAATAGTATAAAACATGTTTTTTATTGCTCTACCCGATAGGTGATGGACATTATATACAATGCCCGAACAGTGCGATTATTTGAATAGTTAATATCAAATTGCCATATCCTATTGGTATTTTTTCATAATGCCCGGGCATTATTTATAATGACCAATTTATAACTAAGTCCATAACATATACACGTCTTTCAAATATTTATAATGACGATTTAAAAACGATGAAACTATAATAGCTTATAAGTAAGTAAGTATAATAATTTAGTATCATAAAGCTTTAACGAGATTTTCGAAAACAAAAGCTGGAGTGCTTTAATAATACTATTCTCAGACGAGTCGTTTTCAATATTCCACTGACAGGAAAAGGAACGTGGCGATTGAAAAGAGCTTGGATGAATCGATCGCTTTGAGCAATCACCTCAAATGACTTAGAAAGAATCCCACTGTGGACGAGAAAAAGTGTGAATATTAATATGTCGGCGAGGGAATTTAATATTTGGCATAGAACAAGAAAGCAGAGGAAATTCCACACCTGAATTTCATATATGATATGAATTGAGTGCTGCGGAGGCATGACGGGAGGGATAAGCACCGAGCAATTCTTTATGAGTTTCCCCTGGGATCGTAAGTTGACGACATAACATTACACATAGACACAAAATTTATGAATGCTTATTACTTAAATTTATATTATTTTTTTTGCGGAATTTCCAAATGGTGGATTTCCATTCGTCAGCTTTTTATATGCGTGTAATAAATATGTTTTAAATATCAGAGAAGTAAGTATATTGAAGTTACTGACATAGCTTTTAATAAACGGATGTAGGTAAGTATGTAGTGGAGTATGCAAATATATTATAGAGCTTTAACCGATTTACCGAAACTAGGATTTGACTACAAAGGTACTCAATATATTCTTAATACTTAACTTGCAAAAAACTATTTCTTTGTAACTAAACGTAATACGGATTAGAAACTTCTAGCATTTTGATTTAATAGCCAGATAATACCTCTAATATGCAGATATTAGGGATATAATTTTAAATAATGTTAGGTATCACTGAGATACATAACATTATTTAAAAACAAACTAAACTAAACTTTGATAGTATATTTTTCTTTAACAAGATTGAAATAATGCCTCAATCAATGTGATTAATCTGTGTAATAAAATTGGGTTGGTTTTAAATGTATTCCTTTTAGATAAATGTACAAATTTTATGTGAATACGAGTATCTACTAATTTCCAATCCCTGTAGAACCGAGGTGTTCGATGTAATCTATGGCAGCAATAATTAGATTGGAGATAGACATTAATCTAATAAATTGCTACCTGATATAGAAGTTCTAATTTAGTGCAAGAACTAACTTGAGTAATGAACTTTATAAAGGTGCCGCACCCAACTACAAATTGTGTATGTGCTAGTGTAATAATATAAGATATCTACGTATGGTTTACTTCATACCTTGAGTGTTATTGCAGCACTAAGAAAAGAGGTAGAGATACTCTTTACTAGACTGCTTGATTCATTTTTAAAGTTTGGTATTAATTTATTTTCCCTTTTAGATATACAAAAAATGTATTTGCCCTCTAAAATCCTTAATAACAATACGTCGATAGTATAAATGAAAATCAAAAAACTGTCACAAACAACATTATATTTTTTTATAGCATTCAAGAAATGTATATGCTGCTTTCATAATAAATAAACAATAAAAAATACATCACAATAGGTGAAGTCTGTGTGGTGTACAAAACGATCGGGAGCGAGTCAGTTTACCGGATTTTGTATTTCTTACAAAAGCTCGTAAATCCGCAAATAATTTTTCCGACATTTGCTGAATAAGTTCAAATAAAGATCTCTGCCGTGTACATAAATAGAGACAGCAAAATGAAAGTGCCATTATTTTGTTGCCTCGACTTTAAACGTGGAGCGTCATACTAATAAGTAATATCGTGAACTTTGTCGAGAGGCACGCAAGGAGGCCGATTGCTTAACTAACAAACCATTAACGTATCTCATCGCAAAGTGCCGGGACATTAACAAGGTAAGTGGCAATGCTGGCGTCTCTCAACCAAATCGCTTGCGTACTAATTTACGTCCTAACTTCGGTGACACGTGTGTTCTATTGATTTGGGTAATAACAAACAAGAGGATAGTACCGGGGAGGCGCTCGAACAAAGTGGCGAATGGTGAGTTTCCAAATCCATTTTTAATCACGCTTTGCTAATCCTTTACGAACGTAAAAGCTCTTCTCTACGGAAGGGATTACATTGGTGAAGAGTGATTTTAATGTGGCTTACTAACTTAAGTATTCTTATTCTTACTATCTTAAAATAAACTTGAAGTCTGGAGCGGAGGAAATGCAGAGAGAATGCTTACTAAATACTTTCAAAAACTTGTTTTGATAGCTTCTCATTATTTGGATTAAATAAATAAACACATATTCTTTATTGCATGAAAATCAATTAAATAACTTAAAATTACAGACAAAAATACAATACAATTTTGATACTCTCATCGCTTATAGCTATATCTTAAAGATGTTGAGGAAAACATATTTTTGAAATTAGGGGTAATACAAGGGGCATGCAAGACAAAGAGGAGTCAATAATATTGTCGTGAGGACACCAATTCATAAGCTTCAAATACAACTAAAATGACTAAGCTATAATAATTTAAACTAGCTTCTGCCCACGGTTCCTTTCATTCTTTAGTATGTAATGTCAGATCTATCATTTTCCGGGATAAATAGAGGGTTTTGTCCATAAATTCAGGCGTGCTAAATTTCTTTAAGTAAGTTAGTTAGACGTGAAGTCAAAACAAACATGCAGATAGAGTTAGCTCGTTAGTTAGAAGGATTAGTAGTAAGGAAGGAGTATTTATTATGTATAGATAGTTGTATTGATGTTATCCACAGAAAAGTATACACTTTGAGATTCATGGGTAATGGAATGTGCAGGTTTACTCATGATGATTTGTCTTACTATCGAGCTTGTAGGTAGTATAACAAATAATATGCCTGAGCTTGAACTAATATATCTATCACATGTGAGACGCGCATTATTCATTCTTCTTTTCTATAAAGCAAAGATTCATATTCAATCTATTCAAAATGTATTACAATATTTCCCAGAACCGTCAAATAAAATCTATGATATATTTACGATAGACAGCTCCCTACTTTACAATAAAATATCCCATGTCGGTGCGACATGTTTTACGGCAGTGCCAACTCCACGGCTGCACCTGTCAACGTCTGGTAATATCCTGCTAACCTATTCTCCTTTGGTATACATTTCAATTTAGAATTATCCTTGCGTGGCTGCAGGCGTCGCGCCGGTTGCGCTAACTTGCTCGGCTATTTGCATTTTATTTCTAGAAAATTAAGATTCGCAGCGCGCGCTCCCCGCCCCGCGCTGGCACGCCCGCGTAATTCCGAGCTCCGGATAAGCAGAGCAATATTTCACATATTATATATTACGCAGTCTTTAGAGTTACCAATGAACGGACACACAGTTTGTGAATTACACTGAAGGCCTATTAATATGCATTGGTATTTTCAGGTAGGCAGTGTTCACGAATAACATACACACCAAAACGCCTGAAATTGCCGAAGGGGTGGGGCTGAGTCCAAGGAAATACTTAACCCACATTTAGCTCAAAATAAGAATAAGTATCGTTAGACGTAAAATTGTAAAAAAGTGGTGTTAAGTGGCTAGTTCTTTGTCTACATGATCACAAACCGGATACCCAATACACCATTAGTTGCCTTCTATGACATGCTGGGCATGGAACACTGTTGGTACATTCTTATTTAACTAATATGGGACTTTATTCTTTCTTTAGTCTTTATTCCTCTGCTGTTTAAGCACATTATAGTAAAAAGAAAAAATAAATAAAAGAAAACGTAATAAAAGACTGATTGAAGGGTGTAAACATGGAAAATATAAAACTATACGTTTTTTATGAGTTTAGTACTGGGTACCCACTACTCTCAATAAAAATATAAAGTAATTTTAGGTCTCTATGATTTTTATGTAAGATACATCTAGTAAGAACAAGTTATTAACAACTTACTACTTAGAAATATTTGATTTCATATATTAATGCACTTATTTGGCTATTCACCATAAATAACAATAGCGAGTTGTATCCACAATAATAATTGCTAATGATGCTGGAAGTTATAAGAGCGACAAGGTTGTCTCATGAAACTCACATTGGCTTTAGTTTCTAAACGCGAAACAACAGCTCACGCCCCGAGCTGTTGGTGACAGCGCGAAAATTGCACACAAAATTCTAAACTAAAATGTTACATGACTCCCGCTAAAGTAATAAAAATATTGTAAAATTTTAGCCACAGTACGGTGGTAAACAAATATAATTTTATCTTGTAGGTATTCGAAACAACTTTACAAGTGAACAATTTGTTAGAAATTAGTCGTTCCCCGACATCGGTGATTGCTATCTCACCCCAATTATTCTTCTGGCCTTTATTTTACACTCTCGGTGTATTAGATAAGCTATCAGACAGACTATGTAGATTTATTTTTATAAACATTACATGTTATAGAAACACATATTTTAATAAAAATGCAGAGTCTGGTTAATCCTACTACAGATCATAATAGCGTGACCATTAGGGATTGCAATGCTGGATCCAGTAATCCAGCTGGGCCCAGTACAATTTTAGCTGTGCTGGATCTAGCAACATTTTCTGGATTTTAATCCCTACCAGAGATTGAAATGCTGGATCAAGCAATCCAGCTGGAACCAGTAAAATTTTAGGTCTTTTTTCAGCTCTATGTGCTCCAACAAAAATGCCGCTGGAGCAATCAATCCCCAGTGACAATCGGCGATTAGACTTTTGTAGCTGTATCATAGACTTACAATCGAAAGTTACACGACTATTTGTTGAGATCACATACTCAGTCAAGTCATATTTATTTGTAAAATTATAGTGTATGAGAATAGCCACCTTTAAATGGTGGTTAATAAACGTTAACACAAATTCAATGAAAGTTTAAATGTGCATGAAATTAATGTTGGACGTACTCATAAAAAATGGCTGAGAACTTAAAATTATTTCACAAAATTTCATAATTAAATAATCATGTTATATAAAAGTACTTGTTATGAATAAACCGTTTCGTATTGATGCGATTATGCCCATTACCTGTTGGCTTTTTAATATATTATTAATAGCATTCTTGTAGTTGTTAAACATTCCGACATTAAATAATAACGGCATAGTTACGAACACACATAACAAATTAAAAAACTGAGTAATGTGTAATACGAGACTTAGTTTCAAATTGTGTTTTACGTTACCAGTTTGACTTGTATTCATATTAATACCAAAGCATTATGTTATCACTATACTACGAATTTACTTTATAATTTGTATAAAATATTATTAATTAGATACTAGAAAGACATGCAGCGTCGTTGTTAATACGTAAGCTACAAATTGCACTTCTGCGATAAGTATAGATAAGTTTTTTAAGTAGCTGTGGAATAGAATATTTAGAAACAGGAGCTTCAAAAGGTACCAGCCTGGGCCTTTCCGTTTGACCATTGTGTTGCGAAGATAAACATCGTTGTGGTTTTATCCTGAGTTCAACATACATACGAAGTATCAGGTTAAACGAAATCCCGGGATATACATTTAACGAGCCTAGGGACCGTGTTACTGAGAACGGTTTTTCAGCTATCTCTTTACACTATCGAACGCTTGACGTGTTAAGTCATGGTCAACCATTGGGCGGCCGAATAGGAATACGTTGTTTTGTGAAAAAAATAATGTCGTATGGAAAGATAAGCAGTAATGCCTTCATTTTCTTATAAAATTATCTAAATGAACTTGAAACAAACCGATTTTGTTTTAATTATATTTCTATTATAGACCTAAAATTGTACTGGTCCCAGCTGGATTGCTTGATCCAGCATTTCAATCTCTGGTAGGGATTAAAATCCAGAAAATGTTGCTAGATCCAGCACAGCTAAAATTGTACTGGGCCTAGCTGGATTACTGGATCCAGCATTGCAATCCCTAATGGTCACGCTATTATAATCTGTAGTAGGATTAACCAGACTGTGCATTTTTATTAAAATATGTTTCTATAACATGTAATGTTTATAAAAATAAATCTATATAGTCTGTCTGATATCTTATCTCATACACCGAAAGTGTAAAATAAAGGCCAGAAGAATAATTGGGGTGAGATAGCAATCACCGATGTCGGGGAACGACTAATTTCTAACAAATTGTTCACTTGTAAAGTTGTTTCGAATACCTACAAGATAAAATTATATTTGTTTAGCACCGTACTGTGGCTAAAATTTTACAATATTTTTATTACTTAAATGGTCGATAGCATGTCACTATTATTGTGGTATTTATAGCATTTTACATAAAACGCATTATGCAGTATTGTCGTCTTGCAAAGTCTAAAATAATTAAAAAAACCGGAATGTACCTGTCATTTGAAGTGATGATTCAACTCCTTCTTTACATTTAACATAAGCTCATGTTAAATGTTAAAAAAAACTGTTGTCAGTTTAAATACTTACCTCCAAGACGATTTAACGCACAAAATATCTTAACGAAAACATTTCCAGCACTTTGCTCAATAAAATGGCCCAATTTATGTGACGTTCGCTTAAAAAGTTAAACAACGTTTATATAAGAGGTGGCTCGAAACGATAAAAAAGTATGTACCTTTAAATACTATTAATTATGTTGTCATGGTGTTTTATTCCTAATTTCTTAAAAATGAATATTGTTGATCTGTTTTTCCATGGACTGTGGAGATATATATTTGACACGATCTATTTGGCATTTCTTAATATCATATTGAAACTATAATTATTTTTTAAATTTTAGGCTTAGAATATACTTGTTGACCTTAAAGTGAATACTATCGTATAACCAATGACCTACATCAAATAATTTGCCCAAAAAAGTGCTTTCCAGTAGGTACTAGGGATTGCAATGCTGGATCCAGCGACATGTGCTGGTTCAATGCCGCTGGATTTTAATTCATACTAGAGATTGGAATGCTGGATGTTGGAACAAGCAATCAAGCTGGTTCAAAAACAAATTTAGCTCTGCTGGATCCAGGGTCATGTGCTGGATCGAGCAAAAAATGGCGCTGTATTGCAATACCGTTTTTTTTATAGGTACGCAGTTGGTGATTTAAATAACGATCGCGACTGTAAACGAGGCATAAAGAACAAGGATTAATGCTGTGCCAATTATTTTTGTTTCTGAACAAAAAACTGCCTAATGGGCCGCATTAGCGAGATTTCTCTTATATTTAGATTATAATTGAAAAAAAAGATACATATTTGACTGAACATTTTATCTGCATTGTCAGTTTTCATTTATTACCCAAGACGATACTAAACAGTTGTAATCATTAAGATGCCATATTATTTCACCTTAGCCAGACACAAAAAGTAATCTTTCTGGTAGGTTAGCTAAATTAGTGCAGTATTTTATTATAATCAGCAATTTATTACATTTTAAATAAATTTACTAAACTAAACTTCCCTCTAAGGAAGAGGCGTGAAGTTTAGTTAGTTAGATTTTTTAATAAAATATAAAATAAAAAACGTATGATAAAAATTATAGTTTTAAATTACAATTAACTTTTCATTCTGTTGTTTAACTCTAGTTGTAAATTTAGGATAGTCTTTGTATATTTGCTTACATACATAAGCTGTTCTATATTAAGTTAAAACTAGATAAGTAAGCAAAAATTAGCTACATGGGTCTATCTGCGAGTAAACTAATAATTCTTCAACACTATCACGTCTAACACTGAGGTTAACGCGAAAGGCTTAATGAATAAATAAGGGATAGTTTTATTATTCTGGGGCAGGGCGTAACTCGTCTGTGATAAAGACCTGTCTCGTCGACATGTTATTTAGGTGGATTGATTGATAGAGATGAATATTCAGACCGGCCCCGTCTACTAATCCAAAGATGTTTCTGCGGTAATTCCCAACTTTGCCGCTGTTAAAGACTCATTCGTGGAGACTGTAACAATAACATAATAATATTATTTTTGCGACACACTATACGGCTTAGTATGTATTTTATGACGTTGCTCATAATAATCTCAATAATACTTAGCTTCATAATAAAATATGGACACCTTTTGCAGATATTACAATATCTATTTTTTTAATAGTAGTTCTTCACTATCAAAGACCTAATAAAAAAATATTCAGTAATAGGTATAACTATTCCTGTTTCTACTTCCTTTGCCAAAATCGCCCACACACGTTTAACTATTTTTTATTTATACTACCAAATTTAAAGGATTGAAAGGATTCAATAAATTAAAATAAGCCTTGGAATAATATTATCAAGATAGCGGGCAATATAAGATAATGCTTACGGATTTATACCTAAGTCCTTAGCACGTTATAATGCCTAGGCCACATTTCGCTAATGTTACATACACGTAAAAAGATTATTTTATAGTACTCGGCAAATATGCCGTTATCATATAAGTTTATATATTTTGCGCGAGGTGTTCCCTTGAGAACATTGTATTTTTCCAGGATAAAAAGTAGCCTATTTTGCACATCCGAGAGCTCCAACTATTTTCGTATAAAACCGCGGCAACCTCTCGTTCCATTTTAATGGGAAAGCTGAATTAAACACATCTTTGCATTTATATACTGGTCATGAATTAAAACTTAATCCTCTTTCCTATTTTTATAAATGTTTGGAGATTTTAATGTTTAAGCTCCATTTCAGACAAATTAGCAAGTCGTCTGCAGAAAAAATTTCAAAGACGTAAGCGAAAGCCTAATTAATAAAATTTACTTGAAACGTTATTATAATTATTTGTACAATGTTAGTCCGTATAGAAAAAAGTAACTGGAATTTTATTAACAAGTAAATTAGTAGTAAAGATATGTCAGAAATATTTAAAGCTTTTATGTAAAAAACAAATAGATAGTTCTTATGGCTAGCCGAAAGTAAGCAGCCATTTCAAACAGCATCATTAATTCTCCACATGTTTAAGACATCTGAAAGAAAACTTGAAACGCTCCACAAATCTAGAAAATTCGAGAATCGATCAGGGTATTTGCAGACGACAGTGAGTTCCCGCGTTATTTCCTAGGGCATTTAGCTCTCCGCGAGCACTCATAAATCCCTTTTGCAGAATGCTGCCAGCGACGCTTGGAATCCAACCAAATTTAAATAATTTCCTTTGAAATCATTAAAGTGTATCAATGCACTTTTAACTCATTCAATTAAGAACTCTCAAAGTTACCCGTAATTCCGGAATATTTTAGAGTTGCGCTACTAATTAATAACAAAGATAATTTAACGCGGAACTCCTTATTTTGTAAATTTAGAAGAGAGGGAAACAAATATTTATAATGCACCCGTAATAAATTTAAAATGTCTACTTTACATTGGATTTTTGACACTTAATCGTATTTTGCTTTTATTTAAATAAAGTTCCACACTTTATTTAAATAAAAGCAAGGTTCATAATCAATTTTTCATAATCAATTGGGTCATGAAATTTGTTTATATGTTTTGCATGTAAAAAGCGGCGGCGTGAATAGTAGTTAAGTACTGAATGTGTGATACGTTGTTATATAGATGTGCGTTCGACTCGAAGTGCTCAACATATTGAAGGGATTATTATGAGAGCTTACGAATCGGTCTTAATCTATATAAATAAAACAAAGTCGTGTTTGTTACACCACTTATAAGTCGAGAACGGCTGAACCGATTTACGTTGTTTTTGATTTGTTGGATTTGTCTTCGTCCAGAATAACAGAATAACTATTAAAAACATTGAAAAATTGACGATAAAACAAAATAAAAGCAAAACTATTTTCTCATATAAAACGGTGGGATTCGTATCTGTCAATGTTAAACGTCAATTACTGGGCGATACGAAGTTTGCCGGGACAGCTATCTTAACTAAAAACACGAAAATGAGTTATTACTGGAGGACGTACGTCCTACATGTAACTTTCTTTCGCAAATAGAATTAATCTATAAAAAAAAGCGCGATAGGAGCGTGTGTTTCATAAAATAAAGATAAAACGTAGTAAGATTCTATTTACAAATATTATAACCTTATATTTCAACTTTTTTTATGCAAGACTAGCAGCGCCCCACGGTTTCATCCGCGTAGTTCCCGTTCCCGTAGGAATATAGGGATAAAATATAGCCTATGTTACTCTCTGATAAAGTAGCTTTTTATTGGTAAAAGAATTTCTCAAATCAGTCTAGTAGTTTCGTCGCCTATTTAATACAAACAAACAAACAATCAAATCTTTCCTCTTTATAATATTAGATTATTAGTATGATAAAATAAATAATAATTATTTACTTAATTCTGTCATCGTATATAATCAGCAACAGGTTTAGTTACCGTCTGCTCCATATGGTCGCTCGTCACACCCACATAAGTGGTATGCGCTCATCTCAGCAGGACCTCTAACTCGATGCTGGAAAATGAACCAATAACTTACTAATAACAAAAAGATTTCTATTCGCCGCAGAATGTCCTACTGCGAGAGTGATGGTTGGCCACGGCGTATACAAGGCGTTTTCTCATAACGCTTTATGTCGACAATTTACCGAGGTTTAGCCGCGGGGATCTGCACAACAATTTGTTTGGACTACCGCTCTTGGGGTATCGCAAATACGCGCCAACTTTGCTGCAATATTGCTCATTAAAATATTATGCGGTCTCAAAGTGTACGAATTCGGAGCGTAATGTCCTAGATAGCATTTCATACCGAGTTATATTTAACTTGCAATTTTGTAGGTTCTTCTCGTAAATGGTCTGAGATACAACACAGTGCAAAAGTTATCAGACTTGCTTCTCTGTATTAGCCCATTACTACATAGAACACTGATAATTTTTTCTGTAGTAAATTTTGTATTTATTGTAGGGCCGAAATTGAGTTTTTTGATTATTACTTAATTACAGTGTTATGATGCCTGGATATGTATTCTAAATTCCGTCTCTACCTACATACATTTAATTAGTTTGGTTGCCAGGCTATTGAAAAATCTACAGTAAGCAGCCGCTGGAAAAAACCTAGTTACCATATTTTGATTAGAGTAAAAAAAATCTCATTTTCCGCATTTGCGGCTTGAAACGAATCACTTCCATTTTAAACTATTCTTCAAGTGTTATCTACTTCTCGTGTCTATATATTCCTCCTTAGTAGAATATATACTTAAACGTATTTACTTCTATTGTTATACTTTAATCAAACCACATTTAAATTACAAAGTTATTTACAAATATTACTAAAACCTTCAACGAAATCTGGTTTAGAACAATATATGCAGTAGCCCGTTTGCCGAGAGCTGACAAGTGGACTACTTGACGCTAGCGCATCGCCCAAGAACGCGGAGCCGGCCCCAACCCAAAAACACCGCGGGGAGCAGACGTATATTTCTATCCGCGCTGAGTCAATCCAATTTGCGGTGACAGCCGAGTGGCCGTGGCTACACCGGTTTTATTTGTTCAACATGTCCCGCTTCTGCGAGTGTCTCCAAAATAAAACCGATGTGTCTCCAGTCTATTACGTTACAGCAGCCGTCGTTAAGGCCATGTTTCGCTGTTTATCTAACGGCATAAATAGAGACAAATGTACAACCGTAAAGGGAATCCTAAATATTTAACGCTGCACTGGCGGTATAATGATGTTGGACTGGCTTTTATAGCGCACTTTGTATGCACTACCAATTCTTACTATAAGGGGTTATGTGTGAGATGCTGTGGGGAACATTCATAACATGAGAAGGCTTCTTAATCTTACAGTATGTCATATTTCATCAAATGTATGATTTTATAATTCTGGAACAATGTATCAGGCTTTATAAAATGAAACATATATACAAACTGTACAGAAACACAATACTGATTGCTGTTCGATTGTTTATTTGAATCATAAGTAATTAACTTATCTATTTCATCACCTAAATACTGTCGCAATATATAGCAAATGCTTATCTAGGTACAACTGTACTGCGTTGCTATCAATACATAATATATAGCCAATCTTGCAAGAAACTGGAATTGCAGTAAATCAGTTGTAAGGCTAATCAGCAGCCAGACGGACGCAAATCCTATCAGTAAGCTGGCGGTTATGGAATTACGTTGGGTGTCACCGTCGAGACGCCTACCATCTAATATGATGATCATCAATCGTCTCGTTTGTAATATGTCGTACATACATACATACATAACATCACGCCTGTAATCCCCTAAGTAGGCAGAGTCAAAGGGGCATCTTTAACCACATTTAGGTAAAAATAAAACTGGGCTGGGTTAGATGGAAAATTGTGAAAAAGTACTACAAGTGGCCAACTCGTCGCCTACAAAATCGCATACCCAAAACCCATAATACCATTAGAGACCTTTTACGACATGCTAGGCAAAGAATATATTTGGCACATTCTTTTTAAGTCCCAGACCAACATCACAAATATTAAGTAGTAAAAGCAATAGTTTTCTTTTGAAGGAGAAATTGTTATAATTAGTTCGTATAAGAAATTCTGCGCCTTTAGAACGCGACAAAACTATTGTATTCCGTAACCAACTCATGTTTTGATTGGTAATAATAAAAGTAAAGTTTGATTAAATATCTATTATGTCTCCCAATAACAACGTAATGGTATATAACAACCATCAATTGCACCAATCATACAATAAATATCATACAAAATCAAATAGGTAATTGGAGAACATTTAAAATATTTTCATGATTATGAAAAATGATTTCTTTTTTTTTTTTTTTTTTTTTTTTTTTTTTTTTTTTTTTTTACGTGAGGAATGCATTTACGCACCGTCCAAGTATCGCGAAATCTACGTCTACGCCGCTGCCGATCCATGCGGCCCATCTCGAGGGAGAGGCAACCTCGCCCCCAGAACACCTCGCGGTGCTTATGACGGCACAGACCACAGTGTCACCCCATCCTATTTAACGGACGAGGATCCACGTGTCGTCATCTTCTCTGGGGCTGCTTAACGAAGTGAATGCAGGCCCCCCCGCAAACACTCCACAGCCCCAAAGGCCCTTTTAGTCGCCTCCTACGACAGGCAGGGATACCACAGGAGTATTCGGAGCCCCCCCTGTAGGGCGCATGAAAAATGATTTCTAGCCCAACCCAAATTATCACATTGCAATCTGAGTTAAAACATCATTCGAGGTAAGTATATTCAAACTTAAATAAACGATTTGCAGTAGAAATGTTTCATACACAATTTCAATGCTCATTTATCTCTATCATAAATCGCTTGACCGTGTCGGACCCTTTAAATGACAACAGATGTTAAGTAGGCTAGTTCCCAAGTAACGCGGTATGTCGTCTTAAAGTTATGATTACCCAAAGGGAGATTAAATGCTTGTTTACCTCAAGTGGTGGGGCACAAGAAAATTAACAATTCTAAAGGTCTGTTCCTTAAACTGTTGCGGCATCTTTAAGACAAGTCTATATATTTTCTCACCTAACTAATTTAGAATACTCTGTTACTGTTTTACAATAGTGTATTTTTTAGAGTATTAACTAAAATCTATTCTGTTACTCTCTTTCAGATCTATACAGTCAATATTATAAATCCTAATGAACAACTAAAATTGCTCAAAAATATACCTATGAAGCAAAAAAAAAAATTAAAATAATCAATTAGGTAATATGATTAGTTAAAGTTCCGTTTCTTGTGCAAAAGTATAAAATAATATAAGTAAAAATATTTTATACGTGTTTCTAGCTTGTAAAATTGCTTTTTAATTAAATTTTGTGTCTTAGTTATGAGCTATAAAAACTTTTAGATGAAGACGCTTGAACCCATAAAATATCGTATACCTGTGTAATATGGACAAAGATTAGCCTTAGAATATATCTTCTATACACAACCAAAAATCTTTTTGTGGAGTAAAGTCCGTGTGTATATCTACTTCAAATAAAATTTGCCATACAAAGTAGGTACTAATTAACAGTAAAATCTCATTTGCTTCCCTCAACACAAAACCGAAATGGAGCTAATGTAAAACCATGTTATTTATCAAAATAATAGCACAGCTTACATAACTCATCAGTACATCGATTCATTTGTATTCTGTATACGGGAGTTAGTTAAAGGTGCATCCACATAAAAGTTTACGTTGGTGTTTGTACTAGTTAGTAGGCAGCAGTGTACATTTACCATGTAAAACATAAAAAAACGAACAAACAAATGTAAAGACCCAAGACGCATGTAAACTGTTATTTTGTTGTTTAAAAAATCTCATGATGTCAAATGTTTTAGAAATAAATGAGAGCAATCTTTATAAAAGCGACTAAACATAAACCACACTATGAATACACAATTTACAAAACCCTCTGTCAGTTATATCTTTTTAGTAATTATAAAAACATTTAATCCATTAATGTTACAAGATTTTAAAAAAATTATTAGGTTACGTTATTTCACATATTTGTTTATAAACAAAGAGTAACTTTGGTGTGAACACGTCATTAGTGTACACCCTCAGCGTCAATTACTACAATTATCACGTACGAGTGACTGCGATGGGCCCTTATCGTTATTTCAGGGTGTTGGAACCTATTCAGCTCACTGATGCAAGGAAACCTATCTTCTTACATCAGTGAACTGAGGAGATATATCGACGAAATCTAAATTAATTGCATGATCAATATACGCACGTACGTAGGTGTGTTTGTGTGCTCCATAATACTGAATTGCGCTCACGAATACGTGAAATGATACAGTTGGTTTGATACAAGTGCACTTTTGAATGGGGAGTTTATTTTATTATTTTTATATAAAAATAGAATATAGTGAATATATTTTCATTAAAAGATAGAAACTTGCACTCGTGTGCTAATATAGATATAGGCATTGGTCATTGTTTTACCTACACCGTACAGCCTAGAATGTTTCAAGATCATCATTATCAAACATTTGTTCTACTACGTTATAACTAGGTGCAAACTTTTTGCCCTAGTTGATTTTACACATTACTCAATAAAATTAAATTCCACCACCAAAGGGTTTATCATTTACCTTTCTCGGAAACTTGCCCAATATACCCAGCAGATATAATCGATGACCAACGCTAGGTTGTACATTTTGTTACAATAATAACTTAATACAATTATAAAGCGCTGCTGAGTAACTATAATTTGACATTTATTCTTCCAGGTACATAGTAAAATATCACACAAAATGGTGGCATTTGCAAGCGGTAATGACGTGTCTCCAGCCGTGGGTTACGTGGTCGTTATCGTCGGAATGACCACTTTACGAGGGTATAAAATAAGGGACATTTTTTCACCGCCACACGCGGCTCCACTTGGCATTAATAAGGAATTATAGTGAAACCACTAAGTAGTCATAAACGGTACGTTAACTGGCATTATAGCGTAGGTTAAAAACCTATTTAGTAAAATATAATGCAGGACCCTCTTACTTAATACAGATTTTAAAAGGATTTATATGACACGAAACTCCTTAAAATGTATGTACCTTACATACGGTTGTAATAAAATTTTACCCTTAATTTTCTTATTACGAGTAGCTAGTATGTGAACAAGGTTGTTTTTAGTATATGCGAAACCACTTTCTTACTTTTTCAACTCATTATTTTAAGGAACTGATTTAAAGGATTTTAGAAAAAAATCAATCATTTTTTTTGTTTTTTCATATAAAAGTTGATCAGCTAGCTGATTGGCTATTTTATATATATTTTTTTCTTTTTCTAAGATCCTTAAAATGGGTTCTTTAGAATAATGATTTGAATAAGTAGGTAAGAGGAATCGCAAATACTAAAAATAACCTTGTATAAATTCATATCAGTTTCATTTTTATTTCATAAAGTCTACATGTTAGTTATATTGAAGTTACATGTATAGTGTTATTAATATAAACTAGAGACTTGCATAAAATAAATGTCCATTGCCTACAATCAATATAATCGATATGAGTTGCTTTGATTGGAGCAAACAATATCAAACGGTATTCACGTTTAGAATCCATTGTCTAGATTGCTAACCTATTTGCTATGTAGTTACAAGGCAAATCTATACTAGCTCTCTCAACGATACCGCTCAAGTTTGCGATTTGTCTGCAAACATTTACATCCGACCTTATTTAATTCGCTGACAGTTTCAGCACCGCACAAAACTGGAATAACGAAATTTCGGCCGGCTCTTCCGTAAAACGGTTCCGACTGTTTTTGTTTCATCAAGCTCCAAAAATAAGTTGTCCAAAACACCAACAGTTTTAAGTGAATAATTTGGAGTTGACTATCCGCTTTAATCGTTCGTAACGAAGTTGAAACCAATGATTTGTTTGATCCATTTTTGCTGCCTAATATATTCGTGCATCCGATTGCAATTTGCAACCGTTCAATTAATGGCTCCGGTTCTTTTGCCAGAATTTAAATAAAAGTTTTCACATAGCGAAAGCAAACCTTAAATGTTTCATACAATGTTATTTTCTTAATATTTTTTTTAATATTTAATTATTTTTTTTAATTTTAAACATTGTATTTTTTTCCTTTCTTTTGGTTTAGTAAGTAGCTGGATTTTTGTATGTATATACAAAAAGTTTTGGAGAAGTTTTAATATAAGAACAAAATGTATATAAAATATAATATAAAAACAAACATGTTAATTTTATTACAGTTAAGAGTTATTAAACATTTATATCATTAGGTCGCTGTCTGATATCTTGGAATTTAGCATCCATCTCAAAGCATTATATCTATAGTTCGTCTCATACGGAATGTTCTGAGTAAACTTAGCCTAGCTACACAAATATTCTGATGGCGAAATAGGTTTGCATCCCCGCGTCTACACAGTTGCAGCACACGGGGGAATATATACAGAAAACGAGCATTTGGTGTATCGATAAACGGATTCCCAGTAGCTACAGGTATACCTAGCCATTAATTACTGGCTTAGCTTCTGTTGAATCGATATTCGAAGCGTATATTACACACGTATAACGATGTATGTTCTCATGAAAATGTTATTGATACCAAATTAATTAGTTTTCATATTATGTGGGGGATTCGTTTCTATTTTACCATTGAAAGTAATACGATAAGAAGCGCAATTGACGTCTCAATAGGTAACCTACTTCATTAGAGGATTAAATTACAATGATTTGCCTAATGAGACTAAAATATTAACATTATGCTAGACATGACTAGTTATTTGATTACAGAATTATATAAGCAGTTCTGCTTATATAATTTATTAGCGTAAGTAATGTATCATATTTTTTTACATTTACTTATTCTACGTTCATAAACCATAAAATGTTAGGGTATAATGGTGTATATTTATGGGTATAATCTTATTCCTATAAGATTAGATTTGACTGACATGTAACCTTGAATTGAATTGGTAGCCGTCGAACGATTCTTTAAATTAATATAGGAATATTTATTTTAAACTTTATAAAGGTTTACAAGGTAATATCAGATAATGTTGAAAGAATTTAGTATAATAGGCCCTCGTATATTTGTCATTAATTTCATCTCGGCACCCTAATGAACCAAAGGTGAACCTCATTTTGATGATTAAAATAACGTTCGTGCTGTCCGAACTTTGCCTATTAGTTGACTCTCACTGAGTGAAATTAATTGAGAAAATTTCCACTAAATTTGTTTTGGCGAGACATGATAAATTTGGAAAAGTTTGGAGCACCTATTTTAAACAAATATTCGCCGGGCCGGGCTTTGCACGTGTCGTACATGTTACAGTTTATCGGGATTTTAATTCCATTTCACATTTCATGTTTCAGAAAAAGGTTATAAAAGTGGACGTTTATTACGTTTTAATTATTTTGGCGAATAGCTGTCGGTTTTAGTGAGGTAATGGTTATTAGCTATTGGTATTGGTATTATTTACTAGCTGTGCCAGCGGTGTCACCCGCGTTTATGGTTAATATTATAAAGACTATTTCCGTCATACATGATTTCTATGTAACTTTAACCATTAAGGCTGCACACATTTTTTGCGGAAGCGCAAAAAATGGAGTAACTTCTCCCGTTTTCCCAACATTTCCCTTCACTACTCTGCTCCTATTGATTGTAGCGTGATGAAAAGTATACTATAACCTGCCCAGGAGTATGAAGAATAATAATTGTACCAAGTTTCGTTAAAATCCGTCGAGTAGTTTTTGTTTCTATAAGGAACATACAGACATAGTATCGATCACTAATCACTCCCTGATAGTTATTTTGAAAATATATTTCATGTACAGAATTGACCTCTCTACAGATTTATTTTAAGTACCTATAGATGAGCCGTATGGATTTCTCTAAAATTCTCCCAGTTTCTTTAGGGTCGGATCGGAATAATCGTTTTCGAAATATTTTTTTACGAGCACACAAACAATATTATTAACATTTTTAAATAACTTGATAGAATTTCAATGTACTGTATGGCAGCGAGTAAAATACGAACTAACAACATTGATGTATGTTATATGTTATAGAAAAAAAAATAGGTTTCATGAAATTACTGCTTAATCATATCAAACATTGCCTGCCAATCTACTCGTATTACGCTTCGGTATCGGTTTTCATGAATCTGTATTTGTTATAAATTAAGCCATTGCTACTTAAACGCTTATCATAGCGTTTAATCGTTACCTCAGCCAGGCAAAAGTAACGCTACCATATTTTTAACGGTATTCGAAGCCCTGATTGTAGATATCTTTATATGTCCTTAACTCTTTTGCCTGATAATATATAAAATCTACAGTCCATACAAACACGAGGAAGATAAATTGTTGACATATTGTATATCTTGCGGATATTACTCTGAGCATATTGTATATAGCACATTTGTATATTAGGGCGCATATTATGTCATGGGTAAAGACCGACAGCTACTGTATGACCCGTGCAGGTGACGGGCCATAACTAGATATGGGGGCACTTAGCCTATGCGGATCTGTAGGTATCCTCCTCCCGGCCATCCTATTACCGAATTTACGACGCCTCACTGCATTCGAGCCCCGGGGTAACATATTGCTCACGGTTCTGCTGCGCACCGTTTACTATGACAGTATGTGTACACTATACTATGTACAGCTACGAATGCCATACCAAGTGGAAGTTTACTCTTACGTAATCTAACGTTCATATGTAACAAACATCCGCTTGGAGTTGCTAATATTTGTTTGTGTTTCGTAATTCATATTTTTGGTGTATTTAATTTGTTTTATATGAATTTTGGTAAAAAGTATTCGAATTGGTCCTTGTTTTTTCTCCCGTCAGAGATGCAAAACTTTTATTAAGCAGATTTTTTGTATATCTTTTATATTTTTAAGTCTAATAAATTAAAAGTGATGTAAAAGGTGTGCGTCTTTTTTTTTAAGTATACCTAGTACAAACAATCCTACAAAACCAATGTGTTCAACAAAAAAAAAAACACATTACGTATTAAATAAGTAGGTACCACCTTATAGTGGTTCACTTGCCATGAATTTAAAGTAAGAAAGAATTTGCTTTCGCTTCCTCTAAGAATTAATTATGCGTTAAATATATAAAAGTGTTAAAAAGCCAGTGTATAGTTACTGCGGACAATTATTATTATGCGATTAATCATATGCTCAATGAAATAACAATAATCAGTAAAATAACGAAATCGAACACATTGTAATAAGTAACTATCTGTTGCAAAATAAGTGCAACTTCGACTTCTAAAGACGAACGAATATCGATGTTAAAAGTACAAAAGGAATAAAATTGAATGTGCTGAAAGTCGTAGCGACACGGAATGCCGTCGGAATGGTGTGATTATGTGCTAAGATTAATGAGTATGGACGAAGGAAAAGAAGCATTTACGTGAAGAGAAATGGTGCTATCTGTTCAAACTACCTCGGGTTGGCGCGCCTTTAAGTTAAATTACCATGCGGACCTCGCCATCCGGATAGCAATAAACAATAAATGTATCCGTTCTTGATATGACTGCATATAAATTATATTGGTTACAAATCTTCTTTAGGAATAATTTTTTGTGCTCATCTATATCTTTTATAGTGTTAATTAGTACACAATTAACGTTATTGCGAGTTGCTAACAAATAATTGGTTGTGACATAACCCTATATACACGAACCACAGATGGTCTTAAGGGTTTTAAGGAGTATGATGATAGAGTATGGGTTCAATATAACTTATTACTTCTATATCACCAACTGTAGCTGGCACTGTTACTGTAATACCAGCTGTATTTTATTTTCTAATCACGCCATCTAAATACTTTAAAATCTAGCAATGAGAATTTTTAATCTATCGTTTTTAACTTTCAGCCGTTCTGGTTTTTAACTTTAAACCTCAGCCACCGTTAAAAATACTTTTTAGCCAATATTTTTACTTGTCTAATATAGGATAAATCAAAAAATTCCATTGCTTGTATCTATACATAATTAGTTACATTTTAAATTCAGTTTCCATGTGAACATTCCTAAAACTAAAAAGAGTAATAAAACGAATAAAACGTTTTCTAGTTTTATTATTTTGCTTGCCTGGGACAACAAAAATATCGCGAATTCCATTCTATAGCTTCCCAAAAGTACTGGCATTTATTTTAAAACCTGTTGTTGGAAAAACCTACTTCTCTTAAAACAGACAAAACTGCAAATGTAGGTGATATTTTACTTTCAGTCCAGCGGCTCGACCACAATTTTTGAAAGCTTTTGCTTTGTAAATGTGCTGTTGAGAGGCCTTTTGTTTGCTTATGCTTCTTGTAATTAGACTTGCATTTTGATGATATTTTACTAAAGTGATTTTTAATACTTTCTTCTTCTTCAATGATTATATCACTAAAATAGTTAAAATGAGTGTTACACACATAAATAAGAAACTAAACTGCAATTATTGATATCCCATGGCTATCTTAGGTGGCACTATGCCTTAGGTGCCATATTTTAAATTGTTGACATCGATTGTTATATGTTATAAGAACAAAGATTTATTGATTACAATATTTATTTGTAAAGCGTAGTATACATGATTCATATTCCTTCTATCACGAAAAATATTAGCAAGTGCCATATGATCTCCTAGTGGTAAAAATAATTATCGAATCAAAAGATAATAAATCATAAAAAAGGTTTTACTTTTCTAGCGATATAAAAAAATATATATATATTTACCTATACCTATTCACTGATACCGTTGCTAATCGTACCCTAAGTATTAGCAATGTGTGAATACTAAAGAAAAATGTTGAGTGTAAAAAGAATGCATAAAATCTTACATACCTTATTGAATTGAGAGAAAATAACTCGAGATTCCATAATAACTAAACTACCAATTAAGGTTGAATTTCAAATTCTTCTTTTTGCTTAAAACTTTTTTAGTATTTCAACAAAATTTTTATTTCAGTCTTCAGTAAGAAAATTCGTTATCGAAAAATTTTCTATCTTGCGAAAGAATTTTCATTGTTCAATGTTCATAGCTAATAAAACTTCTTTTATTAAAAGGCCTTCTTAATCTATTCAAGTAGAATTTAGAGGGCCGTTAGTGTCAAAGCTATACCTTCACTCTTAGCTACTCCTTTATCCTTATGAATTTGCAGTAAAGTTGCCACATTTTTACGCATATGATATTAATATTTGTATTGGATTCAAGATAGCTTTTTCGATATCAATATTTACGACTTATGTCACAAATGTTGTCTGACATTGGAATTTACTAATCTTGCAGAGTATTAATACAGGTCTTCATAAAGTTTTTCATTCACGAAACGTTCTGGATATAATGTACTAAGACGGTTTTTAGAGTGACTGATTGGAAGCAACCGCTACCGTTTCTTTGATTCTTTTATAAGAGTTAAAGTTAAAAATTCACAAATATTTTAGACGCAGTTATTCATATTACTTCTCCATATGTACGTATGTTATTCAGATTTAGCGAATAAGTGTACCCAAACATTAATTATGTTTTATAAGAATATATATACCTCGTTATAGCAATAATATAAGTATTTAAGATAAAGACAGTAGCGAAAATTATGCTACATAACTAGTGTAACATTGATATGATTATACTACTGGTCACTGTATTTCTGTCGATTTTTGTCTGCTTCTCATAACCGTTTTGGTACCTACAACAATTAAACCTAAGCCATTTTGTACACCTAAACCTTCACCTACATGAAAAGGTTGCCTTTGTAACTAAAAAACACTCAAAACGACGAGTGAGAATTTAATTAAAACATATAAATGACCAGGGTCCGAGGAAAGGCACTTATCGTGCCGCAGCTCGCCACTCCGCAAAGTGAATCTTCTTAATTGCGCACAGAAGTAATTGGCTACTCTCCCCACATAATATTGAACGTGCTGTTTCAAAGAACTAACCATTCCTTCATTAAGATTTTAAATCCGATCAAATTGAAAGTTCTTCTTAACTTTGCAACGTGCTTGGGATGATATTTTTGAAAGTTATTGATTAGAGCCATGGTAACGTTAATAAAAGGATTAAAAAAGATCTTCTGCCCGTAAACCGAAGATGATATTTTTCATCAGAAAGAAAAAGCAATAGCACAGCACAACATCATCAATCGTTATCATTGTTTCCGTTCTGGTTTCATCTCTTTCAAACACCATAATCTTTGTTTTCTAATTATTAAACATACGTGGAATTAATGTTTTCACACCGCTAAAAATACTAGAGTTCTTGGAATGAATACAAATAGGTACAATCTTAAATTCTAGTTTACATTAGTATGTCTAAGCTAATGTATTCAATGAAAATCACCAGGGTCTACAAAATAGTGTATAGTATCAAAAAGTAAATACAGCCAAAGTTAAGCCAGCACAAAAGTTGTGTAGAAACATGATTTAGCACTGTACAGGTTGTTAATGTAGCAAAAAGTGGATACAGCGTGTTACAAGAACGGTAGCACTGCATTTCTCAGCTGGTTGCCATTAGAAGTTGACTAGAGGGGCCGTACTACGAAAAAGAAACACGAAGTGTCTGATTACGGATCGCATGTTTTTCTACTACGTATGCGTTTAAAATTCAGAAACAGGCATTCCATTGTTCGTTGTTCATCCGATTAACTGTCAATAAATTCACAACGGAGGGTATCCGCTTATGTTGTCTGCGAAGTAATTTGGCGGTTGGGTTTACGTTCGATGTTTGTCGTCGATTGGGTCGGTGGCGTAGCCGTTCTGCGTTCGTAGTACGGCCCCAAAGCGTGTTCCAGTGGGCGCTGTGTGCGGGCGGATATCGGCGTATAAATCAGCGCGCTTCCGGCCCGTGTCCGAGAGGCATGAGCCTGCCGCGCCGCCCATGCCGGGGTTTGTACTTGGGAATCGCTAGAGAATGTGCTAAATACCATTAGTAGATTATATGCTCTAAGCCTCTGGCAACCGGTGTAACCATAACCTGGGATTTACCCGGAGCTAATAACAATGCTTGCGGTTAAAGCGTGCCAGTACTTACATCGCATAATGTAGTAGGATTTGACATAAATATGAATAGTTTTGTGGTACACTCTGATAATAGTTAGCAAGGAAAGACTCAACCTGAATGAATCGATGTCACCGTTTTATTAGATAATATTGTAAGACAACATAATAAGAATGAGACGATATTACCTTTTAAAAGATAAACTGCACAGCAAATAAATATTACCTCATCAATTAATGCATGCATTTACTTTGAATTTCTATAGATATTTTACAAATGGATACATGTCATCGGCAAACTCTTAAAAATTCAAGTAAACTGATATTAGAATTATCGAGTGGTTCCTTTGTCAAGTATCGGTCTTGCCAGAGTCCGCTATGGGCGGGCATGTAGCCCACTGCGACTAGAGTTGCAAGGTATGCAATTTTCATTCATAGGTAATTGGAAAAGTATTTTTAAGGCGCATGAAAAAATAAACATAACGTTGTAGATCAATTATTTTATTGATCTACAACGTTATGTTTATTTTTATGCAGATATCAGTTTATCTCATGATTGGAATATGTAAGGTCATCCAGTCTTAATTTTTAAACCTCCCAATATTACATATTCGCTGGGTGCACGATGACAGCGCCAAATAGTGGTTACAATTACAAAGTCAAATTGCTGGCTGTTATTACAAAGAGTAAGTAAATAAACAAATAATTTCAATGAAATGATGTTATTTACATAGATTCTACTCAATCATGTTAATCTATAGTGTCGATAATAACGTTGACCTTTTTTATTTTCCATCTAAAATGGCACAATCAATAAAAATCAGATAGTACACACGGACTTTTTCATAGCTGTCTTCACGAGATATAAGTAAAGAAATAAACAAATTTAATCGAATAACGCATTTCTTATATATTGCGGACGATTATTTATGACTATAGTGTCGTCAATAATGTAGACTTTTTGTGTATTTTCAGTTAAACATGGCCAAATTAATTATTAAAACTGGATTCCGAGCAATCACACACGACATCGTTTTGCAACCACAAGTAACAACATAATAAATAATAAATAGATTTTCCAGACTGACACACCAGTTCCCTAGTTCCAATCTAAGCATATAAGCTTGTGCTATGGATACTAGATGAACGGATAGACATACTTAAATACGTTTTATAAACATCCATGACGCGAAGACAAATGACCATGTTCAACACTTGCCCCTAGAGGGATTCGAACCCGCGACCCTTGATTTCGTGGCCAGGGTCTCTGACCACTCGACCAACGGGCCAGTCTAAATAAAAGGAAAACAATTAATTTTGGCTCAACATGTGCAAGATATTAAAGAAATTAAATGTGAGCCACATCATTGAAGAATTGTAAAAGAAGAAGAATTATAGAACTTTCGATCACTATTTTTGCCATTGTTCTTGCAGTTAACTACGCAGCAGGTTTCGTGACGAATGTTTATTTATTTTATACGTAAATTTCGCTAGTAAAAAGTGACAGTTGGTCTGCTGAAAATTCCTTTTTTGGCCACCGCGCGCGCTGCGATCGATTTGTGGTTCCCCCACCTCCTACTTCGCACCCAGCGAATACCAATTAGATATAAATACACCGCCTCGCGCACAGAAAAAAAAGAAAACAGAACAACAAGGAGAAAGCACATGAAATGTCATGAAAATGATTTCACTTTTAAATACAAAAACGTATTCTTTTTGGCAGCTGCATATTTTTTCTTATGTGATAACACCGATATGTCTCTGCCGATACCGATATAAATCTGGCCACCCCGGTTATGACCTGGAGCCTGGCGCTGCACCGGTCTCCCTTGTTCAGGTGAGGCATTCAGTCGCGTGTTATCGCTTCTGGCTACATTCTTTCGTGTATGTATTTTGTTAAGGTGCATTTTGTTCGCCAACCAGCATTGAAGAGTTTTTGCCGGGTTCTACGTTTACGAAGTTGACAGGTTAAATATGTTCTCATGGTGATTGCTTAAAGGATTTGGTATTCATATGCATTTATATAACAATCGTGCTTGATGTACTTCATATATACCCGAAAACGTGCTTAAGCTTAAACTTAGTCGTAAATACCTAATTGAAATTATATGGCAACAATTACTAAATGCTCACAAATTACTAACTATACAATTTTCCTTTCTTTCTTTTATTATAAAAACGAATACTATAACTTTTGTTAAATTGCTCGAAAAGTGAACCCCTCATTTTATCTCTAAAAGTTTTAAACGTGAACTTTCTGCTGAAATGTAATATACCAAATATATTGGCTGCTGGAGTTTCTCATAATGATTCCAGATCCAAGTTAATTAAAGAAAACCTCCAGGAAAATGGACTTTCGGCTGAACATCTGATTATTAAATCTTTAAGGTTGAGTATACGTACATACTTACATACATAACATCCCGCCCATAATCTCCGAAGGGGTAGACAGAGTCAAAGGGGCTGTAGGCCCCTTTAACTACATTCAAACCAAAAATAAAACTGGGCTGGTTTATATGGAACATTGTGAAAAAGTAGAAACAAGTGGCTAGTTCGCCTACACAATCAGCAAAACCCGATATACCATTAGTCTATATACGTATACGTCGTCTAAAACATATTTTCTAAGATCAAAAAATAAAAACTACAACGTAGCATGTGTTGTTCGGCGCCCTACCACATAACCTGACTTTCAGCAATACAATTACTCGGAAATCGGGTCTTTCACTCGTTTTGATGGTGGCGCGGCTGGCCCACAAAAAAGTCGACGCGCCGAGCTCGGCCGCCCGACAGATTCATACACTTCCACGGCGGCATTTTTGCAAGTTCCATGTCACATAATAAAGACAAGAAATTCGCATGTTCCACGATAAACGGAAAATGTAAAATAAGATAACAAAGGAAAGCGGGAACCATAAAATATGCAGACGTGCGCAACACAAATTGCGCTAACTTGAGAACGAAATGCAAAACTTGAACGTCGTGGAGGCCAAACGAGAGTCAAGTGTGGAATAGAACGGCTGCTCTATAAATAGGGACGAGCGGACTTGCGGCGACCGGGGCTAACTTCCTTACAATATTATTGTGTGTAGTTAACTAACTTGTTTGTCATTTTAGCCTCAGTGCGAATAGTGTGGCGCAGCCGCGACTCGCCTCGAGGACTCGCTTGTTCACGAGGCTCTTCAACTAGAATAATGCAGCATTAATTTTGAAGACGCTCCGGGACATCTCTGGGGCATTACTGTAAGCGCCGAATACACTCGACGTCCGTTTTTGTGACAAACGGTCAGCGGTCTCTTGTTAATTATGGATGTTTTTGTAAGATTCGCTTGTTAACTTCTTGGTAAAACTCGGGGAAGGGGACAAAACCAAGGAATAAACGCAGCAATTATGTGTAGATTATTCAAAATAATACTGTTTTAGAAAGTGTATAGCAATAGACCCTAGTTGTACTCGCCTCAAAAAGTTATACATTTATTTTGCATGTTAGAAAATACTTGAAACGTATTATTTATGATTAGGTAAAATCAAATACTTATAATATGAAGTACTATTTGCAATTTGTCTTAAACCAGTAAGTTTATAGATTTAATGAGTAAATTAGTAATAAGCATGACTTGAATGTAGTCTAACCGGGTCGGTAAATAGAGAGCTCATACCGAAATAAATACCTAGAAATATCGTTCACGACATAGACTTCACAGCAGCGTATTTCGTTATATGCCAATAAACATTCTTCTGGCGCACACATACTTTCGGTCTCCGCATGGTTTATTTTAACTATTCAGGACAACAATACGTGTCTTTTTCGCCTGAAACGGCCCATTCTTTTTAACATAGTAATAATGGCGCTGACTTGAGAGACTTTTATTTGAGTCCATTCGGTCAGGATTTAGGGGCTGTTAGCGTCGTATAACCGCAATTTAACCATTGCCTGCGCCGTCGGAGCAATGTTTTCAAATATTGTTAAAATTACCACATTTCATACGTTACGAGTCTCGACGGAACTCGCGTTGTCTGGAAATTGCTTTGAAGTCGTTTTGTGATCTTGTTCGCGCTTTCTTATATTGAACTGTTTATTATGTCTTTACAAAGCTGTTATATGGATAACATACATAGAAATTCACAGGTATTCTAAAAATAACTAAAAAGCAATTGACAAGCAATTGACTAAAAAGCAGTTTTATAGAATTTGTAAAAAATCTACTACAACGAAATACAGTTAATCCTCATTGACAATTAAGTCCCGACCATTTAAACATTTTGTCATTGACAATAACTTACCTAATGCTTTCATCATCTTTTTAAATTATCGCTTCAAGCCTCTCGTAGAGTTAAGAGGAAGATATTATCTTATCAAAAAGAGCTCAGGGTACACAACATGTTTCTAACCATATATTTAAGACAAGTTTAATCATTCTAAAATAAAGATACTTAACACAAATAACAAATTTCATACCGAATAATTAAAAAGTTTATAATCAATCCAATAAATTTTGTATACTCTTTTGTTTAATTAACTTTAGTTTTTGTGGTAATCAATTAACTTTATTAGCACCAGCACTTAAATCATATTTTTCTATGAATAACTTCGCTACACGAGAAAGTCACTGTAAAACCTGTATTATGAATTTCAGTCACGACAACTGAATACAAACGCAGGCTACCTTTTTGAAAATATGTCTGCCTGGGCTAAGGAAGACAAAAGGTGCAAAAGAACAGGGCTCCGCGGAACACATGAATCAGAACCATAAGCCATTAGGTACCTAATGGTTCATCTGCGCAGCGATTAACTTTTGTTCGCTGGCGGTTAGCTGGCGTCCTCCTAAAAACTCTTATTTCCTCCACGTCCGTTAATTGTGTTTTAATTAAATGCTACTTATGCTGGATGTTGGCTCTCTCTGATTTGTTTAAGTTTTTAACTCGTATGTCCCGTTGTTCAATGTTGGTCTATGACTTAAAATAATGGCCCAACTATGTTCGATGCCTAGCAGGTCATATAGGGTGACTTATCGTATATCGGATATTGGGCATATGATGCAGGCGAGACACTTTTATTACTTTTTTGTAAATTTTCATCAAACCCAACGCAGTTTTTCTTTGGCTAAAAGTAGTTAAAAAGGCTTGCTGCCAATTGGAATCCGCCCAGCCCTTCTAACTAGATAAAACTTTCTCTCTCTACTTACAATACACATTCATAATTTGTTTATTTTACACATTGCCAGTTTTATTAGATAATTACAAAAGATTATTACTCTTGTTCGCTTTCTCGCGGGAAAATACATAGTTTATTCGTTTAAAGGCTATATTTACTTTTTATTTTATATCTATTTTGTTACTTTTCATTTCAAACATAAGCTACAGTAACATCATGTAATTACAAAGCTAACCTTAGCTTCGCTTTAAATTAGTAAACTACAATTTAACTGAACCGTACTGCGAGCTTCCCAGCACGTGTTCCAATAGCGAAGATAAATTGCCCAATCCAAATATGTAGAAATCTCCGACAAGATTATTACATTTGTCATAATATGCATTTCAAAATTTTTGTTAGAGAATAGATATTGAAGCGGGCATCGGCGATGCGGTTAAGTTTTTCATATCGACAGCGCACCCCGGTGTTGCACCGCTATGCAGCGCTACCACGAGACATTATCCGAGCGTCATCTTCTTATTGTGACGTCATCCGTCGCCACCCCTCGGCGAACACCCTCCACCCGCGTCCATGTCTCTCATTGTGCCCGTCCCACTTTTTAATCTGGAGACGTCGTACAAAAGCACAATACTCTTCAGATACATCGCTGATATTTTGTTTCACTTTTAATCAGGGAACTGGCGGCTTGCTCTGCGCCCTTGGTTGTCAATAAGCATTATCTGCTTATAAACATGTAATAGACGATTTGGGGGAGAAGAAAAACTACACGTCTAATATTAGCGCCACACTATTAATCTAAAAACTCGCGCTCGACAGCACATCTACTGGTGTGGGATTGTCTGCGACGGGTGGATAAATCATAGCGATATTACCAAGTCGGTGTGTGGCGGCCCGTAATATATCAAGGGGCATAAAGGAGCAGGCTCGCGGACGTCGCACTGCCTGGAGTTTCCACCTCGTCGCCGCACTCGCGTGAGAGGAATGCGCCAGCCTCGTGCCACTCTTCAACAATTGAGATAAATGTTGGAGCCAACACGCGACCTCCCGTCTTGTGCTATCTTACCTACTTCTTTCTTTTTTACTTTAACTTCAAAGTTGGCTAGCATTTTTATGAGTGTCATAAGATAACTTATGCAACCATAATTTTGAAAATGGTTTTTTTTTGTACAATTTTATCTGATCATTTGATACATACATAAACGTCACGCCCATAATCCCCAAAGGGGTAGGCAGAGTCAAAGGGGCAGCAGGCCTCTTTAACCACATTCAGAAGAAAACAAAACTGGGCCGGGTTAGATGGAAAATTGTGAAATACCATTAGTCGTCTTTTATGACATGCTAGGCAAGAACCATAGTTGGCACATTATTTTTAAGTCCCAGACCAACATGGGATAATGGGCTGGGTTAGATGGAAAATTGTGAAAAAGTCGTGACAAGTGGCTAGCTCGTCGCCTACACCATCACATACCCAAAACCCCATATACCATTAGTCGCCTTTTATGACATGCTAGGCAAGAGACACAGTTGGCACATTATTTTTTAGTTCCCGACCAACATGGGACTAAATCATTTGATACAGCGGTGAAACAGAAAGTAAATATTCATTATAAAAATTAAAAAAAAGAAAGACGTACAAAGCAATAAAAAATACTATTAGAAACCTAAAAGCCCCGGTGTTATATATAATTTATCGCATTCATATTGATATTCATCCCATCACAAACGGTTGACACAGGTGCAAAGTTTATCTACTTTGATGGGATAGGATAAATTGAAATGTCTCTTTTCTTTTACCCTAGCCCTGCTTTTCTTTCGTTCATACTCATTTCCAAGCCATAAATTAAATGATAAGCGGAAAGCGTAGTCACCAATAAGTAGATCTAATAATAAAAACTTTAACTTCTCACACATCAATAACCTAGGGGTAAACTAAGCATCTTTTCTAGTGCTATGGACACTAGGTACCGTATGAAAAGACATATTTGCGAAAGTCAATATCCGTGACATGAACTAGCGACCCCTGGTTTTGTTGTCAGTCTCTTGTGCACTCGAATAAGTGGCTTGTCAAACTTTTAAAACTCTTTGACTCTTTAGAAAGGGTAATATTCATTAACCAACCATTCATCATCATTTACAAGTTGATAGCGCAATAGGACAAGATATACTCATTTCATATTTTTAATTTATATTATTTGGACATCCCAAATTATTTGGAAAATATAAAATAATGTTCTTATAAAAATACCTATTTGAACATTATTTCGTTAGTTTCTAAAGCTTTTCCGGGAAAACATATACCTAAGAAAAAAAAAGTTCATTATTAGATTTACTTTTCTAAGAGCTACAAAGGTCAGATAACACACGGTAAAGATTGGCACCTCACGTGTGAGGGGTCTCTATATTAGATCAAACCCAGACACGAACTACTGGATTTTTCCAATCTCATTACACCACTACCTACATAAAGTGTGGGAAAACATCGTTAGGCAATCACTTCAATGTCAGAGTCGCTAAATGCTTTATCACGATCCCAACGGACCCCTATTAGGAACAGCTAAGAAAATAAATTCTAATGATAAGTAAAATATACCTTAGAATATGAAATGAAATGAAATTGTCTTCTACCGAGAAGAAACCGGCAAGAAACTCGATAGTAATTTTTTTTTAATGCCATGTCTTAATCACTACTAGTTACAATTTCTTTGTCAATGTAAATTTACCAGTGCAGGCGAACAGCCTATTCTGGGTCTAACCATATATTCTTATCATTTAAATAGACTTCTGTCTTGTAGTAGCCCTTTTTAATCAAACCATTTTTAATATATAATTTAATCTTATGTACAGGAAAATCAATGAGACTTTGAGGTAACATATTGAATATTTTTATACTTAACCTAGTGCAGGAATTACCTATTTGGACTACACCAATATTGCAAATATTCCGTTTAATCCGTACGTTTTCCTAACAAGTCACATCCCAAACACCAGCTAATGTAAAATGAGCTGATTGAGGCTGGGTAAAACTGCGTAGAGGTAAGTACGGGCGCAGACAAAGTTTTTGTAAAACTATCTGTGTGTGAGCGAGTGCTTTGTATCAGCGCAACAAAGGCCTACGGACTTGCACCGGGGCTTTTAGGCGGGTAGTTATCGTGCCAGCCACAAACGCGAATTTGCGCTTTACATTTTGAAAAATTAAAAGCGACATTTTCAATGCAATTGCGAACGTTCCTTCCACAGTCGGCGCGGGTAATGGCCACTCCAATACGAAATTACGCGGTCTTTTTTTTGTTGCCGGCGCTTTCGTAAACACTCATTTGTGCGCACTATTTGCAGTACACTACACTTTTACTTAATCACTACTAAATGTTTCCATTTTTGCATAATACTCTATCAATTAAACGTACAAGTTTTGCGAAAACTGTTTTCAAGTTTCAGCCAACTAGTAACTGAACTTTTAGCTATTGATTACAATCGGCACTTGTTTCATTATAAACTAGTCTTGAATAAAAAGTTGTACCTTTTATTTTTAGCTATATTTTTTGATCTAATCTCATTTTACTTCTTTAAAAAGCGTAAAAGCCTTCATTAATGGACAGAATTTATTTATATAAAAGGAAATCTCCAACGTCTCAAAAGCATAATATAGGGACAAAACAACGGAATGATAGCAATCACTGTTTCCAACAAAAAAAAATTCTTTCTTCATTCAGATTTCATTCGCGTCATAAATAAAGTGGAATTCATTTTAACCCACTGTTTGAATGGCGATTTCTTAACGATTCCAATTAGCTTAAATACGCAATTTAAATAACCAGATGTTGGGTGGGGCGTTGGAGTGCGTTCCGAGTCTGAAATCGCTCGCCTTACGTGAGACTCGAGACGAGCCCCGTAATAGCCCAGGAGCCAGCGCGCTGTAATTACAAGTGCCGGCAAAGTCACACGAGATCAATTAATACCGACTTCCAACCAGCGCGACCCGACAAACGTTCAAATAGATTTTAGTACTTATCTGCAAGCTGCGTTTTGGCTTAATAATATCGGAGCATACTCAAATTAAATGTTTGTGAACAATTTACGTGGATATAACGATTCGACTGGCTTATATTAAGCCATGCATAAATGTAATAGCTGAAATTTTATGTATTCATTCAAACACCAACAGCATTAAATATACATACATAAAATCACGCCCAAAATCCCCGAAGAGTCCCCGAAGAGCAGAGTCAAAGCGGCAGCAAGCCCCCTTAACCACATTAAATATACTATGTATTATTTTATCGAAATAATACGTGCTAAAAGTACAAAATGATAATAATTTTTACTACCAAAGGATCTTTACCAGCGAATTGCGATTTAGGACAAAATGGAGGATCATTGAGACACGTTTTAATAAAATCCACATGGACTCGCCATAATTATTTCATACAATTCAACCTACCTAGTTTATCATTTTAAAGCCTTCATTAAATATATTTACATAGTGACGCTACAATGGACTAGTTCTTTCACATACCCCTTCATAAAGTAGGTAGGTACCAACTAAATGAGTATGATAAAATAAATCATTATGTTTTGCTCTCACATAGCGTTAAATACGACACGTTAAAATGGACGTCGTTTTACAGGTAATTATTTGGGATACCCGCTCCCGTGCTATAATGGCCACTAATAATAAAAGCAAACGAGGGAACGACTTGTAACAAATTGCATTATCTGCCGAAATGGCCCCTGAAAAGCATTTGCGTCGCTACGTACCGTTAACTCTTTTCGTTTTGATCTTACGAAAATTAAGTTTCGAGGCTTCGTTTGATTCTCAGAAACGTGAGTACCCACGGTTATCGTTACGCCCGTTTGGTCGAAATCTCTTTAGGAGGTAGGTATACTTTCCCTCGTCATTATTGAGGGCTAAGTAATTTAATATAGCATTATCTTTGTATACGTTTACAAACAAAATTTCACGTTTAATAATTTACGTAGAAACGATAAAGATACTTGTATTTACATCGCTCAGTACATTGATAGCGCAATGTTAATTTAATTCACCGATTTTTATAGTTTGTTTTATATTATATTATATTAGGTTTTTAAGCATACTTCATTAATAACTGTTCCACGGTCTTGAATGATTGTGATGAGTGACTAAAATTGCTTGAATTGCTTTGTAGAAAAAAATTTTTTCCGAGAGAAACTGAAGAAGTACAAGCGACAGTCAGTATTCCCCTAGCGACGATTACAAACTACTTGCATTTAATCAAAGAAGATTTAATTTATCTCCTTAATTTTTTGCAAAGAGCAAATCTGCAAATGAAAATGAGAGATGGAATTTAAAATATGAAAAGATGATTTCCGTTCTCGACTGAGAACGCTCAGCATTAATTCAAGAGTTGGAGCCTTGAACACTGTCAGGCTCCAAATTGCACTGTATGACCGTCCCACTTTCCGAAGCGTGTTTGCAAACTAGGATTAACATAAATGCCCTGATGCATTACTCGAAAACACATTTCCTTCTTAAGGTAATACTTCGCGTTTTCCTCCCGGCAAAGTCTTGGTTGGCTCAACCAAAACGAAAGGACCGGAAAGGGCTGATGCTTGTTTTTACAGTATCTATTACATTTTTTCCTCAATTTTGATTATTTTGTGTGGAACATCGGAAGTTCACAAATGCGAAAACGTTTTTCTTAAGATAAGTATATAAAACACTGATTTTATGTCTCTTAAAATAAAACGTACTTATGGCTAATAAATAAATAATTCATCTGGGTTCCAAGATTAGTTCGAAATTTTATGTCTAATACGTATAGAGATTAGAGCAGCTTATTAGATATCCTCACATACGGTGTGACTGGAACTGAACCAGCCAAGCAAATTCGCATATAGAGGTCATTTGCTAATTACAGGCTAAAGTTTTTTTTCATATATAGGTATATAAACACCATTTTTTTATATCTTATTTTTTTAACCCTAGTTCGAGGGAATTTCCGACGTATTTTAATCACAAATGTTTATGACTACCAACAAATAATAATAAAATAATAAAAAAAAAATTCTAATACCTACTTAAAGGTAAGATTTTGGAAAAATCTCAATAAAGTATAAAAAATTACATATCTCCCAAACCATAAAACGTTAGCTATGGAATGTAAAGTCCAATAATATCAGCAAATTACCTCCTCTGTATGCGAATTTGCAATGGCGAGTTCAGTTCCAGTATAGACTTTTAATAATACGATACTACTTTTATTAAGACTTAAAAAATATAAGTCATCATTCTATAAAAACATAATTTACGACCCTATTTATTTAGTTTCGATCATTTCTGCAAGTCTCAATAAATAATAATATTATGCTAACGGCCCAAAACCGTCTCATGGTTGGACAGCGTAGCTGAGTCACTTAATGTCCATAAGTGGGAGATTTAGATGAAACATATATCTTTCTTATCTATATAAAGGTGATGTTAATTAGCTCATCTTGTGCCAAATGGCAAAATGCCCGTAGGTGCTCGCTGAAGTAGTGACCAAGCTATCAATGTATACAACGTCAGAGTTCAGTCACCAGTAGAAATTCAAACCATTAAGTTACAAGTCGCTAAACAGTTTGTCACAATAGCTGTGCTGCGTCTTGGGGCAACGGGCGAGACGAGCGGACAAATAACTTTCTCCTTTTTTATTTTTCAAAGATAAATCTCAACACTCTATAGCATAAGCATTTGAATAATAAATACAAGCATTTTAATTAAACTGGTAAAATAAAATCTCGCATCTAATACCGAAACTGGTGACCTAGTATTCAATATTATGGATACATTTAATCAATATTAGTTATACACAAACATATTTTTTCCGCTAAGGTATGTGTATGGTATGTAAATGGAAAATGATTGAATAATAGGTATGATAGACTGCGAATCTAGTGAGGAGAATTACCATAAATTAGATACGGTTCAACACTCAACCCGTCAAGATTTTCATGCGCGATCACGTCTATTGTGAAGTTTTCCGGCTAGTTAAACGGGTGGAGATAACGCGAACGATTTGTGACGGACTAGCTGTGACATAAATGTGAACAATCCGGACGGTGCCCCGGCAATTAAGGGAGATAAAAGTATCTTATCTTCCTTAGCCTTTGTGTTACTCCTTGGTCTTCATGTACCGTCCCAATTGCGAATGAATCGTTAACCTAACTTGACATAAGCAATCAGACACTGAAGCTACTTCACCAAACTCCTCCTTTATAACTAATTAAAGTTAGTACCTACATAACAAATTATGGTAATTAGCAATTAGGAACACAGCTCTCGAAACAACAACTGGAATTATTAATGTGCCGCTTTGGTCGTAGCATTTTAATCAATTCACGAAAAGGATATAAATGATACGTATAATGACGTAATTGGCATCGAGCCAGACTGTAGTTATCGATGGAAATGATTCTCTTATTTCCATTGCATTTACAAATTTTACAATTCAGTTCTTTCAAATCAATAAAATATGTCTAGAGCGACCCGTAAAAACGAAACAAAAGAAACCTATTACAGATCTCATTTAAATAGTTCTCGAAGCGCTTTCATAAGAAGCTTTCTCAAAAGAAAGTATAATAACTTATAGAAAATTACTTTTCAACATGCCCAATTAACGAAAATACGATGGTAAAACAACTCGTTTTATTTGAATTGAATATCGTAAAAGCGAAAAGATACAACGCACTCTCGATGCGAGAACGAAACAGAACTTTAGTATCGGCGGAAAGCAGTCGATGAAGTCATGACAATGCCATTAAAATCGTTTAGGTTACAAAATAGCTGGGACGTTAAGGCTTTTACGACGAAATTAAATTCCACACTCGTCGTCAGCATTTAGCTGCAACTTTCTGAACCACTTTCGGCGTACTCGTTACATCATAAATCTCTTCATAAAAACATTCCGAATCCATAGCGTACATTGTTGGTTGAAGTATTACAATATCCACAGGGTATAATGCAAATACTTTATGTTAAGTTACACTAACTTCTTAAAAGGTTTAGTTAGGCGAGCAGTCATCTTTAAAATGAAAAAAAAAAAACTTCTCTTTATAATATCTTCATCGATTCAGTGTAGGTTTTTGATATAAATGTATTAATTGATAGGTAGTGGTTGTTCAAAAACGTATAAAATTTGATGATATCATATATCGCAAATACAAGTAAAACAAATAATATAAGTTTTACCTAGATTATTTACCATAATTTTAAATAAGTATTCAAAAAGTTTTCACCCAGTAATAACCGTGTTTGTAACTAGATATCGTAGTACTAATATTCATAACTAAGCATTTCGCGGCGTATTTTTTTACATACAGGTTTTTTGTAGGCTTTACTGATTCAAATTTAAATTGAAATTCTAAATATTTTTATTTATATAGGCTTCAATTAAGCCAATATAAATAGCCAATATTCAAAAAAAAAGTCGAGAAGAAACCGTCAAGAAACTCGGTATTCAAATATACAGTTTTGTAAATTTAAATAACCTACACACATACTAAATATCACTACAGTTCAACATTTCATTATGAAGTTAACCATAAATCATTGTCATTAAGGTAATTCTCAACCTTGTAGTAGTAGCCTTTACTCATTAAAAATGATTGTTTGATAAGATGATGGTATAAATATTTGCTTTTTCTCAAATTGGCTGAATTGTTACTCATTATATATAAATATATATTATAAGATAACCGTGTAATACGGTAGAGATGGGAAGCTGTATGAAAGAATGCGATCGGCTTGATGCAAAAAAGAGGTAAAATTACCTACTTTAGTCTTTTCAATAATTTTAAACAAAAAGCTCGTGGGTACAGTATATAAATAGAATAGTACCCTGCCAGTGCACTACAATAACGCCCTTAGGATGCTATAGGGGCTTCATGCAATAATGCATAAAAGGGTCCCCTCGCATAAGCAGAAAGTGCGAGATAACAGTAGGGTAGCTAATCATACGTACATATAGTATATACGCTACACATCTCCTAATGGAGTAATATTATAATTATGTAGTACCTATATGAAATGCTGTACTTCGACCGATCTATTACCAAACCAATTAAAATAAAACTCGCTATAAATATGCTTCGAATGTTCAACATAGTATAAAATGTTGAAGGTGGATCTAAAATTATAGATATTTTTTATTTTCTTTTTTGAGAATACTACGTTTTATATCTAAATCATATTTATAGATCTGATATTTTTAACCCTTAATTTTAACTGTCTTACTACTTTATTGCTGTAAACCTTGTACTTTTGTAAGCACTGGAAACAAGCATTTTAATTACATTTTAAAATAAATAAATGATGGCGTAAAATATTTAACTTAGTCGGTTCATTTGGTATTAAGCATTCTTGCTATTGTGACTAGAGTACCACGACAAACATCACACGCAAAAACATAAACCGCTATTACGTAGTAGTAGGCCGTTAGTAGTAAATTAGCATAATTAACCCCGGCGAGAGTAATAACTGTTTACCGATTCCCAATTACAACATTCGGTGGCAATTGCTCATGTGTTTAATGTTTATTAATCTTTTTATTCATACGCATTAGCCGCATGGCCATTATCTCTCGTGTCATTTAAATTGTATGACTTATCGTTGTTATTTAGGTACCAGGCACTGGTTACGCAGATTGTGGCTGTGATGTCGATAATCTTTATTCATATTAGGTTGCGTGGACTATTTGCATTTAAACTTTGACTAGGCATTAAAGTAGGATTTAGGAGCTTACAGTTTGCGTTGGAATCACGTTTAGCTTTATTAATTTTCGTAAATAAACAAAAAAGATACATTATGTATGTAGATACGAGAACCTACTAATTACTATATATGATTCATAAAATTTTTACATTCTCTTGGTACTTTATTTTACTTACAAAAGCCTTATTACTTACAAAGGTCAAGAAAAATGCACCACAATGAGTAGTTAAACAAAAATGTATGTGATGATTAACATAATTTCACGATCACGGCATATTTAAAAAAAGGCATTTTTTTTTGCCAACCGAAACAGACAAAAAGCCATGCCCCAATTTCCCATGCAGCAATGTATCACCAAGCACAACGACACCAGCAGCCAGCAGTACGGCGCGTTATTACGAATATTGCTACATTTATTTACCATTAGCAGTGATTTATTCATAGACGTCACAATCCGAAATTTACTCCGTCTGTAGTGTAATTGCTGAAGTTTGTTAGGTTAGCAAAAAGGCTTTGAGTGGCTCCGACAAACAGGTTTGAAACTCAAAACTATTTTATTTTTAATGGGTAACAGCTTGGTAGCACTTATGTTTTCGCGATATTCGTGATTTAAGTTGAAACTAATGAAAACTGGTATCCAATATTAGAAGCGGAGTGTAGAAAATTTTGTTTTAAACAGTCATACATGATCCAAATGTCCCAATTCTCGTCGTTATAGTTTGCTACTATTTACTTTACTTGTTTGTTTGGCAGAATTTAAGCAACGACCCATATTTTGTTTTTAATTCTAAAATGTTCGGGTTATTTATCTTTTTTCCATTTCACATCATTGTCTACTGCTATAGACCAGCTGCCCTTATTCAAAAATATGTACCTCATAGATTTAATCATAGTTAAAAACGCGTTCTTAAAGTCGTCATACAGAATTATATTTTAGATGGGTATACGAAATTATCATACTCGTACAAAAAACTTTTCTAATTTAATTTCTAAAACAACCTGAAAACGAATATAAACAAGAGTTTCAAAATCACGAAGGTATATTTGAGTAAGCTATTTAAATATATCCCGTTACGTAACAGAGTGGCTTTATTCTCACCCCGATAGACTCGGGGGACTCAGACATCTTTACAAATTTTGTACCGGATCGCATTGGGACGGAATGGCTTGCGTTAGTAACACACCGTTCGTACCGCTGCACTCGGCTCTTGAATAGAGATTTCAGCCGTATCCAGTTCACGGACAGAGATTTAGTTAGCGCGATGTGCCTTTCACACATCCGATACTCTTGCAAAGGCACCCACTATATAGTTTTCATAAGCGTTTTACCATAACGGCTACTACGTAGCATGTAATAATTTTACTATGTACCAGGCTTGTTGAAACAGTTTTTAGAAAATTTAATTGCCATGTACACTTTTTTAAAGATTATACTTAATTAAGATAAATCTATCAGAACGCCGACCTGTAACTTTTTTCGAAAGACAGGAACGATATTGCTTTTTCATATTTATATTGTTTAAGTATGTTAAACAACATAAATTAAGTTCAGTTCAAAAATCTGATATGAGTTTAAATTTGCAAAACAACATTAGCGTGAGAAACTAACATTCAAGGATATAAAATTATCTTTCAGTTCATCTATACTTATAATAAATCTGTAGAGAGGTCAATTCTGTACATAAAATATATTTTCAAAATAACTATCAGGGGGTGATTAGTGATCGATACTGACGCCAAAAATGCAATCAGTAAAATTTTTGTCTGTCTGTCTGTCTGTATGTTCTTTATAGAAACAAAAACTACTCGACGGATTTTAACGAAACTTGGTACAATTATTCTTCATACTCCTGGGCAGGTTATAGTATACTTTTCATCACGCTACAACCAATAGGAGCAGAGTAGTGAAGGGAAATGTTGGGAAAACGGAAGAAGTTACTTCATTTTTTAAGCTTCCGTCGCGTGTGCAGCCTTAATGGTTAAAGTTATATAGAAATCATGTATGACGGAAATAGTCTTTATAATATTAACCATAAACGCGGGTGACACCGCTGGCACAGCTAGTATATAATAAAATCAAGTCTTATGAAGTACTTCTCGCATAAAAACGACCTGCTACAATTATTCAGACAGTCATATTGCTAATAAGTACATATTGTTAAGACATGCTGCACCGACCCCAGTTGAACTGGGAGAAGGGCAAGAGAATGATGATGATGATGATGATATTGTTAATATATGTTTTTACAATATTTTGTCTTATCCGCTATTTTCGTGCCAATATCATTCAAGAACGTTTTTGTGAATCGCCTTTTATATCAGGCACAGCTGTAAAACAATGCTTGTCGTTCCAATCAGCCGTTCCAGTAAAATTAACCGCTGTTTATTTTATCTTCGATATAATTATTGCTCTATATAATATTATACATATTTGAATACGTTTGTTTATGGATAATGAAAATCGACGTACGTAGTAACTTTGTATGCTAGTAAGTATTATAAAGATTGCGTTAATTTAGTTATTAGAAAATACGGAGAACGTGGCACAAGGCGGATGATTAACCACATATTCTTACATTGAATTGAGGTTTGAGGGAAAGTAGGTGTAATAAAATTACACAAAAGATTATATTTGCACGTAAGTCTCATATTATCAAATGCAAAAAAAAATTTTTTACATTATTTCTGTACGACTCATCTGACCATGTTGGTCCCTGTTTCCAGCCGAATACGGTTGACTCGGCTATCGTTTCGCGGTGATTCACTGCTGAGAGGATCGCCTGAATAGACCCTCTGTATAATGCAAGTCGGGGGTAGTTTACAACTTGCCTCGTTTCGACTATTCGCAGCAATAACTAATATACTGATGAGTGCAGTCTTGTTTGCTGTAAGGGGAATATGTTTACCCAACTTCAATTAATAATTATTATTCTGAGAACTTCTATGGAATCCATACTATTCATGCGGGGGTAACAATAACGTTAACCACATTATAACATAACCTAGCCTCATTTAAATTATTTTTGGCTAAATGAGTTTGAGGGAGCTTCTTGCCTTATTAACTCTATTTTTCTTTTCAGGGATTGCGGATCTAATGTATTTAGGTATGTAAATTACCCAGATTAAATATATTTTCTCTACCTTTCCAACTTTTGACATGATTTATTTTAACGATTTAATAAAGAACTCTGATATAATAACGTAGTTTGCCATCCTGGGACACCAAGATGTCAGTTCCACGCATCAATACGCCATTGGAGACACAATAATGAGATAATGGTGTCTCGTAGCGAGAAGTCAGTTTATTAAATAGCCCCAGAGGTTTTTTAATAAAATTTAGCTCATGATTTGTTTCTTTAATAAATTCATAAAATTATGCAACTTGATAATACAAGTAACAAGATACTTCATGATAAAATATTTCTGTCTAACGTTTTAATTACAGACGATAGCCAATTGACATTTAAACTGGATTGCTCATAGATTTCAATAGCATTACTTATTTAAAATTAATCTGAAATGGATAAGCGTCCTCATTTTAGAATCTGCCTATTCAAAGTCGTCAATCGATACTGTTATCCACTCTTAGTTATTTCAATTCACATAGTCGCTTCACAAGTCTTCAATGGCAAAATGAAAATTGGATTTCAACACAAATCTCTGTGACGATTCAGACATTCAAATGTCGTTTGAATATTATGCAAACCCTTGAATTTTAATCATGAATATGAAACTACGATTTGTATATAATCGGGTTTGACAAACTTACGGAGGATTTTGTACTATTCGGTGAATATATATAAAATAAACATTTCATTTGTAAAACATCGCAGGAGTGGATTACTGACATTATAAACAACAACATTTGTTGTACGATTTTTCTTAATTGGACAGAAAATAAATATAATTTTTATAAATACTACATCAGCTGTTGGGTCAATTAGTATGGAAAGCCGTTTTTTGTCGATTTAGGAAAGTCGTAGAACAAACGTTGTTTATAATGTCAGTTATCTGCTACTGCGAGGTTGTTGATGTTTTACAAATGACCCTGTATAGTGATCTAATACTAAATGTCTAGCGACTGCCGATCTGACCTTCGCAACCCTAAAATAGAGGAACCGGTAAATTTTTGGGTCATGGTTATTTATTCCTTAAACTGCAGAACCCAAATCATAACAAAATTGCCATGAACGGCATACCAACTACATATTATGAAAATTTAATATTTCTTTTGCGACAGTATATTGTGCTAGATGGTTTGTGAAGATATACACAAGCTATCTATTCTGTTATCTGTTTACAATACGTAGACCCTAGTAAATTCGTTCATGATTGCCCTGGTCCTTATTCGTCGCAAAATATTGTGCCGGCCCAAAAAATTTCATTAATATTCATCGCAAAACGCCGCAAATTCATTTTTTTGACATTGATTTATGTGCGGACCTGGCACGCATGCATGCCTGTGCCTACATGATAGGCTCAAAAGATATTATTATTCAAAATATTCATGTAATGTACAACGCTAGCTTTATGATCCGCGATGCCTGCGATGCTCATCTCGCCCAGCCTTTGATGGCGTAATCAGATATCGGAGAGATTTCTTTTTGTCCTTGTATTGATATTCTCTTTATAACATCCATTTAGAGCTCCTCTTGTAATTCTCAATGCTGATGAGCTCGATCGTTATGGAATAAATTGAATGGTAAAAATAAGAACATTTAAACTGTGTGCCATGGCGTCTCTGAATTACCTAGTATATAAAGATTAAAATATTGCACATTGCAGTATCGATTTTATAAAATTAAACGTATAATACTCAGTTTGCCTAATTTTAATTAAATTAATGGTTTATGTCATTAAGGCAGTATGATTTGAATTACGTGCATGTAGGTAGACGCTCAATCTGTTAATTATCACAATTTGCTTGATTGGCGCAGTACTAGGCGTGATAGACGGCCACTCCGGGGAAAGTTAGCCATCTAATTATTAAGTACACTTAGTGGTTGATAAGCTTGTCGCCAATAATAAGTATTGGCACATAGTATAGCTTGTAAATAAATATTTCTCTATACGTAACGCTTTATATCTTATAAGACACGAGGCATAATATGATTACTTTTATAAATATAGAAAAGCTTACACGTTTCTTCGATTTGCAGATTTCATTAGGATTTAGTTCAACAAACTTTTATCGAGCCAGCACCAGGCGTATTTGAAACTAGGGGTGTATTAAGAATTTATATCATTAAACACTTATTATTAGTTTTATGATAAAAACAAACAATATTATAGATTAATACTGATCTATCAGATATTATTTTAATTAATAATAAGATAAACCTAACTAAATCAGTAGGTATATCTCCAAATTTCCAAAACTTATATCAGATCGAGCAAATTACAAATGCTGCACCCATTCACTGCGGCGGACGCCCATCGGCGTTTTTTAATTAATGCTTATATCTTGGCGAAAACAAGCCACAAAAAAGTATGTTCGCTCTATATGCACATATTTCAGACATACAACTAGGTGCAGATCGCAGATTTCGGAAATTTTACTTTCTGAAAAATTGCTGCCCCTTTGATTCTGCCTACCCCTTTAGGAATAATGGGCATGATGCTATGTGTGTATGTATGTATTTTGCAATAATAATTGAAGTCATAGTTAGTACCTACTTAACAAATGTATTTTTAAGTAACACTTCATACCAAAAGCCGTTCACACGTGTCTTAAGTGCAAGTAAAAAAAGTAATAAAGCGGTAATACACACAATGTGTCAAAATGTACACTGACATAACTCGTTCTTACCACGCAAACCGTGTTGTATTTTTTATGTAGTTATTGATTGACACGTTTAATTTAACGGGAAACTGTGGTTCGTGTAAATTTATCCAATCATTTTTGCAATTAAAGTCCATCAAGTTAGTTGACACTATTGAAAACGGACAAACATAAACCCAATTTTCTCAGCAAAATTTCATGTTAATACTTCCGGTTATCAAAAATATCTATATAAAAGGGCAATGGTAGAAGTATAAAGTTAAAAAAAGGTATGCCACCTCTGATATAAAATTATACTAGTAATTTAGCCAGTCTTATAAATCGAAACTAAAATATATGAGACATACCTTTACACTTTACAAGTTAAAGCACAAACACTTCACCAAAAACTCTAATTGTATTTGTAATTTTTCTTAAAATTCTTGCGTAAAAATGATCAATTACATTACCCAGTGCTACGCCGATACGCCGATCGCCGTTTTATTATATCTTTATCAGGAGGGGAGGACGCCCATCTGCGTTCGCGACGAAACCCGTTCCGCGCCTGGCTAATAAGTGCATATTATATCGCCGTATGGAATGGGTTAAATATAATCATCGTATTTCCAATTCACGTGGGCCGACCTAAAATAACGTTTCCTTTATATTGTGTTCTCCATTAATTGAGTGTGTTCATATAAAACAGAGTGTATCCAAAGCCGATGTCGCAGGCCCAGAGCCCCCCACAGGTATCAAGCGATTTATCGTCCTGGTCCCGCGAGTGACATTCACCGTAATGTTGATTCGAAAAACAATTGGATGTGGATCGCGTCCATTTTCCAGGATTGCCAATCGGAACACAAATAATAACCGTTAACTTTGACTTATTTTCCTACTTGGATTGAAAATTTCCGTTTTACCTAGACTAACTATTCAAAAATGTTTTCATATCTCGTAGGGCTAACATATAAATTTATACAAATTCGAGAAGCGCGATTCGTATTTAATTTTCTATCTGATTCCATGTGCCACCGCTGCGGCTAGTAACTGGATTATTAATTTAATTATTATCGTATAAATCACAATAAAGCCCTTTATTCGAAAACTATTGCTATTGGTGTATCGTACTTTGCATAGGTATAAGTAATGTATACGGTATTTGGCAGATAAGAAATTTTATATAATTTTCGAAAACGAATTCAATGAAGTTTCCCAATATCATTCTCAAATCTATGCGAATAATATTATACCCAGACATTGAACACCAATTATCCATTCTCTAACTAGGTCATCCCTGTAATATGAATTTCGGATATCATTGGGATTCGGGATTGATTCTAACCCGAAACCGACGTATAAAAGTTCATGTTCAGCATTGACCCAACCCGAAATTAAACCCTGGGACTTTACCCCAACGAATTCATCTTTGTACATAGTACAATTTTCTACAATTATAGTAAAGACAATCTAACACCAAAAACTATATAATCCATTGCCCACGTTTAGAGGCAGAGCGACCAGATAGAATAATTTTGTGATTATTTGATAAAATTCCATACAAAGGCATACATACATACCTACATGACTTCACGCCCATAATCCCCGAAGGGGTAGGCAGGGTCAAAGGGGATTCTACGCAAATAGTTCTTTGCAATTATGTTTACACGCAGTTTTATGTACTCATTATACATAAGTACTAGAAGTAGACACCTTTGGCCGTAAATATATAAATGTATGAATAGAAACTATCATCTTTCAGTCAGAGAAAATCGGAGTCTAAAATTTAAAATACGCCTGAAAACGAGATGGTACTTTAGCTATTACAGAGGCTCTTGGCCACAAGACGAGTCAGTCTCGAGCACGTTCAGTTACCGGGATGTCGGTGCCAACGGGCCCAAAACATGTCTGAAATACGGTGTACGAATGTACTTGTCTCTTGGAACATTTCAACTTGAAGGCTAAATAGTGGTATGTTAGGGGAGATAAGCTAGCCGGACACTTGACAACTTTAATATTGGTTTATAGTTAAATAATTATAAAATTAAATTGACAATATTATTATAAACTAGTTACTACCTGTTGTTCGCATTTTTTGTATTATTTTGTTTGAAAGACCGATGTTAATAAAACCCACATCACAAAGTAGTTTAAATTCAGCGTAATAATTCCACAGTTAATCAAATATATAGGAAAAATTTCGAATCCCTTGTAATTTCAAGATTCCAATCAAGACGCAAGATATTTTTAGTAAAACTAGAAATTCAAATAACTTAATAAATGCAAACATAATATTATTTATCCATTTGGCGGTTACAAATGTTCACAAAATTACAGCATTCAGGATTGTATTCAATGTGTGCTCCAAATATAAACAGTATCAATATCAGGCACAGGAAAATATCGAACCAATTAATATAGTGCACGACAAGACACAAATTAACTAAACTAATGTGAGAGCCCAAACGACGGAAAATTTCTCCCCTATCACTAGCGCTTAGTTTGACTCCTCATGAACACTTTCCAAACCTCATTAAGTTATATACGAGCTACAAGTATTACATAGCTGGCTCTTATTAGTTCCTAAACGATATATAACTGTTAATGTCTCGCTGCTGCTATCTGCTACCAGTTTCAAGTTTTAATTACAAATGGTTTGATTAACGAGTTGGGGTATATGAAAACTGTAAGACTGTGTATAAACTTTGCTAGATATGTTGCTTTGTAATAGAGTTCACAGTTTAAGTTAAACTAAGAATCTATTTAGTCCAAGATTATCCTTGTAAGCTGACCTTTAATTGTATGCGCACATAATAGTTAATACCAAAAAAATATAAGTAGATAGCAATTTTATTTGCATAAATAAGTTTTAGTTATTTCCAACTGACCTGTATATAATGAAACAATATAAAACAATTAGGTATCAAGGAATTTTTACAATCTATAATTAATGTCAAGTTATTTATAATCTATTTTAAGTTCAGGGTACGTACGTATCCTGTTGAGATTAAATAGACCAACAAATGACTTATATTTTATGTTTTGTACCAAAAAACACAAAGCTCCACTACACCCGCTATTTTTTAAAGCAAACTGATATTTAAAAACGGGAATACCAGCGTCCGTTTAAAGCCTTTACGCCGAACTTCGCTGGTATTGCTTTCGCTTACCAACAAGGTCAAATTGAAAAATAGTCTGATGGACGCAATATTTTTTAATATTGCCACGTACGTAAGGTTTTTTTTAAATTTGATTATCCAACATCCAGCTTGAGAAAAACGTTAGGTAAGATAATTTTCAATTCAATTAAATTTTTCAATTTATTTATTCCGTTTCGAGTTACAATTTAAGGTACGTAAAAACTATGTTAGAAGGTATTATTATTTGGGTAGGTACATATAGGTAAGTGGTCACTTAATTTGATTAACTGAAGTTTAGTTAGTTAGTTTAGGTATTAATCAACAATGTTCTTATAAAAATCGAATGTAATATAAACCATAAACATTAGGTTGCAAACTATACCAAACAATAATTAATGTGCTAATTAGATGTATCATTAGCGATCCATTTTTCAAAGTTAGTGATTGCTACTATAAATATGTAGTTAGGTACTCCCCCCGATCCGTTACAATTTAGCATAATGTCACTCAGCTCGGTAAATCAGAGCGGTCGCAAAGTTACTTAATGTAGTTAACCCGAGTTTTAAAAAAGCTCCTTTCTAGGTTGACAAATGTCGATTTGAAAAAGTTTTTTGGCTCGAGTCTGCGATCGATGCAGCGTCGAAACGACGAGAAATCAAATGTTATAAAACAAATAATCTATCAGTGTAGATTCGCAGCAGCGATAATTTGCAAAAACAAATTTAAACTCCCATTCCGGGAAGTCTTCGCATTCCCGTCGCTACACCTTGTGGACAGGGGTGAAATTACGACTTTCAGATATATTAAAAGATAGAAAGTGTACACTAAAAAGATTACACGGCTATAAAGACAATTCGAATGTTTTAAAATTCCCACAAACTAACTAATATATCATACTTAAATAAGAAACACGAGTAGTTAGAAAAGTGATACACTTGTTTATCCGATCAATTTATTAAACGAGTCTTGACTTAATATAGAAGTCATCCTATATATAATAAACATTCTACAGGTACAAGGACACTGCACAACAAAAGCTCTGGTCTCTATATAGTATAGCTTTGTATAGTATTCATTAAATAATAAATGAATATTGAAACGTTGATTATATCAAGCATATTCGTTTATAAAACATCAAATAATACCAATAAGCTGCAAAACCTTCAAATTGATTTAATTATACTCTACATTTTCTTGGAAATTATATATTAAAATTAGTAACTGTTAGATATTATTTTCTTATCACAGAACTGGGTCTTTTAATCTTGAATTCAGGTTGCAAAATTGAGATGAAAAAATATCACAGGGAAATTGCAAGAGCGAAAAGAAATTATGAGGCCGAGCATAAAACGTGCCCGAAAAGCGATGATAGGCCGGTCTCGGATCATTAAACAATCTTCCGAGACTCTCGACCAGTTACTAGTTTGACTTCGCTGTCAGAATATTATACTATATTGAAATATTCCGTAACGAAAACCGATTCTTGGTGCTGTCAGTAAATTTAATATTAGCAACGTCCTTCATCATTTACGGGTACACCTCATTAAAACCCTTGTTAATTCCAAATCGTATTATGTTTCATACATTGTTTTAGGTTATAGAGTGTCATAAATCTGTTCATGATATTTTTAGATTTTGTATCCTATTTAGTGAAGTTTATAGGTATAAATACAATGTCAGAATATAAATATATTCGAATGGTATTAGTCTACTAATTAGTCCAACATGGACCAACATGAAATTAATAACTACTTTCTATTGATCCTGTGAATTTCTCGGTAACTACCGAGAAAATTAATAAATGAGAGTATGATAACTCAATGGCCAAAGGAATTCTGAGCGGGCACATCATCTTGTGTGTGATGATTTATTTGTGCGATAAATGTTTGAGTTACTAGCATTTATTATACTCATTGTGAATGCCCACTGTACCTATAACACAGATACTATCATAAGCAGAAAGCTGCCTTAACAATTTTTCGCCAAAACTACAATTGAGCTGGGTCAAATGAAAACGTAGTGATTCCGTAAAAATAGGATAAATGGCTAAGACGTTGGGTACACAATCACAAACAAAATCCCAATACACCATTAGTTGCCTTTGCGACATGCTAGGTACACAGTTGGAACGTTATTTTTAAGTCCTAGACCAACATGTGATACCACGGGGAACTAGAACGACTTTCTATAAAAATGCAAAATATAAAAACCCCTTGAGTATGTAAGTTCGTTCGTAGAGCACTTAGCATGCAAGCGGGCCGGCCGGTTACTTTATAGACAAATATTTCACTGAAACATACGACGGACGCAAATAAACGGAATTTTTTTCTCTACATTTACTTCTTTGTGACTTTTGAAGCTGACACTTAATTTAGTACTCTAAGTATAGGTACAATGCATGCTATTTTAATTGTGTCATTAAATCACTACTTGTAAGCAATACCTAACGTCAAAAAAATTCTGCCAAAACATAAAATGAATACAAAACTCATATACCTTAGCTTTTCCTTTTCATTTATCATATTGTTATATAAATATACAAAAATATTATGCTTAAATAAGAAAATCAAATCTCAGTGAGAATGTGATGACATGCCGTGTTCCCACGTCATACCAATGTAATTAACATTCAACCATTGAGATATATGTAGGTACTACGTACCAGAGAAGCCACGTAAAATATTTGCACTGTTCTATTTTTTGTAATTTAAAGCTTTAGATCGCTGCAGCACTTAACTCGACGAAAAGGTCTTAAGCGCCATGATTTTCATGGCGCTTACGCGTATCCTTCAATAAAGTGTAACAAAATGTCATCCTTATAGACTTGACAGGAGTACTTAGTACAGAAAGGACGACGTAGGTATTTTACCTGTAGGTACGGTTCAAAATTATAAAAATAATTACAAAATGTTTTTTGAGATATTTTTTATTTAATTGCCTTTAAGCAATACCCATAAGTTTAATCATCTTTTGTCCTTTGAGATCGGGGCTCGGGGTTTTCGTTTCATATTTTAAACGAATAAGTATAAGTATATTTTTAATAACCGCCCGAATCTAATGAATTCTGTGATTTAATGTGCTTGGTTGGCAAAAATAATGTTGAACTAAAGACATAAGTATATCCATCTGAATAAAATGTTTCTAAAGTATTAACAGTAATATAACTGAAATAGTATTTCGTAGAGAGGCTTATCCCACCACTTTCCTTTATAAGTTGTCGTATGATAGTTTCCGTGATTACACATACTTTGTAAACATCTGAGGAATATGACAATCCACACATATCAATAATAGTTATAAGTTAATAATGTGGCAGCCTTTCTGCTGTTGTGAACACATCCACGCATAGTTCACGTTTTAATGACTTAAGATAAGATTTCGAAATATGTAGATATTTCAGATATGTAACCGACTATCAACTGAGAACCAAAGGGGATTTGTTGGGAACTGAGAGTATCAGAAAAATATTACAATTGTGCTCAGCTTCTATATCAGATTCTAAATAACTAGTGGCTGACAATATTTCGTATTTCTCATTATCGTGTCTGTTTATGGGTGTCGTACTATTAATAACATCTGTTAAAGATTGCATCGAATGTTTATATTATCCAACTAAAGGAATACAATTATCCGTAAATGGAGAACGAAGTTCTAATTGGTTCAGTGTTTTTTTTGTAAGCAGCTCGAAATTGTAATATATAACTCGATACAGATAAATACATTATACATACATTACGAGAAATACTCTAAGAACATGTTGAGACGTGCAGACAAGAACAACTTCAATTATTTTTATCTTTTCATAGTTCAATATTTATGTCATTCAAAATATATAATCATATTTTTAGCGTAATGTCAGTCTTATGCCTACATTGCACTCTGAATATTATTAGTTTATGACAAATAATGCAATATGGCGCGATATGATAATTATATTGATGAACAATATAATTATCATATCGCGCCATATTGCATTATTTGTCATAAACTATTTATTTAAAACAAATAATTAGTTAACGATGAAAAGTTATTCGTTTGCACTTTGCCGTGTTCCTTGAATTATTACTACAATATCTCAACATCCCAAGGCATTTAAAATGATTTTTATCGTGTTTTTGTTTAATTGTTAAATGTACTAGACGCAAAAGAGCTAGCAAGCGACTAAGTGAGTTGCGGCGCGATCGCCGCAGTTGAACGAGACGAAGTAAGGATTTGTGGTGTGAAGACACAATACTAGAGAAGTCTAGTACGTACCTAGTACCTACATATATCTCAATGCTTTCAACCGTAATTTTTGTGTAAACCTAACAACACGAAGTGTCAATTGTCTTGTTAATGTAAAGAGTATAAATGCATGATCGCAATAATTACGAGCATCTGACAGAAGCATTATAAACCGTTGGAGAGGATACTCAGCGAGTGAGTGGCTGAGTGCCCTCAAACAATTTGCACAGAGCATTATTCGCGATGTTCAAAGCACTCGTCTCGAAATACTTAACGCTGTCTAAAATTACAGTAATGTTGCTCCGGTCGGCGGCAGCCGAGTGAGCGATAAACGGCAATCGGAATACTTTGACTAATTGAGGCTATCAAAAAATCGCTCTTCAGAATAAGAGCTTTCACCGTCGGAAACTGTGATAGATTTTTTTCTGTAAAACATTTTAATTATAATGGAATTACATTTGTCGAACCTCTGAGCGAGATAAAAGATTCCTTACATATTCAAATTTTGTACTACACATCTATAGACGTAGGTACTTATATTACAACTATAGCATCTTTGTATAAAGTAGCTATAGTTTAAGTGTTGTTTCCAAAGCTGCGTAACGTGACCACACATAATAAGACACATCTTTATTCATATATCATAAGAGCGTATAACTGAATATAGATATAATCTCTTTGCCTATGAATAGACGCAGATTTTATGTAGTATATTTGATATTGTAAACCGAGATGTTGGTAGAAAACTTGTTGCAGTTTCACACTCGCATGAGCTGCAAGTTAAACGTGTATAAAATTGGCTTACATTAAAGTCTGGAGATTTTCCTTAACGTCAAGAGGGAAAGTCTGCAACATTTTTTGATTTATTATTTAATAAAATGCAAACAAATAAATTACAACTGTTTTAATGTCTAGTAAACGTTAAATTTACAAGCTTTTGTTTCATTCTAAACTATAAATTATATAGATGCTGTATCTAGTTACATACATATACATAGATAACATCACGCCCATAATCCCCAAAGGAGTACGCAGAGTCAAAGAGGCAGCAGGCCCCAGGCCCAGAACCACATTCAGCCAAAAATAAAACTGGGCTGGGTTAGATGGAAATTTAAAAAAAAATTGTGACAAGTGGCTAGCTCGTCGCGTATACAATCACACACCCAAAACCCCATATACCATTAGTCGCCTTATACGACGTGCTAGGCAAGAAACACAGTAGCACATTATTTTTAAGTACCAGACCAATATGGGACAACATGCATCTAGTTAAAACGTTATAAGTATACTTACAGATGAGATGCTTGGTGTAGGTATATATTAATTAATAATATAATTATTTAAACCACCTTCACGCCATTTTAATACAACCCTTAATGTTTATAAATGACATAAACGTATTACATATGTAATAAATTTATAGATTTTGAACTTTTTATGAATACTCGACATATTATACCTTATTAATAAAATACATGTTAAAGTATTAAAGCTTAATTCCAAAATTACGCGACCCTGCCACAAAAGTCTAAATGATATTGATCAATGTGCCGGCTTAAAGCGCAAAACACGGAACAGTTGTGAGCTTCCCATTGAGAGCTGATGTAATTAGTGTTGTTGGTAAGTTGTACGTAGCTTGCAAATAATCCGGGTCTAGCTTTTAGACCTCTGTTTGAGAGCGCCCGAACGCCGCACTTTTCCATTCAGCGGGAATAAACTCTTAACTGGCGAGAAAGAGTATTTAGCACAATGTTTATGGAAACCCGAGCCCTTAATTAAACTAATTGTAATTGAAGCAACTTTGTCAATTCATTATGGCGCATTTGGTAGGGAATTGTATTAAGAAGACATTGTCGCAGTGTCTAAGTAAGAAGAATGTAGTCACAAATAGATTTTATTGATATTGCCTAGTCCATTCTAGTTGGGGTATAGTTTGACCATGACTTATATTTGGGGTATATCTAGCTATTATATTTGAAATAGGTACAAGAAAACCAGAAAAATTGGCTTATAGTACTATGTATTACGATAAGCACATAAATGATTGCAAAACATATTATGACTGAAATCATTTGAAAGTATGTAGGTCCTCGATTTTGTACTAACACATCGGTATGAGAGACGACATTTGTGGCCACAAGGCTAACACCGCGAAGCTCCTATTATTTTTTTAAATTCTATACGGGATTTACTGAATTTTCATAACAGAAAATCCGTGTACAAAGAAAAATAAAATCCGGGATGTACTTACTTACCGAGCGCCAGTGCAGCGCTTCCGTTCTGTCGCCGCGTTGTCTTAACATCTATGAACAATTTTACTTAAATCAATAGCGTCAATTTTATGTGTAAGTATATCTTTCTACTTTATTCTCATAAAATGAACTATTAATTACATCAATATGTGTGTAAAACACCAAATGCAAAATTTACAACAAAGGGGCTATAAAGCATGCTTCATTTCGTTATAGACGCTTTTATTTCTACAATATTGTTATACTAAGTAATATTAGATTGCTATACCAAAACATATTATTTCACCCTATTGCCTCGGGCTCGCTGTCACTCAAGACATTTGCGGTTTCCTTATCGGTTCAAACGATCAATCTATCAAAACCATAGCCATCATCATCATTCTACAAAAAAAAAGAATTGTAATCCCAGCTATTCTGAGGATTTTTTATATGTATGTCGTCTTTACTTCTATTAGTATAAATGTCATAGTGATTGAGTCCATCTTTGTGGATCCATCCTGCATACGTGCCCACTCCCATTTCAGTGTGGTGGATATCCTGCCCTCATCTGCAATTACAGTTTTAGAGCGAGTTATGGTATTCCGAACTTTATCTGATTTTTGGTCAAGGACCAAGTTTGAGCAACTTAAGTTAGGATACAAACGTCGATGAGTTTGCGTTTAAGATACAGAGGAAAGTCACCTTTCATGTACGCTTTCATGGACCAGAAGTTTTTCCAGGCGTTTTTGATATATTAAACGATAATTTTTAATAGAAACATAGGTATTCATGTAAATCATGAGGGTATTAGTTCTAGTAGTATGCAATACTTATTGCTAATTGATATACGTTCATCTAATTTTTTTTAAGTTAGGAATTATATGATCATTAATATTCTTACTTTTTCATAAATAATGGTGATATGATTTCCCTATACAATAATATCTGTCTACAACCTAGATGACCTAATTCTAAAACTAAACATACTCGAAATAACATAGATTTTCATATGTTATATGTTACTAAACGGTTAAAGCTCCGAAGTTCGTGGCCCCGGGTTAAACGAATACAAACAAAAAGTCGGTTACGCAGTATTTTTGTCAGCACTCGGGATCGAATATATCCGCCTCGATATCGGGCTTTGTCAACCGACATCCCATCCATTACCGAGCGAGTGCGGCCGCAAGATCTGTCAGCAATTTGACGCAGCCACCAGAAATTAGGTTATGCAAATTGGATGCTTATTGAACGCTCGCCGTGTTATTCAAGAAATACTAAAGATAACAGGGTTAGATAGGATGTCCATTGGGGGGCGAAGAATTTGAGTTAGGTAAGTCTGGCAAACAATCTTTTGGAGACATATTTTATTTCCATCAAGATCTTTTTATATCATTACATCGCGAAGAATCCTTATCGAGTATCTCAATTTAATCAAACCGTGGATCCGTTGAGAATCCAGAACTAAAATAAGCAGATATGACTTCAATTTCTGTTATTAATAACGTGGTAATTGCTTTAAATAAATATTTTTTTACTATAATGTTAATTTTTATTTATTTTTGCGTTTAATTCTTACGCTATGTGTTAAGCTAAAATAGTACCCAAGTGAGCACAATTACAGTTACTCTCGTTTATATAAATTGAGCGATCATGACTATACATTTTGCAGCTGAATTCAGTATTACCTACTGCCGCGCCTGTATCTCTTATAATTTGACAATTGCCATTTTTTCAATATGAGAATAAAAGTTGATCTTTTAACGATAGAACAAAAAACAAATGACATTCTTTAATCCAATGTGTGCTCCACTCGAGCTAAGTGTATGTGCTTTAGAGCTCGAAATCATGGTTTATGTAATTTTATTCCAAGGCGGGATTTCCACCGGCGAGTTGGCGCGCTGAGAACACAAGTTAAACAAAACTTGGGCAGTGCTATCTCGTGCGAGTACACGGTCCTCCACAGTGCATTGCACACGACCGTCGCCAGCCATGTGCTAGCTTTGTCTTGGAGTAACGACTTCGTCGAATTCAATATAAATCGATGCGCTTGGAATAGTACGAAAACTCTGGATTGTGAACAGTTTTATAGATGAATTTTAAAATTCATATTAAGTAGATATTGCCTTGCCAAGTAGATTGCATTTGCATTGCTATTGATGGTATTGCCTATAATTTTATCGAATAACATCTAAAATCATAATATATGTACCAGCCTTGAAGTGGAAGCATGATTCGGTAGCTGTTCATTTTCTCGGTATACCTAAGTGGAGGTTGTAGTTATATATTAAAAATTAAATATATTTTCGCAACCCAAAAAAATATCGTCATACTTTATTCGTATTGATAAAAAAAGTAGATTATGTCGTCTGTTTACATGCAGTGATATTATCACAATGATTGTCATAATTATAATGACAGTGAAGCTGTTGCATGGTTAAACAATAACCAAGATATGTCATAAGCGGCCGTGTAATAAACTCCTCTTTATGATGTCATCATAAATTGTGTTGCTGTTTCCAATAATTACTTAAACATATATTTTTCCATTTTTCCATTTGGTCACGATTCAAAGCAATGAGTTCTTCAAAACTCAATTATTGAATAGAGCCAAGTGGTCAAGAAATCAGTATTCAATAGTTGGCGTGCAATAAATTGAATGCAGCAAGACAGAGGCTTGTCGGGCATCTGGGGCTTGTGGGAAAAATTAAATTCCATCCATACACTGTTCGGAGTGACCAGCGCGTGTCGTCGCGCGTGGGAGCTTGCGGGATCCTTCAAATTAATCGGGAGTAGTGGAATACGCACATATTTAAGATCTAAGGTCAGTGATCTTTCAATCATACCTCCACTTACAATAAATTAATAATAAAATTCTCCAGACTGACACGCCAATTACCTAAATCTAAACAAAGCATTTCTTATGCTATGGATACTAAGTAAACGGATAGACATACTTAAATACGTTTATAAATATCCATGACTTGAGTACAAATGTCCATGTTCATTATATGAAACATTTGCCCCTAGCGGGATTCGAACTCGCGACCGCGGCCAGTCAATTTATTAATAGTAGTTTACATAAGTACTCGCCTGTGCAATCATGATCCAATGAGGGTTTTCAAAAATACAAAAACCGCCAGAGGCACGAGGGAGTCTCGTGGTCTTATCACTATCACTATTGGCTCATTGTTGACAGCATGTCAGTTTGGTCTGACTACTAACCAATGAGGAGGGTGCCAAGGCCGCAAGTCACAGTTACGCCATCTTTTGGATGTTTTAATTCAAAAAACCCTCGTTAGTCCGGTTTCCCAATTTAAGCATTACAAAAGGTCAGTACGACAATCGCTTTATTGTAATAACCAGAGTTACTAAATCCAGAATCAAGGCCTAAGCACGGGACATAATTCTATTGTACCGATATTGAAATAACTATCATCTATGTTATTTGACAGCGCATACATTTTATGGTTATATCGTTCCCAATTTCGAACATTTCCACTTATTTGTATCTGCACTTGTAATATGTTCTTGCAGCACTTATTTGCTAAAACCTTTAGCGCATATATTTATACACAAATTAAGTGTTTTATAAAATTATTTTCTGCTAAATACGTTGAACCTAGACACTGACATACTTACCTATAACAAATAAATTAGATCGAAAAATATCTTGAAGATAAATTTTTCATTTGTGGGTGAAAAACAATAAGCTTTATGGAAACCTTTAGATCAATCTTCAAGAATTTGTATACTGGCACAATATGAACTAACTTTAGAATGTTTGGTTAGTAAGTAAGTTTATTAATAAATCACTTTTAACATCGCCTTAGCAAACTCTGTGTGAGCTGCTGTACAGCGCAGCGGCTTTAGCGAGGCATTGTAATCCGGCTGCCGTGAGACACTCCTTAATATTCTTTTTGCAATGCAGCTGAAGTGGGCGGCGGCTTAGCGCGACTGTAAGTTGTAAGGCGCTGAACAAAATTAATGGCGTGTACCGTCCTTACGAGCACGCCTGTAGCTTAATCCTAGCCAACATGTGATGCACTGCCCCGGGCGCCAGGCGCTCGCTCTTAACAACTTTGTCTAACAAACCCACCTAACAAAATCACTGGTAATTAAATTGAACTAGCACACAGTTTTGACACAGTTACGCAGTTGTTAAAATGAGTGTTCTTTGAGCTAAGTCGCATATATGTGTATGTGATTAATTTCAATATCTTCTTTATTGTGTAGACAACCACTAAGTTGCTTGATATCAGATTTATTAATATTTTTTTCAGATAGAATAGAATAAGAATAGAATAATACTTAATTAAACAATGTTTCTTAGTTACAATGTAGGATACAGAGGATTACAGATAAAAATAAATTAAAAATTAACTAGCCCAGACATACCAAGACATCCAGGACTAGCTTGATATATCTTCTCGAACACAGAGTACGCATTTTTTTTCTTAGTATGTATTATTTATTAATATATATCATCAACAATATTACCAGTAACCAAATAAATATTTGTTACTTCACTACAGTCAAACAAAAACTGTAGCCCGGCCAACACAAATACTAACTACACAATATGTAACATAAAAATATCAAACCAAAAATACATTTGAGTAATACACACAATTCTTCACTTACTTTCAGTACTCTTATATAAATACGGAACCTACAGCTACAGGAATTGAATAGAGTTGCGCGACACCCCTCAACTGCGCTTGACAGCCGAGCTGAGTGTGATATATTTCCATTTTCTGATATAAAAATTTTCGTAGGCGTATTGTATTGAGGTCAATATCAAAATGTCACAAAAACTCATATAAATGAATCAAAAATATTGTAATTGATATATATTTTTTAATTAAGTGGGATACGAGAATCTATTAGGAAAATGGAGATCGTTGTTCGATAGCTAAACGCTTGACCATTGGGGAAATTTAATTATGATTGATTTATGAAATCTATACTTCAATTATCTGAAAAACGCAGGAAATGTTGTACGCCCCTGTTTTATACCATTTTTTTTTTTATTCTAACTAAACTTTCAATCTCTTTAACCTCAAACTGGGTTAACTTTGTGTCAAGGTTGTAAAGTTGGCGTTCAGACTGTTTACGTGATTTATTTTGAGCGCCTTCAATTTGATAAAAGTTATTTGAAAGCTAAAATGCTAACCGGGTAATAAATTGCACCTTTTAATTTTTCCCCTGCATCCGGATCTTATTTTTACCAGACTCTTAAAAAATTAGTCTTTGCCAATTTTCCTTTTGTTTAAAAAAGTTAATGACTATGAAAGTGATGGATACGTTTCTAAAAAAGAAGTTAATCATCATATTGGCCTGAAGGTTCAAAGGCAATGTCGTTACGTCAAGAGCAGATTTGATTTATTATATCAAAATAAAATAACTCTCGCTCTCTATCAAACGCTTAAAGCTTTTTCTCCATCGTGGAATTGCGACATTATAAATGCAGGCAAGACTTCTTGAATATTTTCCGTATAATTGATTTTATCTTGACAGATACTTATCTTTTATCATTTGTACCTATTATATACTTTATTGTAATACCCCATTCGAGCAATGGTAGCTTAATGCGACGAGCCTCATATCCAAGGGCATGGCTTCAAACCCGGGCACGTAGCGATGCATTTTCAAGTAAGTTATTTTTTATTTTTAAGTAATATTTGTTTAATTATAGGTGCTAACGTTTGACACACTCACTAAACCGTTTCTCTAAACCTACGTTATTGCTTCATTTATTAATTGTTTGTTTGTTTGTATCGAATAGGCTCCGGAACTACTGGACCGACTTGAATAATTCTTTCACCAATAAAATCTATTTTATCAGCGAGTAAAATAGGCTATATTTAATCCCCATATTCCCACGGAAGCGGGAACTACGTGGGTGAAACCTCGTGGCTCTGCCAGTGGTAAATAAATTCATATTTATTAATAAATAAATACATCGTCTAAGGAATTCTATCTTACTCCTTACTTTTATTAAAAACGCAAAAACTACAATACATCATACTTCATTATATGGAATCGGTAAAGTAAGAAATAATTAAATATGAATCAGTGTAAAACCCTCGGCACATAAGTTTAGTTAGCAATTGGCTGGTAGGTAGGAAGTAATGTAATTCTGGGGTTCCTATATTTTCATTTTTTTTTACATGAATTTCATAAAAGCTCAAATTTCTATAAAACTGTAATGATTTCTACACAACTTTAAGGCCTATCGATAAATATATCTATATTGTTGAAGTTATCTTCAAAGTACGTTACGAAAATACAACATGGAAATATAAATAAAATTTTAGTTTTTTCAAAAGCCCAATCAATAAGAACACATTATTTTAAACAAGGTACCTGCACTTATACCTAAATTATACTCGTAGTTCTAATATGTAGCTTTTTCAGGAAAATAAAAAGAAACAATGCTTCAAAGAAATTATGATTTTCCCAAACCACTCAAGAATGGTTGTAACAAATAGAAAAGCATATCTACTAAGCACGGTAAGCTGGGTGGATTTATATCCAAGAATCAAGATAAATCCCACGGCGATGACGAAGTTAGCCGACAAAGATCGATTGTAACATTGAATTACCTGTTTCAAAACCTTTGTTGCCCGCACAATAAAGCGACCCTCCAGATTAAGTTAAAAACAATACAAACTCTTGCCGCGGATAAATTAATTATTTTGATCAAAGGCGTTTCTTTTTGCCCAGCATATAAATAAGCCGTCTTTTTTGCTCCTAATGCCGCAATTCGCTTTTTAATCCTTACTTATATTATACGTGCGAAAGTTTTGCTATTAATACATTTACAGCGCTTAATTTGTGAAATAAAACCAGTATTTTACTTTTAATATGACGAATATGTTTAGACTTCTAAAGGATGTTGCCAGCACAAAGATAGAAAAAAAATAATTCTGTAGCACAGAAGTCCAAGACACGAAAACAAACTTTGCTTTATTGACGCAAATCTAAGTGGTAGGTGTTTTTAAAAATGGCATAATCGGAAATTTAAAGAAGAAGTATTTCGACAGATGGAAACGAGAATTTGTATTATTACAAACAACCGATTGTAAGGATCTTTTTATGAGTCTAGATTTATATATAGTATAATATTATAAAAAAAACTATTTATGACAATCTGAAATCTATAGTAGTATATTTAATATGCATTGTCTTTTTAGTTTTTTTGTATCTTTCGCCTTACTACTCCCCTGACCATATTTAATCGATACAAGTAGTTTTATACAGAAAAAATGAATTGTTCCCGAGAGATCAAATATTCTACATAATAAAACTAAACACTAATGCTACATAAAGATTGTTAATTAGCCAAATTAAATTCGTGGGCAGCAAACAATGCGTAGGTACCTACCTAGCTACCTTCTGGCTGCTAATTATAATAGTGGTCTATACGTCTATTAGAGCATAAGTAAATTGTTTCACTATTGTCTGCCTTGCAGACCGTGAATGGGTTAACTGAAATGAAATATAATATCATTAACTACGGCGATGGAATAAAAGCGTAACTCCTAGTTATGTGTGTCAGACAATGCCGAGGATCTTGATCTTTGTCTGCAATGAAACATGACCGAAGTTTTAGTTGTGGTGAAAACAAAAGTGGTTGACAATAGCATCCAGTGTAACAATAGAGATTTCCGTGGCAAGAGCGACTGAGGACTAAAATTTTTAACGTTGGCCTCGATTAACAGAGGCGATAGGCTCTTAAGTAGAGTTGTCATACGCAATTCAGACTTTTTCGGATTTCATTGGATTCATTTAGTATTAGCATGATTTAAAATTATGTAGGCATATTTTTCATCCTCCTAGCGTAATGTTCCGTTCATATAGATTTCGCTTGGACCATGGTCCTTCCAGATCGAACGAATTTATATAATCTGTGAATTTCCTCACCGGTCCGTTAGTTACATTAAAACATGATCAAATATTAATTATCTAGATGTAGGTAAGTGCTCAGGTGTGAACCAATGTTCTTCTCTATGAATATCCTTTACCCGTAAAACTACCATTGTGCTTTTAAGTATCTAAGTAAGTTAATAAATAAGATTGCGAAGAAATCGTATAAAAAAATTATGCTTCAAATTTAACTGCAAAGGCATTTAGGTACCTCATTGAAAAACCTATATGCAATATCGGCAAATTATTCGTTTCGTGAAACCGTTCGACGAAAAGTCATTTCGGTAAATCGGTCTTTGTTGCGCTCGTTTAATATTAGAAAAATAATTAAGACAAAAATATTTCTAAAAGTATGATGACACACTGTAGAAAATTAACAACCTGTAATTAAATGAGGTACCCACTTAGTTACATTTTCCAAGAACGAAAAAATTTTAATATACATTTTTTATTCTTGGAAATGGAAAGTAATAGAATATAACATGGAAAGAAGCATTGATTTTAGACTGAGAGAGGAACTATTCGATTGCTTAAATTCTTTATCAGCATTCCCGTGATATGATTTGTCCTATTTTGGTTTGAGATTGAGAAATAATGTGCTAACTGTATTCCTTGCCTGACAAGTCGTAACAGGCAACTAATGGTGTATCGGGGCTGGGTATATGATTTTCAAAGTGACGAGCTAGCTTGTCGGCTTAGGCGTCAACTCGGGCAACAAAAAACTCTAAGTGAAGGATTTGCCGAATTTACTACTGCAATCTTCGTAAGGTGTAAACTCTGCATGATTGGCCGAAAAGACGATATCAAATTCGGAAAAAAAGTAATCTCGGGCAATGCCGAGTTTTTTGTTGCCCGAGTTGACGCCTAAGTCACTACTTTTTCACAAAAATGTTTAACAGAAAACCATCTAACTCAATTCAAGTTAATTTTTAGACAAATGTGGTTACAGGGGCTCGCTGCTCCTTTAATTTTGCTTTTCCCGTAGTTCTTTAATTACTAAACGCAGCCCTATACACGGCAACATCACTAGCAACGAAAACTCGTATCAGTGGTCCGCATCGCGCCGCGTGGGACACCATTCCGCAAATTAAACAGAATGCCAGCCTGCGCATAAAGTACGATCCGAAGCTTAGTAATAAAGTTCATCCGAAAGGTCTACAGTGCGACTAATACCATTGTGGTTCAATTTACCGGAAAACTTATTACAGACATACGACTACGTCTTTTGTTCGCAATGCCTAATGATTTAACTAACATATTTCTGCCGTCTACTATGTTGTAAGAACTGGACTTACTGAGTCAGCATAAGCACAGCTATCTCCATCAACCGCCTATCCAGTAATATACTTACTTAAAGGTAATTAATTAGTCTTGTGTCACGCTTAGGTAATTTCTCTTTTGTCGTCAGGCTTTTAATTGTTTTTAAGTATATTGAAAACTATCAAATTTCTTTAGTAGTGTGAGCGCCTCAATTATATAAAATCAAATAAATAAAAATTAATCATATCAAAATTGTTGTATCGGCTTAAAAAAGACGATTACTCATTGATAGAATTTTAAACGATAATTCCCGTTAAAACAACATAGTATAAATTGTATTTAGATAAATGCCGTATACAAGCGTTTCTGTTGAAATAAATAAAAAATAGGGACCATAATAAATTGCTTAGTTGACCTACGTGTCGACCAGGCCCTGCATGTGTGCTCAAGTGGAAAGCGTCACGTTTGGTCTAAGGTACATTGTCTATTTACGTGAAGTTTACGAGGGGTCCCTTGGCCGACAGCGGACCGCCTGTAAAATATGCCGGCCACGAAATCTAGTTACGCGATAGGTACCTACTATAATTACCACACTCTTCTTCCTAGGGTCATGACCCGTTTTCAGTCAGGGTCCACTTGGACCAAATTCATGGATTTGTATGAAGAGAATGGCTACTACATTGTAGGACTGCCTTCATCTGCCCTTCGTAAGACTGGGGAACCAGACGTGTTGGATCATGATCTAGTAGGAAGTCACTATGTTCTTTTTTAATTATTCTTAGCACTTACCAACTAAACTAACTAACATTGCCAATTTTTAACCGACTTCAAAAAAAAGGAGGAGGTTCTCAATTCGACTGATTTTTTTTTTTTTTTTGTATGTATGTTACTCGATATCTCTGAGAATTGTTAACCGATTTTCACCACTAACTGATTATTGTAAATATTTAAATACGTGTTAAAGATTAATACTTTCATCGAAGCAGTCGGAAGAATTTATTTTATACTTTTTAGTGTTTGGACAATTATATAGCTATTAAGGCAGGTTCTTACTTGTGTTTTTTTCATAAAAATTTTTTGCGGGGTTTTTTGAAGTCTTTTTTTTTACTTTAAGGAGCCCAGATAGTGATAAAAATTTAAGCAGCGTATAGGGAGCCTAAGGGTTAAACGTGAATATTTTCTTTATCTTAAGTGTTAGTTTAGTAGGTATTAATAATTTAGTTATGGCTCAAAAGTTCTAGCCGTAAAAAAACGCTAATCTTAATCAAGAGCAGCATGAAAAAACATCATAAGTTTAGAATTGTCATATTTTTCGTATTCTTCAATATTTAATATTAAGTTCTTTATATAACACAAAAAATATATGAAATCTTCGTCATTCACATATTCTTTCATAGGTAAGTACTGATTCCCACAAGATTCGATCAAATAATAAAATTCTAACCTTGAGTACCTAATACAAGTCCTGAGACTGGTATTATAGACAAATCATGATGAATTTATTAATATTATGTTAATATAAGTATTTGATATTTACTAAGAGTAATGTGAAAACCTTTTCTAATAATACACCGTCGTGTGTTGTTACATATTATAATTAAATGGTAAACATTGCCGAACCGGAGCTTTTTTAATTTTTCTTTGGTAAAAAATAGCGTACAAAGTTAAAGGTGGTTTGAGCGCGGTATGTTAACAGAGGCTGACAAAGAAATTTATAATAAGCCGACTGCGCTTTAGCCAGCTGTTACTTAGCTAAGTTTATTTTGGAGTGATTACGTATATTGTAAACGGTTAAGTTCATCAACTAGTTAAAGGCTTACAAATTTCACACATACTTAAACTTCGTAGTTTTACCGTCCTCCGATAGAAGTAGACTTAATACTTGGTAGCCATATGAACACACGGATACTTGCCAGTGCTTTCACCGGTAATGGAAACCTTGGAAAATTATCATGGTCATATAAACAGGATCGAAATACACATACACAATAAAAAAAAACTATTTAAGCTTTTTTCAATTTGATCATCAAGATGCCATAAAGCAATATTTTGTTGGTTGCACAATAATAGCGCTTAAATATTTTTATTTTATTCAGATCAAAGATCAAATCGAAATAAAGATTTTGTATACAGCAGTCAAAGTTCAAAATTCTGCAAATTATATCGATAATATTTGTATGCATTAACGCTGATTTTTTTTTTTTAAATAAAATTACTTAACTACCATATTTACATAATATTTACGTACGTATATTCGAATCGAATTAATGATTACATAAGTAATACCTCAAAAAAATAACTTCTCCTTGACCCTATTAATATGTTAGTAGTTACGTATAGAAACAACTACGAAATAACACACGATTTCTTCAAAATCCCAAATCAAATATAAACATGTAGAATTAGATACGTTATCACATTAAACAAACACAACAAATGTCTTGATATATGAGTACTATTTAATAATGATTTAATCACGTCCTTACGAAATAGTTTTATCAGTAGTCTAAAGAAAGCCGCTGTGACATCTTATTTTATTTATTTTGTTTAGGCCGAACAAATAGTTGCAATAAGATGCTCAAAAGTACCACTTTTATTATAAACAAGTGCAGTACCATAGACAACGAAAGATTTAGAGCAAAACTTGCTATTATAGAAAAATTCCTTTCTTACTTACGTTAATATTCAATTCAGAATTATCTTTCAACTAAAAATATGATAACATAGATAACATCAGGCCCATAATCTCCAAAGAGGTAGGCAGAGTCAAAGGGGCAGCCGGTACCTTTAACCACATTCCGCCAAAAATAAAACTGGGCTGGGTTAGATGGAGAATTGGGAAAAAATAGATACAAGTGGCTAGCTTGTCGCCTACTCAATCACATATTCAAAACCCCATATACCATTAGTCCCCTTTTTCGGCATGCTAGGTAAGAAACACGGTTGGCACATTCTTTTTAAGTCATATCACATATAATAAAATATGATAAAGTAAGATAAGAGATGATAGAACAGTGGATTAATCTACACCAAGTAGTGGAGTGTTGATTGCAGACCTCTAGATTGCCATAAATTTAAGTGCGAATTCTTAACACTAGCTCAGCGGTAAGGGAAGACATGTGACAAGGGATAGGGAACCATAATCCAATTTCTCTGATTCCCTTGTCTAATGTTTACGAAGGTCAGAGATGGCATTTGCTAAAAAAGCAATATTAGCAGGCACATTAACAAAATATTGGAACATGGACCGCAACAGGGAACGGAACTTAGGTACATCACATCACATTTTTGCGTTAGGCTAACTATTGCCAATTTTATTTATTATTATAATAAATTACAAAGGGATAATAAATCAATAAAATCAACCTTTACAGATTACGTATAAAATATTCTCTAAAGAGAAAAACAGACTAATAAATTACGTGAGCAGTGTCAGGTTAATAAAAAAGGACAAGCACCTCATATGTATAAACCTATTTTTTTTTTAAATCTATGTATGTATTTATCGGTACGGTACAAAAATTAAATGGAAGTGCCAAGTGGGCGTAGCAGTGGAGCTACAATCTTGCGTAGTAACGTACGACTACGCGATAACTGCTAGTCCAAATGTACTCCTAATTCCTGTTAAGGGTTGTAGTTGGTCCATCTATTGACGAAAAGAAAAATTTTCTCAACATTTGAACTTGGATTGCGAAATATCTTAACTATTTTTTAGAGGTATAGTAAAAATTAAACCGTTTTACAAAATAATTAAAGTATGTTTTATAATGTAGGACTAATGACATAAGCTGTTTTTGACTAAAATAAGAATGGCCAATCCTGATCATTGCTTTTATGTAGTAGCGTATTTGTGTGAGTTTAGCTTCATCGGTTCTCCTACAAATTTTGTGATATGCCACTTCTACTAGTTTTTTTTTTATTCTGTGGTATTTATACCATTAGCACGCGGTGAGGAAAAATAGCGTGATGAAACCTGCATATTCCAACTATGGAGGTATTACCATGATCCAAATTGTCTAGTTCCCCAACGTTCCCTGGTACGAACGGTTACGAAGGTCAGATCGACAGTCGATCTATAAATATACTAATATTCGTTTAATACTGGATTATGAACAAATGTGTAAAAACTCGTGAATTTGTTCAAAATTTGTTTATGAATATATTGGTAGGATGGATGGATAGATGGGTGGATGTTTGTTACTCTTTCACGCAAAAAGTACTGCATGGATTTTAATGAAACTTTACAATAGTATAGCATATACATTAGAATAAACACATACGCTATGTTTCAACGATGTAACACGCGAGCAACGCCGCGGGCAGAAGCTAGTTAGTTGGGTCCGGTTTTATTATAACTACGAAATAGCGGTAACCTCTATACAAAAGCAATGTACATATATTGAAGAGACGGCCGACACAAGACAACACTTCTTATGCGCATTCTTATCACAATTTATCTTTCTTTCTGAATCACTGGCAAATACATTAGAACCAACACAATGATATATGAATTTACTTTTGTAAGTACTATTTGCACTATGTGTATCTATGAAGAAAAAAACGTTCACAAGTGTAGAGAGCAAGCATCAACCAAATAGCAACCGTAACTACATAAATTTGGTCTCATGTTGGTCTCGGATTCAAAAAGCATATACCAACTATGATCCTGATCTACCATGCAAAAAGGACTAATGGTGTGTACCTATTGGGTAAATATTGAGTTTGTGATTATATACACAACGATCTAGCTACTTGTCACTACTTCTTTCTTTTCTTTTTTTTATCTAACCCAACTCAATCGTTTCTTTTTTCGGCCAAATATGATTTAGGCGAAAAAATAATTATTGCTCTTTAGGCTTCCCTCTTCGGGGATCGCAAGGATTATAGTATGAATGTAACTACATACATACATACGTGTGTACCAGGTGTGATAGAATTTTATTTTTTGTATTACTAATCGGACTAATATGAGAAATGAAACTCTGCAACAGCTATGACAAAGCCAACATAATGAGTAAACGCGTAATCTTACTTTCAGACTTTATTCACGTAAGTACATAATTATACGATTTTCCCGTTTTGAATATGTATTACGTTTAATTTATGTTCATTTATTTGAATAATTTTCATCTATGTATGTACGTAAAACGTACATTTGTTATTATATCGTATTAAGATGTCCATGAATGTCATGACTGGATTATGAAGCATGTCGAACCGCCGGGATCTTTTGTATCTCCGCTAACTTTACAATTCATAACTTAAGATACCGGTGACAGATCCTTTTTTTCGATAACAAACGTAAAGCAACTGTCACCATGGTTGGGGAGGGATGGGTGATCACTATCAACACATTGGTAACTCCTTTGTGTCGTGAAAGGAAGATTAGGCTATTATACCTAATGGACTACACATAACATTACGCCCATAATCCCCGAAGGGGTAGGCAGAGTCAAAGGGGAAGCAGGCCCCTTTAACCACATTCAGCCAAAAACAAAACTGGGCTGGACTGGGTTAGATAGAAAATTGTGAAAAAGTAGTGACAAGTGGCTATCTTGTCGCCTACACAATCACAAACCCAAAACTCGATATAGGTACCATTAGTCGTCTTTTACAACATGCTAGGCAAGAACCACAGTTGGCATATTCTTTTTAAGTCCCAGACCAACATGGGACAATGGGTTGGGTTAGATGGAAAATTGTGAAAAAGTAGTGACAAGTGGCTAGCTCGTCGCCTACACAATCACATACCCAAAACCCCATATACCTTAGTCGCCTTTTACGACATGCTAGGCAAGAAACATAGTTGGCACATTCTTTTTTAGTCCCCAACCAACATAGGACTATATCAACAGATTTTTAACGGACACTCTTCTTAAAGAAAGATAGTGGTGACAGTATTTTTCCCTAAAATAATACCTCTATTACCTTATTACTTTCGACTTAAGAATATTTATGATAATGGAAAACTAAGTGATCCTCAGATATATATCAATCTTTCCCGATGATTTCCCTGTTTTCACCCCTTTAAACGTCCACTTTGTTAATTCAGTCTCATTATTATCAGCTGACATCAAGTAGTTTGACAAAATCTTTAAGCCGCACTAATAAAAGACCAATAACAATTGAGTTTATTTACTTTTCGCCAAATGCAGTCGAACCAGGGGATAATGAACTGATTTGTTAAATTAAGTAACCTGTAATAATTATTTCGCCCGTATTCGAATTGTCCACCGAGCCAAATTTATTAAATTAATTCGGTCCCCGGGTACTAATTGTCTTTTGTATCAATTCCATTCCAGGATTGAATTTGAATATTATTCCAAAACGGTTTCCCTTCGCAGCAATGCCATCTACCTGCCTACTTACGGAATTTACCGTGTATGAATAACGCTTGAATTAACAGCACTTATCTTTCACTATCGCTTATTATTATTATTGATTCTTCTTTAATAACTGGTTTTATTCGGCATATACATTCTATATGGTGTGGGCAGCAGTAAAATTTGGTTAAAAGTGTTTTATTACTAGGTATATTATATAACATTCAACCTGTAGTTATGAAAACCATATATATGTAGTATAGAAGTATCAAATATTACTTTTAAAGACTAAATTCAAACCCTACATGCTAATTAAACTTATTAATCCTATCATTTAACTTTTCACTAGAAATGTTCTATAATAAAACTCTTTTATACCCTGCAGTTGTATGTGATTTGGATAAAGAACTCTAACAACTTAATTAACCTAAGTGAATTAGCCGTTTAGAAATAATAAAACACAGAGACAGTCAATAAACACTGTAATAGCTGCACTGTAGCACCAAACTTCAATTGTGACCGAGAAGCTAAAGGGTTGTTTAGCGTGGTCGTTAAATCCACGCAAGTGCTTTGTTCCAAGGAGAAAACTAAGTCTAAGGACTGTACCTAGGTAGTTGACTAAGGCCTGCTCAAATTTCACCGTAAACTTGGCCGTTAGTCCGCAGTGCAGTCCCTTAATCACGCCTTTGGAAAACAATGCCCCTCGTTTATGTCGTCTTGTACTAACAAACCGATTTGGAAGTAAGAGTAGATTAAATAGAGAGCTATTATTTTCCAGTTTTTAGTAAATGTATTATGAATTACAGGCTTGGTCGAGTGGTTGTGGTTAGAGGATACCCTGGATACAAAAACAAAGGCCACAGATTTGAATCCCGGTAGAAGCAAAAAGATAACATGGACATTTATAATCAGATATGGATGTTTATTAACTCGTATTTATTATTAATATACGAGAATATACGAGATGTTTTATTATCAATAGGTAAAACTACATGTCAACTCCATATACCTACTATATACTTCTTTACCTACAGAGTAAATTTCATGCGTAGTTTACTTCAGCAATGTATGCCATACATTAACTAACAGATTCCGCTCGTGTAAGGCACGTGCCATGCGGGACTGCTCATTTAGCTGTGTTAAAAGTTATTTATGTAGTAGGTACTATTATCTCTGCACTACAGATATGTAATAATAGATAGAAGTTTTGTCCTTCTGTTTGTCGAAGCTAATCTCCTAAGGGTTAAACCTATTTTCACTTGCATATCAGCTATATGCAAGTGAAAATAGGTGTGTTACAGGTGAGATACCTACTTACTTACTTTTATTTAGCAAATAAGTAATATCTAAGTTCCACGCAAAAAAGCAACTTTGTTAAATTCCTGACGTAGGAAGTCGCAGGTAGAAGGTAGTATAGGATATATATAATTCGTATGCTAAATTACGTTAAAGTTCTGAAGCTACGAACATAGAAACATAGACACAAATATTCACAATGAATACTTACAAGGTACTTATATAAATAGACTTTAAGAGATTTCTTACTTATAAATTATTGGATTGTTGAATCAGCAAGATGCCTTTGTTTTCAAGTAAACTCGTAAACGAAAATTCTATATTTAGAAGTAGAAATGTCCCCGTGTACAATTAGGGTAGTAATAAAGATACCCTAATATAGTGTGATGAAAGATGAAGTAAGTACAATGTCATGGAGTATTATCAAGGTGATTCCGATGGCGTTTTGCTCTTTTGATCTCCAAATGATAAGGGTAGTCAATTATTAAAGTTCTAAATAATTAGTTAAACTATTATGCCGCTATAATATTAAGCTTCACCTATTTGATATGAACTTCTTGCGTAAATTATGGTCCATAATTTCTGTACATTTAAACAATTACTCTAATATCCTATAATTAAACCAAGTTTTTATTTTAAAAGTAAAAACTGGGTTGGTTAGATGGAAAATAATGAAAAATAATGAGTATTTACTCTTTATTACTTTTCATAACTTTATATTTACATATTTATGGAGGTATAAAGTTTAACCCCTAAACGATACAGATTATAATCTAGATTATCTAATTATTATATTAGATACACAGAAGAGTTGGCCATCTTTTTGGCATGGTGGATTTATCGTTGATCCACCCCATGGACGGAAGGTTTCAGATTCGATTACGACGGGTCGGTTTAGGAAACAAACTCTTCTATATTGACTTAGGTATTGATGTCCTAAGAAATCAGATTAGGTAGACATTTGAGAGTCTCGTAAAGGGCAAATGATAGATAGTGTCAGGGTAATCCTACCAATCCTATGAAATATAAATAAAGTATTCACATTGTCTATTATTCTTTTTCCTTCCATAATTGAATACTGTCATTTTCGCCTTCCCATATTTTTTCGGGAGGAAAAATGATATTAAACTAAAAATAGGCACATTTTAACGAAAATTAAAAATATCAATATTGATGTTTATATATATCAAATATATCATTCCACCGCAGTATACGCAATTTTATACGCAATATGTACGTATATCTAAAGAAACAAAATGAACAGTCGTCGAAAAAAAAAATATTTTGCCGAGTGCGCACTTTTTGTGCGTTTCGCCGGAAGTGTGCGCAAATGCGCGATGCCTATTTGTATGTAACAGATTGATGTCGCGTTTGCTGCATACATTTGTAGTTTTAATTGATATACGGATCACTGTACAATGCGCACTATACCTACTGAATATACACAGTGATTATGTTTATACTGACAATAACTTAATATGTGACACATTGACTTAAAAATTTAATAAAGTAAAATACTTTATTAATTTATTTATTCTTTTTTAAACTGTTGAAACAGCTTATTTCGTGTCAGCTTATTTCAGAAAAAAATATAATATCAAACAATCTCAAAATGTTAATCTACTAAAGTAACTGCCAATAAAAAGTAACAAACACACTATCTGAATTACGAAATGCGATATACCTAAATAAATAACTTTGATGTCGAAGTATCGTATTTGTTTTCTTTGTCTGCAAATGGCCACTGAACGACTAACAACATTGTCTTACTATTGAGCACTCAAAGAGATGTAGACTTCAATTTTCTTCGCATTGTATTTTTATACATAGTGTTGATAGCTAAAGCGAGAGGGACCTAATAGGAAGTAGATCCCGCTCCAATATACATCTTAGTATATGAAGACAAGCTTATTCCGTATCGTCAATGCCGATTTTTACATGTCTTCAAAAAGCCACCTTGCGTATCGTAGTTGCAATACTCAACTTTATATAGAAAATATGCAAATAACGAACGGAACTTTCTATCCACGTCGCTGCGATACTATTCAATATAGTTTAATTTGCAGTTAGCAATATGTCAACCGCAGGCCCGTGCGAGGCACCCAACGGTGTTGCGGAAACACGGCTAGCATAAAAATTCAAGCCAACTTGCAGGTGCAGACCGATGCTAGAACTCGTATTAAACTCGCGTGATGTATTATCGTATTCGTTCAGCGTTCACCCCTCACAATCAATCATTTAGAGGAGAAAACATTTTATTCGCACGTACAACTCTCAAAAGGTCGGCGGTACCTTTAATATGTGATTGTAATCGTCGTAATATACAATGAGCAGAAAACATTAAAACTAGGCAAAATCAGTAGTCTGCCTTAAACCCATGATAACGTAACGTCTTAAACACACAATGACGAATCAATCAGCAACAACAGCTAGTGAGCTTTTGTCTACGAGTTAGTCCGCTACAGTGTTACACAATAGGTATCACACAAAATATAGGTATATAGATTCTGGTCCGGTCCTGGTCGACATTTCCAGTTGGCAAGCGCATGAGTATGACATTAAATGATTATATATTAGATTAATACATCAAAATTAGGTCATTGATTGATAGATCATGATCAACGTTGAAATAGTGACCGATAAGCCATCCTGTATATTTTGAGAGCTTTTAGTCAAAATATAACGCGAGGTATATTACAACATGTGTGTATATTCATAAATCGGAAATATTAACATACCAACCACCGAGCAAATATCACAGAAATAGCTAAGGTTCGGCAAAATCTTAATGATAGGAAAATAAGAGCAATATTAGAAACAGGTCAATCACAAATCATCACCAATAACATTTTACACTAAGTAATTGACACTACACAACAGCAAGACGTCTGTAATAGGCACATTTTTTTAAACATATCTATAATAACTTTAAAATAAAATAGAACATTTCTCGAAGTTAGGATCCGCTCCATACCTACGGTTATTATTAATTTGCTTCTTATGAAATTATAAATAAGATAAACAGAAAATATATCAAATAAAAGGAAAATATTATATCTTGTGTATAATATTTTGTTAACAAGCACACGGCCCGGTACCTACGCACCCTAAGAAAGTGCCAGATGAAGTCGACTGGGGTAAGTTTTGTAAAGAAAATTTGAAATTGTAGACGCTCGCTTTCGCTTGCGGTCAGTCGCCGTCTTAAACATTATTCAAAATTACTGCTAAAACTTCTTACCGGTCTACACTGTTAACAGAGTTTGCCTTTCCCTGACGCTTTTCGCCTCCTTACCTCTTTGAATATTTTAATAACGGAACATTAAAAATACATTAACAACATGTAGCCGTACCATTCCGACTCCCCTCCTTAGAAGAGACTTTCCCATTTGAATACTCATTGTTCCAGAGCCTCCATTAAATGAAACGACAAAATTTTATACTCGTGTTTGGAGAGAGTTAATTTCATTCGATTTTACGGCCTCGAAACTTTCGGATCCTCGTCAGAACTGCAGTAACAAAATAAATATGACCATTTAATTATCTAGGGTAATTTAAAAAGTTATGTTTGGATACGTACGAGTACATTGTGTTGCATTATAAAAGTAATTACAATATTAATTGTTTTAGGTGAGATAGGGACACAATTTGCGTTACAGCCGGCGCCTTGCCCGCCCGACGTCAGGTGGGCCTAAGCAAAATGTAAATAAGCCTGATTACTCGTTCTCGGCATTTTGTATTCGTTATAATCAGCTAAATAAAAGGCGGCACCTTATTTTACGCTTAATTTCAAATCTTTCTGGTCACTTGAACAAATTGGAAATGGAATAGTATTTGACAATGCGACTCAATGGGACCATGTCTTATTTTTTCTTACTTATTTGGGAGGAAGTCTTGATAGTTCTTACGTAAGATCACAAAAAAGTGTTTTGAGCCACTGGACTGAAAATATTATGTAGTTATGACATCCAAATGATTAAAATGATTCCACCCGACATGGTTGTATGTAAACGTTCCTAAAAATTGTAACTTTTGTTAAAAAAACATCATCAAAACCAACCAAACGTATATATTAATTTTTTAGATTCTTACGTAATAAATATTAAACAGGGGGGTGGCGGCCTATTCTAATTGTTTCTTACTTAGGGGGGGAGGGGGTCAAAAACTAGTAAAAATCGTCTGACCTACGTAAAAAGATATTTGTGAGATGGGCATGTTTTATTGTTTGGTTGTAAGTTATTGTTGGATTATATGTACTGTTGTATACTTACTTTAAATACCAAAGAGTTACTAATACTAGATAATTTGTACAATAGCTACGGTAACGTTAATGTGTTTTGGAATAACAAAAATCATAAACTTAAATTATTCCGTCGTCCTGTATATGGAATGGTGCATAATTGCATCGCGAGCTAAACAATTATCATACATACCCACGGGTTAGAAATAACCTAGCAACTTAAATCCCGAAATATATGTTAAGACCAGTTTGACCACTACGCATTTTATTGCTGAATATTTTTCACAGCAATAACTTTAAATTGGTCTTCTAAATAATTCGTTTTCTTCCCCGCGAACATAGTTTAAATCCCAGCACTACCGCAAATACAAATCTGTTTTTTCCGTCTGAAGCAGCGCGAGCGACGAAACATCGAAAAAAAACTCCGCCCCGGATGCACCTGTAATTGGCGGCTTCCACTTCCGGACCACCCTCGCCGCCCTGTCTCCGCTCTCGGTCGCGGCGGATGACTTTACCGCTTTAAGGGGGGGCATTCACCAAGCGCCACTAATAACGTTTTTCAAATTTTTTGATCGGAATAGTTGAACGGCTTACAGGCTTTTTTTAGGATTGAATCTGTTTTGCGTGTTTCTTTAGCTAGTCTCTACGGTGATGTTTGTGGTGATAGGAGTTAATAAAATAATTCGGTCAAGTACCAGTGAACCATGTTGGTTCGACATACATAAAATGGTTCTCACGTTCTGTCTTTGTGCAACTAATTGTATATTACTAATCATGTTACCATTTAGAATGATGATACCATTTTTTTATTTGCGACAAATAATGAGTATTTATAGGTACTGGAATTTACCATACAAGTAATTCTGCGGTGCGCTGAATAGCACAACTTATTACTGGCGCGTATCTATCAAATTGCCAAAGGTAAAGGTTACGAACATAATTTGAAGTTTTAGTTCAAATTATGTTCGTAACCTTTACCTTCAAAAGAATATTTTCACGTATTTTGTTTTCAATTCCCAGAAAATAAATGTTGACAATTTCGACGACAAGAGTATAACCTTACAAGTAACGCGACTGAACTAAATTCAAAATCAATAGCTATTCATACGGCGCGCTCGGTCGCGTATGTAAACATTACTGGAGAAGTGCTCTGGAACTCTTTGATAAATCAGAATATTCTTCAAAACGGCATTGCGATGTCTTTACCGATACCATTGGTTGCGGTACACCGTAGTAAATTTATCTAGAACGGCGACGGGGAGCGACTTGTATGTAGTGATATTTTAAAATTGCTTCACTTGGAACAGATTGAACATTTACGTAGATTTTACTATTTTATTTGAGTCACTTCTTTACTGTTATTTTATATAGAAAAGAAGAAGAAAGAGTATATGGGTAAGCATCCGCTACTCGCGCTGCTACAAAAAACCCATGACACTCCGTAAGTACATTTCGTTATATCTAAGGGTATTATCAATAAATATGTATATGCTACCCTCACCGTCATTGCATAGATATAGCCGTAAGACTTGCTTTTTTATTATCTTATAATTATACCCTTATGTTCCTAACGAATTTCGTGGAAACTTCATGACAATTCTTTCTATTGTTACTGTGGTAAGCCAATACCTACAATGTAACGTATTTAAATGTAGGCATGTGGAGATATTATACTAAGGATATTCTGAGGAATCACGTTTTGGCATGGGTAACAAAAGATACTGAAAGATAAAAACATAGTATGACACATATCCGTAGCAAATGCTACGCATTTAAGTTTAGTTAATTATACCCAGCATGCGTTCAAATGCCACTTCAAGTACTAGCGATAAGAAATAAGTTATATAGGTGTTTCAGCCAGAAACATGAGGATGCCGAAGGAGGAGAAATTTAATCACAATCTGATCAATAGTTTCGAAACGCATAGATGAAATAAAATCAAAAAGTCATTAGAATATAAAAGAACAAAATACTGTGCTCAGCTTTTGCTTCGGCCAAACCAAACAGTGTATCCTTTTTATAGGAATGAAGTAGCTTCATTTAACAATAAATTATAATTTAATATTTTTTTATTTATGTATTTGGAAAAAAACAGTCTTACAATAATGCTTATTAAGAGCCATTTATGTAATTTTTGGAAAATCACATAAAAACAAATACTATAATGTTACTTTTGAGACTTTTTACTTACACATATTATGTTACTGTACTATGTACAGTGTACAGTGCATGTACAGTCTACTGTACCCTATGTAAGTACCATAAAAATATTAAATTTTTCATATACGAGTAAAAGCAATAATAATTACCGAAGTGACTTCCTGCATGGACTTTTCACATTTAATAAGCACTATCATAGTAACTGTGATAACAATGAGTGAATGTGAAGCATATTGACCAGCGATTGTTTTGCTGACCACTTCTAAAAATCCATGTTACAATTTAAATGTCAAAACAAATATAAAACTCAACTGAATATAGGCCACCAGCACATTGGCACTCCACGTAAATAAAATAAGTCTGTGACTTTTAAACCGATTAAAGATAGTGCAAAAAGGTTGTGAGGCGTCCAGAAACGTCCCGACTAACGTTTGAAGATCAGATTAACCGTAAGCTCTCTGAAAGCGACGTGAAGAGCATTCGTAACAGGCTTCCAAGCGACCAAAATATGTGAATTTGTTTCCAAATCTACTGGGACAGACTAGCATAGAAATAAGAGTCGTAATAAAACGACCTTTACGGGTATGTATAAAGGTTTGTTTTGACAAATTAACTTTCAAGGGCTGACCTAGTTTTTAGAACAAGACGAAAATATTTGATCATTTGTCGGTGACTCCTTCTACGCTATACTGGATCTGCCTCAAAACATGCCTAACGATTTTTATATTTAGCAAAAACTACACTCAATGTATGGAAGTTAAAAATAATGACGAAACTACACTATGACGAAACGTTTCATAGACTAATAACGAGACGTAGTCAATTTTTACATTTGATAAGTTTTGCTGCAAAGTGGACCTTATTAGAATTTAATAGACCTATTTGTTAAATCGTAATTCACTTACGACTTACCAAATAGGTCTATTAAATTATCAGATAATATAAATCACATAACGCAGAATGTAAAAAAACCTTTTTTGATAAGTTCGTCATATTAGCACTTCACGGAGGTTATTTAAATAATATACCACATTACATTGCAATCACATAACTTAACGTATTACTTAGAGCATTTACTAATCGATAATTGATTCCATTTTACAATTTTCCGAACAAAACTCATCGTAGCAGCATTCCTTATGTTAGCATTTAGGTTGACAGCAACTCAAAATTGTAGTCCAATTTGTGGGACGCCTATGTAATGGACTAGAGTAGCCAAATTATTCAATCGATCAAACCCGCATTGACGTGGTGTTCATGAGTCCGGCATTCGAGCACGCTTAACGACCCAATGATGGAGCGATGACTTAATTTTATTCGCTCACTAACTTGCGCCTGCGGCTCTGCCCTTATAACATTTGAGTTTTTAAAGATATCTCAATTCGCGGCAGCTGTAATCCCAATAAAAATATATGTAAATAGATACATTATTTATATCGAACATGATTTCGACCATCTCGCCCAGAATCACCGAATATGTAGGCCGAGCACTCTATAAATATAGGCTCCTCAAACACATTTAGCAAAAACGAAAATGATTTGTCCATCTACCCGAGGGACAGTTGTGAAATAATGGCTGACGAGCTAGCAGCCGCGTTTTATTACACGCTATGCAAGAAACTAGAAGGTAATTTTTTTTAGAGTCCCAGGCCAACATAAGTTTTTAGTGATTAAAAAATATTTCTACCTATACAGTGTAGGTAATTTTTGATAAACTGAACTTTTTTTCCGAAATATTCATTATTCCCTCATCACTCACTTGATAGATAGAATTGCACTTATGGTACATGCATCAATAATATATATTTTTCTTACAACCGGAAGTAAACATTCAGTTAATTTATAATTATGTTTAAAGAAACTGCGAGGATTTACTTAAATAAAAAGTAACTGGATTTCGCGGAAAGCGCAAGGTCGTTTTATAAGCAGTGGGTGGGAAACGAGAACCAACGATGCACTTAACCAGTTCCTTTGGGGGTTTTACGATATTTGCGGAGAAGTGTTCCCAATGTAATTTCTTTAATCTTAGGGTAAAATCATTTCCGCTCTTTTGTATTGAACTTTACAATGAATAGTTATCTTTCATTTAGCCCAGTCTCAGTAGCTATTTAACTAAGTAAGTACGTGGAGGTAAAATATATTTGATTAATAGCTAAAAGATATTCAAAAGCAAGTCATAATTCTTATGTGTGCTCCAAAAACTTGTGGAGCTGAGACTGTTGATATTAGACGAATAAAAGAAAAGTTTGATAAGCAAATATAAACACTGCTCGGAAGACTCACGTCATGTGTAAAACGATGTCGATTCAACGTAGCAACTTTGAATAAAAATTGCTTTTCCTGAAATAATGCCAGCGACATAGCTACCCGTCTCGACCGACTCTTTTATATCTTACAAAAGACCTGTGGATTTCAAAATGGGTTGCCCACAGCTTGTCTTTCAAAAGTTTACTCCTTTCATATCTCCGCTTCAATTTCGCGGTGCAATTTATATGCACTTTGTAGCGGTGGCCCGCTCAAAAGCACCTCGCCCGAGCGTTTATTCGTGGAGAGTGCTACTGTTAAACGCCGTTTTTTCTGCTGAAGAAGAGTCTTGATGACGGCGTTCATAGTTAATGAGCAGCCAGTATCCGGGTGTTACAGCGAAAATTGCCCGCTCTTTAGAGGCTAGCCGTTTGCCAACTCGGCTGAAACCGTTCTGGCGTGAAAGACGCTTCCGACCGTACGTTATTGTTTGACGTCGGAATGACTTCCTTTTAGTGGTGCACCTAACGAACGCCGCGCGTGGAGACTAGTTACGGTCGGCAAACCGATCCCCTGTCGCGACGCAACATTACGTATGTGGAGGGCCAAGTGGAGCGCACTCAGGTGAAAGGTTGTTTTGTGACGTCAAATAATTGCCAACTTTGCGGGATTTTCCTCCGGTTATACTGGTTTTTTATACTTACAATGCCATTCACACGGTGTGCTACGGGAACTAAGACATTGTGCGAAATTTCTTTTGTATAATGCAATAAGTCACTTACAAGTTCACATGGGGATATGTTTCTATGCAAATTATTCAGTAGCTAGCCAAGATTAATTAACTCGATTATGACATCTATACTAATATTATAAGGCTAAATAGTTTGTTTGTTTGTTTGTTGGCTTAGACGCGCTAATCTCAGGAACTAGTGGTCTGTTTTGAAAAATTATTTCAGAGTTAGATAGCCCATTTATCGAGGAAGGCTATAGGCTATATAAAATTAACCATAAACGCAAGTGAAACCGCGGGCACAGCTAGTATATAATAACTTCAATGAAAGACATTAGATTAAGGTGTAAGGTGTTGATTCAGATCCAAAAACTCAAGTAACGCCTGGCATTTTACACCTACATATTTGTAGTATAAAAGTCGATGAAGAATCTTTATCAAATGGATCTCTTTTCCGTGTCTAAATATTAGACGAAGGTCGCTGCTTCAATGTAATCTCATCCCTATAAATCTAGGACCATAAAGGGTATCTGGACTAGAACTAGGATAAAGAATCAGGCAAATAAATAAGAAACTGAATTCAGTTTCAGAGTTTTTGGGCCACCCCTTAACCCATTTTTTATTAAGGTAATCCTTAAAATAAATTGCGGATTTTTAATAAAAATGTTCAGTATTAATATATATATATAATACTTAATAATTATTAATCTTGCAAAACTTTATTTTTTTTTATTCCGACCACCCATGATTTTTTTTTGCGGTACCACCTGTTGTATACCGTCAGTTTAGTTAAGTATTAATATTTGCATAAAATGTTTTATTATATCGATGACTGTAGATTGTGATGTGTTAACCAAGTGTCCGTCATACTACAAGGCAGTGTTTACTTTCATATGACGCTGCCATCATGTGCTTTGCTAATTAGTTAGTTTTCGAGATTATCGCTTGAATATCACCTGATCATCTGACTAATCTAAATCTCATAACATTTACTTATCATCATGTAATCGTAGCGTTAATATTTCAACTATGGTAATATCGATTTAAATAAAACGTTAGTTCTCAGCCTAAATAAAAAAATGTAAACATAATAAATAATACAAAATGTAATACAGCCGCAAGGAACAAAAGTAATAACTTCGTTGCTAATAATTAGCTACTGTATTATTGCGCCTGCATCAAAGAATAAAAAATCACAAGATTAACTTGTTTAATTTTTTTGTCGAAGTGATATAACATGACGCCCATAATCCCCGAAGGGGCAGCGAGTCAAAGGGGCAGCAGGCCCCTTCAATGTATGTTAAGCTAGCTATATAGCTTAACTAATACTCAGAACATTCTGACTACGTTCTCAAAGTATTACTGTCGTATCTACGTACTTACATTTATTATCTCGCTACTGCAACGTTACGATATTTCTTGTTTAAATACATATAGACTGGTAAAAACTTTAGGTACAACAATTTCCCAGCGGGGTAGTTAGTACCTAGTATACAATAAAAGCGTATACCTATCACAAATTCCAATTAAAAATGTCTTTATTTATGTAGGCCTCAAAAAAACCACTTATAAATCGTCAATTTTCCAAAAATCTACATAGCAATGTGAATCTACTACCGGTTCGGAATGTTAATTCTACCTAGAAGAGTCCGGCAAGAAACTCTACTACATAGGTACATATAAATTATACACTATGAGTTCTACCAAATCTGTGGGAGATGACATAGTATGATTACAATTAAAAATGTGAGATTAACCAGAGCAGACCAGCCCCCAAAGGTAGCAACTGTACACAAACATGCCGTATGTGTGTAAGCTATCGTTTCACTTAACCATTTCAGACAGAATGTAACGACCTACCATATAACGCCACCACCCCAGAGGCAATTAACTGAACATGACTACTCAAGCTTTCTTAGCAATTATCAAAAAACTAAAAGGAAAGAAAGAATCAGCCACATTTATCCAATATCAGCCACTAACCGCAGGATAAGGTTTCTAATTAACGTATTACAGATTTCATGGCAGGTGTCAATGGAGATTTATATACCGAAGCTGTCTTAACGTTCAGATAATCGTCAGTACTATAATAACTTGACATCGGATTATATGCACTATCAAAATGTAATATGCATGCAATATGCACTAAAAAATGGGCGAAATATGCACAATCAAAAAACCATTTATTATGAGAATTAACGTTTATTTTCATAGTATATCTATCTATATATGTATTATACTTATATTAATATACATCATTATAAACTATTATTATACTACAGTAAACTGTAGGTTAGTAATACACAAGAATTAAAACCTATTTATTATAATTCTTGTGACAGTAAACAACAATATATTTTTCCAAGTTTTCTGTAGCAAACTTGTGACTTGTTCTGTAACAAACACTTTATATTAATTTAAAGGCTGAAAATAATTATGTAAATTGCTGAATGTACTGTTCGTTACTTTATACTATCTTGAAGTGTCCCTTGTCAAATTAATAAATCCTACTACCTGATGTATACTTTGTCAATATAATTATTACGACAGACATGTGTCATATATACGAGTACATACTTAAGTCCGGAATGTGTATAATCCTCATATGTAAATATTTTTATCCGTCTCCTAATGACCAAACGTTAGGAACTATTTTTTCAGTCAGAATTACACATTATTAACCCACGTTTAATGCGTAAAAGATAATAAGCATTGATGGATAATCAATATTAAAAAAAACCTTCTTTCTTTAAAATTTTGTCAAAATAGCTTCAACTTTATGCATGCAGTTTGTAAAGGAAAATCCCTTAAACCAAAACATTACAATTTGTTAAGAATTATTTACTTTCGACATAATATTCGGTGTTGATTTTAGCACGATATAACTAAAAAACCTAAGGATATGGACGTCTAGTAAGACGAATTCATTCATTCATTCAAGCATTTAACATAGATATTATGTCAAAATACACTAGAGTGAATCCAGCACTCATATTGTCTACTGCCGTTGATATAAAACAAGTATAAATTAAAGCTTACGAATACCTTGATAGATATAAGAACCTTACTATTATTCTCATTATAAAATCTCAAAGTTTGTATGTGTTGTAGTGTGGTACAGAATACTACCCGACTGAACTCAAAGTACAGATCGTAACGGACACTTAACAATAACCCTTTATCTCAGTTTTTGTGATAATTATTCATTCTACTATAGCTTAATTCAGACAAAGTCGCCGGCAAATGCAAGTTTTTTGACTGGCCCGGTTATTTTTATGCATTTCCGTCGCGACCTATCTCATGCACCCATTTCAATGACATTAGTATTTCAATAAAATAATTTAATACTCAATAAGTATTTTGTTTACCACACTAAATATAATGAAATAATACTAACAATGCTTATTATACGCGATAGGGAGTTGCTATAACTTGGCGCATCTCATTCCGTTTTTCTTAGTTACAAAACTGCAATAATTTTGGTACATTACGTAAAAATAAATAAGTAGACGATAGTTTAAGAACTCGGAGACATTTCGAAACTTCCGCTAAGAGTTATATAACTTACATCTACTTAAACTCTTATTACCACCCTCTTAATACAATCCTATATTACTTGAGCATATAGCAATATAATATTTCCACGAAAAGCCAAAAACTTATTTAAAAGCGATACGGCAGTTAATGCGGCAAAATTCTCATTAATTACAGAAAAAAATTATATTGTACAACCGTCTTTAGTTTCGCCATGTCTAAACAGACACGTTGTTCGTCTGTGATTTAGCTCGGAGAGACTCTTAATAATAAATAAATATCAGACTACATCACATACATTGATCTGGCTCCGAGGTAAGTAGCTTATTACTTGTGTTACGGATATCAGAATCAACAGTGGTATTACAAAGATATACTTAAATATTGAATATTAACACCCAGACATAGAACAAACACAAATATTTATCACACGAATATTTGTCCTGTGTGGGGATTGAACCCACAACTCTTGGCGCACGGTGTAGGGTCACTACCGGATGCGTCATAGAGCTTGTCAACTTTTGCTACTAAAAAAACTTGTTCAAAGAGAATAAAAATGGTGTAGATTCATAGAATATAATCATGAAAAACTTTGCTGATTTCTGTATAACTTATATTTGTATATTTATAAGTGAAATTTAATTGTATGTTTTCCAAAAACCAATAAACAAACAAAACAAAACAAAAATTGATGGCGCAAAATAAAATTATTCACTCTTTAGGAAGATGTTAAATTATTGCAAATGGCATCGTACATCAATCATATTTGACATTTGTAAACTAAACAGATGCAGAATACAAACAGACAAGCAATGGAGCGCTATACACCGCAAGAGCGTGGAATAATTGTGTCCATTTTTTTTACCAATAATTGGTCGGTGATGTTAGCGCAGCGTGCATTTCGACGTCGATTTCTTAATCAACAAGGCAAACATTTAGCCGCCGAATTGGAGGAACGGGGCTTGGTGAACATGTGGTTTCAACAAGACGGTGCAACCGCACACACAGCACAAGCCACAGTTTTCCACTTAACAAAAAAATTTACAAAGGTCCTCATAAATACTTCGATTACTCAAAATATTTGTTTTTCTTATACAAAAACAAAATTGAATGATTTTGCCCTACCTTGTATACATATGTTAAAGTATTTTTTCTCGCTTATCCCACGGTGTAGAGTGCCCTTCGATGGGTCTTTTACCATTTTTTCATTCAGGAATCCCTGTTTATGATATATGAAGTTTTAAAGTGCTAATCTTCGTTAGCGTTGTCTAAACGATAGTTTGTGGATACGTGTAAATATTCATGACAATAGTGTATTTAACAAAATAAAAAGGAAGCTATGACAGCTAAGTTGAGTAATAGACGTACAACTACGTAACCCTACACTCTGCGTGCCCCGACACGCACTGGATGAAGTATCATATTATTAAGATCTTAAAATGTTCCCTACACAGAATTACACAATAATAACTTTAATTTCATTAACTGTGTTCCATAATTATTATTTTTTATGAAATTGTCAGCGTAACTAAAATGGCCGCCGTTTGTCTAAAAATAAAATAGACAATTGAACTTATGCCAACTCAGCAGAACAAACTTGGACCAGTTTATATTTTCTTAACAAGGACAGCTAAATAAAATATATCACTACTAGGTTTATGGAATATCAAATGTCCAATGGTATGCAAGAATTATATGCCATAAGAAAGATGCTTCATTTAAAATACATTTATCTATTTTCATAATTCTCGAGCAAACTTCTCAGGCCGCTCTGCACAATACTTTGTTCATAATAACATCATATCATGAATACGATTATGTGAAAAACACAGAACATTATAGTTTAATTTTGTTGTATTGTATCGACAATATAGGGTGATTAACCTACGTCTCTAAGTGTGCATACATATAACTAAAGGACGTCCGCTATTGAGAGCCCATGTTGAATAACTCTACCTGTATATTTTCAAACTGAATCGATTGTGTGCATACATACTTCTTTCATTGACATTTCCAATGAGTGATTAATGTGTCTTCTATTATGGCAATTGGACGCAGTGCGCATGCGACGAATTTTATTATTAGATAGACGGTAAACGGGATCACACGGGCACGAGAGCTTTAAGTGTAGTGTTGACGACTGTACAACATGTGTTTACGTTGCCGGGAAGCGTTCCTGTCACTCGGTGCAATGGTATAAACTGGTTCAGTTTCCGTGAAATAGTTCGTTACAGAGAGTGCGTCAAAGCCAAGAGAGCATGGAGAGAAATAACTGTGACACTGGTAAGTTGGCGCCTTGTTTGCTCAATTACTTAGTGAAAGAGTGTAGTTGCAACACAATTATAATTACGCTAACACACATGACCATGGCAATTTGTATTCATCAAAACATTATCAATATTTACAAAGATGACATGATTAAACATCATTAACAAAAATCATCACATGCATATTTGTTAGTGATCATCATCAATCTGTCGCAAATATCAGATATGAAGGATATATTGTGTTTTTCTTTTCTTTTTCATAAAGAAACTACAACGGTTGTGAAATATTTTTATTGAATTATCGCACTCAATAGTAAGATTGTCATGATGTTATTTTTGCTACAGTTTAACCCTTTAAAGCGCAAGATTTTTTTTATTAGTTTTTATTATTTATATGAATTTAAATAAAAATATAGTGAATAATGATGTCAAAAAAAATAATAAAAAAATTTCTGCTATTGCAGTTTTTTAGAAATTGGATGTATCAAATACGTTACATTGCACTTCATACGGAGAAATAGCTTGTAAGTGGTATGTATCATATTTGTCACATTGCTCTTGAGTTAGGGTTTAAAGAAAAAACAATAATATACAAAATAAAAAAATATTTACTTTTTAAAACCTTACAACCAAATACAAAAATATCAAAATACAAACATTTAATAAATCTACATACTTATTTCGAATAAAAATTCAAAAAACAATTTCTTTTTGGGACAAAACATAGACGCAGGTCCTATTTTACGCAATGATCGTTGGTTTGCCCATCTTTACATAATCGGCATCTCCCACGTTCTCTCATCTATGCAAATTGATGAAAGTATGATTGAGATGAAGAAAGAAATATACCGTTATTGCAAGAGTGAAACTAAAGCTTTAGTGAAAGAGAAGCGTGAAAGAGTAGCTGTAAATGAAGAAGAGAGGCTGACGAATAGTTTCGAGGCTAATTCCAAGCTCTTGTAGGGAGGCTAAGGTCTTGGGGGTATTCGTCGGCGTCCAGAATAGGTAAGATTAAATCTAAAGCTGGTGATATTCTTGCAAACCCGAATGAGGTTGAATGGTCTATAAGAAGTCTGAAAAGTGGAAGGGCCGCGGGAATAGACAAGGTATCTGCGGAGATGATCAAGCTAGGTGGCACTAGCGTCCAGGACGCTTTCTTGTTCTTGTGCAATCTATGCTGGAGAAACGGAAAGGTCCCAATGGATTGGAGACGGGCAGTCATCGTACCTTGGTCACATATGGACTGTGCCAGCCATAAAGCCATCAGCTTAGCAGCAAAGGTGTATGGTAAGATTATTGAGAGGAGAATAAGGGTGAAATCAGATGAAATGTTGTGGGAGGCACAGGAAGGTTTTCGGAATGGTAGAGGATGCACGGATCAAGTCTTCTCTCTTTGCAACATCGTGGAGAAGCATCTGGCCAAAAGCCGGAAGGTTTTATTCAGTTGTGTGCATATGGAGAAGGCTTTGACAGAGTTGTACGAAAGGACCTTTGGGACATATTGCCGAGATATGGGATTGATAGAGCATTGCCTCGTGCTGCACAGTCCATCTATGTGGGTTGTACGGCATGTGTGCAAGTAGAGGGCAGCCTGTCACCCTGGTTTGACGTCAATATTGGCGTCAGATAGGTATGCGTGCTGTGTGCTCTGCTGTTTATCCTATATCTCGACCATTGTCTCCGGAGGATTAGATCTCTGAATATTGGAGTGCGTATGGGTGACTTAGTTGTAAACATCTTGCTTTACGCGGACGATGCCGTACTTTTAGCTGAGTCGGCATCGGATCTGCAGCAACTAGTCACAACATTGAAAGATGATTCTAAGGAGAAAGGCTTTCATTTGAATGCGAAGAAAACATAGATTATGATGGTGTTTGAAAGAGATGAAACCAAAACGGATACAAGGATAACGGTTGACGATGTAGTGCTGGAACAGGTGAACGAAATTGTATATCTAGGATCTGCATTTAGTAGAGATGGAAGGTACTCCGCTGATATAGAAAGAAGAGTGAATGCAGGGAATAGGGAGAATGAAGCGTTAGGAAAACTTCTAACTTCTAATAAAATATTAACAGGACAATATTATATTATTTAATACCATATACCAGCCCATAAAAGGGTTAAATGATAAAAAAGACCAGAAAATATCATAATACTTTTTTTTTAGATATTTCGCAACGTATCATCGGTAATACAGAGTGAACTACAACTAGTTTACTGTATCCTGCGCAATGTATTACGGGTGATACGTACGAAAACTCATGTAGATTACGTGAAAACAAAACACAATCAAATGTTATTTTCATTTGTATTAGATTAATGAACTTACTAAAAAACCATTCGTGCTGTTATATTGCATAAACATTCACTATTTTAATTATTAGGAATAAAAAATTACCGAAGGTCCGCGAGCTCCACGATGTGGCGGCACCATTTTGTAATTTAGTGACAGATAGTGCGCCGGAGTGGCTTTTATTGTTTGTTTACTAGATGGCAGTACTATATATAATAGCACAGTCAAGTAATTTAATCAAAAAAATATCTCAATTGCACAGAATATTTTTTTGTTTACAATGTAACACCACTAATACATTGCGAAATAAAGGGTTAATGAGAAATTCAAAAGATTTCTGACAAACTTTACAAAAAGTCACAATTTTATATGGTGACGACAATCATCCATATAAGCTACGTATTCTTTAAAATTATTGCTTTCCTAGGAGTTCCCTCAGTTCATTCCCCAGTTAGTAGATATAGATATCTTTAGGAAATACGAAAAAGTATCTTAAGTTTCTATGATTTTTTTTCTTTGTATGTCGTTTCAATCAATCATTGGATTTCATATTCATCCACATATGAATATCTTCGAACATATATATATATCTTCATCAATCTGCAATCTACGAGTATATTAATCACATACACATGTTTGCATTTATAAATACGAGACAGACGACACTGTTCATTAATGAAATAGTTTATTCCAGATGTCATGTTCGTGTGTATACGAACCAACTATTATCTTAATAAATACTAGTTGGCACCAATGCATTCCAAGACATTCGACTTGACTGTACCAGATAGAATAAGGTCATTCATTCCGCCTGGTTGACTTCAAGTTAATTAATATTCAACATAAATTATTATTAATGGTATAATTTTCTCAGAAAATTGATTCCTTTGATAACCGTTTATTATTTCACCAATAAATCAATTGAAAGGCTAAATACGATCATAACAAATCCTCCAAAATAAAAAGTTTTATAAATGTTTAATCCTGAATAGTGGATTTTTTAATCAAATTGAGATGCTTAGTGACAAAAGGAAGTAGTATGTTTCAGCATGATTTGTTTAAAACCCTGAAAAATAGATTTGCTTAAGTAAATATATTATGTACATATAATACTAATGAGATACTAATGAGAAATCTTAGTATTTTTTTTTTGCCAAAAGACTGCGGACGCTCAATATTACGCTTTATCGTAAATTTTATAAAATTACTTCACTAAAATCTCTATTTTATAATGTTTACTATACAGTGATTTAATATTAATCATAATTAATTCAGGCGTAAGTTTACTATTTTGAATGCATCTGCCGGAAAAGTTTCACTTTTCCTAAATAAAAATTGCCTGTATAATTCAATTAAAATTATGTACCAAATATATTCAATAATTCAATTATGTGTTACTGACCCGCAAATTTGTTACAAACTCATCAGTGTTTATAATATTAATAGAAGGGACACAGATTATTCAATCAGTACAAAACATTTACATTAATTGTTAAAATGAGATTATTGGTACATTGTACATGTATTTTATTTCAAAGTTTAACATTTCCACGTTGCAGTAACACCATTGTTTTGGTTACTACGTGTGTGTGCTACATCATGATATCCTGCCGATAGTGAGTAAATACCAAAATAAAACAATAGAAGTATGACACAATTCTCCGTTCAAAAAGAAATCATTGAATAACAACTGGTACAATTTTCAAAACAACTTTTTACATGAAGTAGTGTAGGTACTAATGCAATATTGTACACTAGTCGTAATAATGTTGGCGTAGTGTACATAACCTATTTATTCACTTGAAATGCATAATTACTTACGCTTAATGTACTAGGGTATTAAATCTAGGTGCCCTTACAACATTGAATCGGCAAAGTAATCCATGCCTGTTGCTTAAATGGAAACTTAAAACTGAGTCTTGTTAATTATTGTACATTGTACGTTCAATGGTTTTGTGGAATTTCTTTAGCCAAAAGCGCATTTCGCCGTATATTGCAAGAACTGGTTCCGCAAAATGTGATTACAGTGAACAGCACCGGCGTTAAAAGTAAGTGGATAATCTGTTAAACACTTAGGTTAACTCGACCGCTCGCGAATCACGTTAGAAAGCCGACATTTTTCAAAGATTGTGCACCGTTTCCGCTATGCTAACTAAACAAAATAAACATTTATTGAGAATTCGATTTCCACAACCTACAGTAACGGTAATTTTTTCGTAGGTTTTCATTTGTACATAGGTACATAAATAATATAAGAGTGACATAAATAACACAAAACTATATTTACAACTGATCAATAACAATTATTGTTAGTAAATACATACTTATACTATGGAACTGAAAAAGTACGTTGTAAGTCCTTGTACTCTCTTTTGCCGTTTGTATTAGGAAATCGTTTTCTGATTTAAATTGCTTCACTAATAGAGTGAACTGCACGAAGAAATGAGAAAACCTATTTTTTCACTTTGAAGGACTACTTGGAAGAGACGCGGATAATATTATGCTGATTGAACAAAGAAAATATTCTTATTCTTTTTGACGATTTTTTTATGTTTTTACAAGACTAGCAGCTACTTGCGACTTCACGCGCGTAGTATTAGGTATATAGATATATTCCAAAGAATTCTACGATTTAGGACATTCATATTTATACTTACTACTTCTTGTGTCATACACAATGCAGTAACTTTTTGTAGGTTGTGTATTGACATACATTTATTTGTTGTTACGATATGTTACCTAACATAATTGTCCTGCATAATATTGAATTTTAGTGATGCATGGGTTAACACTTATAAATTTAGCCTGCCAGTGTTATAATATTATAAGAGTGTACCTATTCTACATAAAATACCCTTTATAATAAGAACATTTATTACAATCGGTCTATTGGTTGCACTAAATTTAAATCACACCATGAACACTTAAATACCAAAAATAATTTTTGTACAATATTTTCCATTCCACATTTTTTTACGATTTTGATATAAAACAATATTAAATTACTGTTGTGATTTCAGATGGAACCGAAATCCAAAATGGACGGTGTAATGTGATAAGTTTCGACATAAAGCCCTCCAAAACGTGAGTAAGTAACTGTAGATTACGTTCGTACTTAAAATTTATCTCATGCAATATAAAGTACCTAATCATATCCCTATTTAAATATTAGAAATTATTTATAATAAAATGAAACTGTTATCCGTAGGTGGATCGTTTTTCTTTTAACTGTATTATTTTATTTATTCCTAGGAAAGAACATGGACAAAAAAGTTATTGTACAGTATTTATATCAGCCCTGCCGACCGTACGAGAAGTTAAACAATACACCGGAGTTTTGATATGTGGTATGTATCATATCGCTGTCCTCGATCCTCAGGAACCTTATGACAAAGATATAAAGTCTATAATAAACTGATTTCTATTGATTACAGAAGGTTTATAAATAAGAAAAGGTAGGCTATTAACTTTGAGACAGTATTGTCTATGAGAGACCGATATCATAAATGCAATACTTACCTACTGAAGACAGAATAAAATTTTATCAAAATTAAGTATATGTGAGAATCAAATGTAGATAAGACTTAACTTACATAGTTACATTTACTGCAAATATTACCGGTAATTTTAATAAAGAAAAATGTGCCTTTGCAAAACATATTTTTATTTGTGATGGTGTTTATCGCGTCTGTAGACACAATTGAGTATGTGTACCTGTTAATGAATAATAAAAATAGCACGTTTGCTACTGTTAAATAAACTTGAGTAAAGTTATGTAAATTATTGTTATCTTTCATGCTGTTTAATCAACAAACTGTTTAAGCTTAATGATACCGTGGCAAAATAAGTTTGATGTTGCAGTATATACCAATATAATATGAGGGCCGATAAATCCTTAAGATTTGATGATCTATTACATACAAATAAATGACACGCCCTTAATTGATGCCCGATTAATTAATATTTTTTTGAAGTATAAAAATGAAACCATTGCATACAGTTAAAAGTCGAATTTCAGTAACAAAAAACTTAGATATTAAGATAGAAGAAAAAAATATATATGTTTTGCTTTTCAGTTTTTTCGGCGGTTTTATTTTTTTGCTAAAAGGTTTTTGTTTCTTATTTTTTTGTGGCTTTTATTTAGTAATGACTCATGCTTACCTTACCTTATAAAATATTACGCTTTTATAAAATAAAAAGGAATCTATAATTAAGAGTTTACTGTGTTATATCTTAAAAGAAAGCTGATTAAATAGATAATTAAATTTGGTGATAATACCTATTAATTCAAAATTGCTGACTTGTTTTTCGATGCAGGCTTTTATTGGCAGAACGAACTAGATCATTGCAAAGTAGTAAAATTTTACGATGAAAGCATAGGAATGAAACTAAAAGATAACGATTGTTATGTCGACATACCTCCAGTGGTAACGACTTTTCAAGGTACGAAAGGTTATGGCGACATTGAGCGCAGGATGTTGCCGATAATTTTATTCTGGGCCGTCACGGTACACAAATTACAAGGTACATCCCTTGATAAGGCTATAATCGAGCTCAGAAAGAATATGTTTGCCAAAGGGCAGGCATATGTGGCACTTAGTAGAGTAAAAACACTTGAGGGTATTGCTTTATCTGATCTAGAGCCAAATAAGGTATTACACAAACCTCACGATGAACGAGCTTTAGCAGAAATACAGGTCTACACACAAGAGACTAACAGGTCTAAAGCTCATTCATCGTAAGATTTTTTTTTTATCACACAACTCAGCATTTAATATATGAGTGACCAATAAATCACCCCTATTTTCCCACCCTTAGGGTAAGAGTTTTTTTTTTACTTGTATGATATACCCTATCAATCAGAAATATCAAAATCTGACTACTCTGTGAAAAGTTATGCGTGGTCATACACTTACAATAAATTCTCCAGACTGACAAACAATTCCCTAGCTCCAAACTAAGCTTATATGCTTGTGCTATGGATACGAACTAGGTGAACGGATAAACATACTTAAATACGTTTATAAACATCCATGACTCGATTACAAATGTCCATGTTCATCACACGAAACATTTGCCCCTAGCGGGATTCGAAACCGCGACCCTTGGTTTCGTGGCCAGGGCCTCTGACCATTCGATCAACGGGATAATCCAATCAGTGAGTGAATAATCAATCATCTCCTGTTTTCCTACCCCTAGGGCTGGTTTTTTTTTTTCAAATTTATATGGGACAACTTTCTGGGGATACCCTATCCAATAAAAAAAGAATTATCAAAATCGGACTAAGTACTCTGTAAAAAGTTATGCGTGGTCATACATAAAAAAGGCGTCGAATTGTTAACCACCTCCGTTTTTTTGTCGGTAAAAAATTATAACGCTATCTACAAGTTAACCGCCCACATGACATTTATAATTGTATTGGTAACCATATTAAGGTGGAAAAAATTAAACAGTAAAGGTGAACTTTTTATCTCGTGCATAACAGTTTCACCGTCACAATGCTATCCTTTATGCATGTTAACAAAAATGTTTTGTACCCTTGTGACACTTTCTGCTGTAAAGACTAAATAATAGCCACCTTAAACAACCTTTTCTTATAGCTCCGTCGTGGACATCGCTTAATTACATTTTATTTCTGAGTGTAACAATGGCTATGTCAGTGTTAAAGCCATTGTATGTACATATTTATTTACCTTTGTTTATGTATGGAATGTCTGCCTGTTTACGACATGTATACGATTAGGGTAACTATTTACACTCAAAAAGGTAACTATTTCCTAGTAAGAATATGTTGTTCGTTAATCTTAATATGTTACTAGATCTGGTATATTTGGATAGGAATAGGTAGCCGGTTAACATTTTATCATCTACTAGCTGTGCCCGCGGTTTCACCCGCGTTTATGGTTAATGTTATATATCCTATAGTCTTCTTCGATAAATGAGCTAACTATCTAACACTGAAATAATTGTTCTTATCGGATCAGTGGTTCCTGAGATTAGCGCGTTCAAGCAAACAAACAAAAACAAACTCTTCAACATTATAATATTAGTACCTAAGTATAGATTTAACACAAAATATGTAGTTAAGTAATACTTTGTTATTATTCTGTATTATCTGAGGCAAGTTTACAACATATTGTGTACTCCATCCATTTTGTGTTAATATCACGCTTAATTCATTCCTAGTCGCTAATATCAAAAGAGAACATACACTTTTAATAATAGTATTATTTTTTTAAACAAATGGGATATACAATTTTATAGTACGCCTGATATATAAGTACCTGAATACAGTGACTGAGACACACTAGCTAGATAAACGCCTACGCTATACAGCGAAACGGGCGCTATAATTTAGAGAAGATCCTTTGTCTTCACAATCTTAAAAATCTTGTTTAAAAACGTATATTAATAAAGAAACTCAAGATGAAATACGATTAACTACATTTTATATTTTGTTTATCACCCAACTGAAGTGTTACAATAAGTATGATAACTAATGTAAAAATGTTTTAGACTACTTTGATTTCAGGTTTAACGCTATGGGGTACATCATGGTTCGTGTTCAATGACGCTGTCATTCCAGGCGGGTTTCTGTTCAACATGACAGGCGTGGTGATAGCTGGATACATCTTCGGTCATACTTTAGAGAGATATACCTCGCTAAACCCCGTCATCGGTATGACAATAATTGGAGCTCTCTACAGAAATTTGGGCCCTCTGAATTTTTTAGAAAATCCTGTAGCAGATACTATAGATTTTCACCTGAGGTAAGAATCCAACTAATTTTCACAAACGCAACATTGTGCGACAATAATTGTGTCTTAGCTCAATCACACACATGAGATGAAATCTGAATAAAATTTGGCATACAACATGACCTTTTTATTATACAGAAAAAATTAAAAAAAAAAAATTTAAACTACGGATTTCAATAATTATAGAACTGGTGTATTAACGTTGAAAGTGCAACCTTTTAGAATAACATATTTTAAACTGAGAGTTAATTAACAAACATTATAATCATCAAGTTAATAACTTAAAAGCATTTGCAATTCACCCCTTTAGAGTGAAATAAAATGCGGTTAACGTAGTGAAATAAAGACAAATTTTCAAAATTCCTTAGATGTTTCCTTTTACCGCGCTACCGCAACCATTAGCGAATATTTATATTAGACTGCATTTAGCAAACATGTTCTTGCTATTTTCAAAGAAGTTATCTTACAAATAATGCCTGCACCAAAACCGAGTCGTTTTGAAAATGAGATTGTAAAGTAACAACAACTAAGCAAGTATTACATGCATAATTGGCATAATGTAAATACGAGAATAAAAAATATATATTTTTGGGCCAATCAGCAATTCATAATTCAGTAACTCACGTAGGCAAGCGATCCCAATTCAAACCTCAACAATTAATCTGGGCGGGACAGGATCCGGTTAAAACCAATTCAAAGGACAGAGCAAGCCGTTTTTCTTTCAGGCGAATTTACCCCGTAATTATCTTGACGAAGGGCCCACTCAGCTGGAACTGGGAATACATAAAAAACAATTCTTTGAAAGTTTTCTCGTTGGCGACCCTGCCCTGGATCGTGGAGTGTTTGTCCACAGCCTTCTTCAGTCACCTGCTGTTGGATTTTCCTTGGTATTGGGGTAAGAATCTTTAACTTTTCCTATTATACTCTCGAGTTATGGCCAAAACACAAAGAATTATATTTAGGTATCTTATCGTCAAATTTCTGCATTGTAATAGAATAACACACATTTACATTATTATCAATATGAGCCTCATTTATCTATCAAACTACGTAAAAATAATAACATTTTCATTTAAAACGACTTGTATTTTTACTTTTTAAAGTAATGTAAATGTCCAAGAACCAAATATAAATAGTCTCGAATGTAATATGAATTATAATTAAATTAGGACAAACATTTTCGGCCGTTTGAGTCTTTCATTATACATTAGCATATGATTCATAATTTAAAGATAAGAAGATTTTAAAATATAATATTACTTCTGCCTTTTTGGTATTAAGCTTTATTCCTTTGACTTTTTTGGATATAAAAGGAAAGTTCAATATAAGTCTTCGCGTTTTTTTAGGATCCATAAGCAAACAACGACCCTTATAAGTATGTTATGATGATTTAAGTTTTATCCTTGCTGCAGGATAATTTAAAGTTCCATTCACCAATTATTAAGTGAACTTTTTGCCCAGGCCTTCACTTAGGAGCAATCTTGGCGTCAGTATCCCCAGCGGTGGTGGTTCCGACGGTGGTTAAGCACGGCGAGCGAGGGTTCGGCACCAAGAGTCAGATGGCACTGCTGGTGGGCAACGCGGGGGGGCTGGACACAGCCTTCACTGAGGGAATGTTCGGAATCATCAACAGCGCCATCTTTTACCCTTCTTCTATGACATATAGGATAGTAAAAGTAAGTCTATATGAACTAAGCGAGGACTTTTATTTACTTTAAGATTTATCAAACCATAGGAAGTAATACTGATGCTATTTTGATTACAACTATTTTTTTTTATAATAAATATAAATTTTACTTACCCAGAATTTGTTATACCTTCTAACATAAGACTATATTAGAATGATAGTATTTGTAATTAATGTATAAAATTCTCTATTGACCTTTATCGGGCCATGTCGCTTAACACTTATAGCAAAATTACCTAGTTACTAAAATTACTCATAACTATATCTGCTACTCTTTTTACGTACTTGCTATGCAACTGTAGTTATATCCTTAGAAGAAAATTTAACTAAAGTCGAGCACCTTGTTAGGAAGTCACATATCTACAGAATATAAATCTCTCACAAAATTGTCTGTATGCGAACTTACTATAGAGCACTTTTTATCATGATTGATTCCGACTTCAATCGACTTTACAAAAGTACGCTTTGTTCGTCTTTGTGAACTATTCGAATTCATAACTCTAAGAAAGCTTACCTTTCCGCTTCCGACCACTTTGAAGTTGAAATCAAACTACGTTTACAAGAATTGTAAGTGCTGTGCCAGTCTCACAACTTGAGCGCACCTTTGTACTGGAATTCTGAAAATTGTCGTGTAGATAGATTACAGATCCGAAAAGCAAAAAACGGAAATTTTCAGGTACTATTTAGTATGAGTTTTTAAGATTGACATGACCTAACAAAATTATCAGCCAAATAAATTTAAAACTCCTTCCGTCCTTTCAATTGGTTTTCTTATAATAAGTACATTCAATTCCAATAAAAATTTGGCCCGTATTTTTTTATATTCAGAATCACCTTAACATACTGATAAATATCAATAACTTTCTAAACTGATATTGCTATTTTGGTATAAATCCATATCAAAACTTGGCACTTTAGACTGTCATACTCGCAAGGGCTTTTTTTTGTAACACACTAATGTAAAAAGTAGCAAGTCTGCTCAAGTCATATACAGCAGGTTTCGACCTAAGGGTACCCAAAGCAAGTTTATCTTTTTACATAATTTCAACAGGCAGTGATGGCTGTGTTTGTGGGGATCGCCCTCGGAATATCGTGGGGCGTTTTAGCGGATTTGGTCCCGGATCATTGCGACCCGTACGCCCCCGCCGTTCGAAGTTTGCTTATTTTTGGCGGCGGCTTTCTACTTACTTATGTCGGGGGATACTACGGTTGGGGCGGTACATGTGAGTAAATAAAACTTCAATTTGCCATTACATATTTCCGCCTTGCCTCCGTAAAGATTAATGTTTATTAGGATAGGACAAGAGCACTCTTACACAACATTGTACGCAATGTACACATATTACGTGATAATAAACTTTCACCATACCTTCCAAGGTAACTCATGTCATAAGTATCTCTCATATCTTTATCTATCACATCTTGTTGATAATGCTTGAAAAACATTTAAAATATACCTACACATCCCAATGTAACTATTTATACAATACGATAAAAAAATAGTTCAAAGTAGGTAGGTACATAAATACATATTTTAAGTATATTTTCAAGCTGACCGTACAGGTCTTGCGGCTTCTTTACGATGAATACAATTTACTTTAGTTTTCTCTAAAACACCCACTCTTACCGAGTAATTGCTGGCACAGAAATGAAAATATATGACTTTTGATTTAGACACTAGAGTCGCCACTTTAAAGTTATGTATTCAGAAACTATTCACCATAGTACATTTTTGGCGCATTTCCAACTTGCTATGTGAGAAATTGTTATGTTTTGTAGGTACATTTTAATATTTCAGGATTAACCTTATTTTTTCCAGCAGAGAAGGTCAGATTGAATTAAATTATGATGATACTCGTAATATGATACTCGTAATAATGCTGAGAACCTACATAAATGAAACAATATGACGTGCAAAAAAAGTATTTTATTAAAAAGCTCTTAATTCAATGTCTTGCTTGAATCTTATTAAGAAATTCGTATTTTTTTTCGCTACATTTTAGAAGTACCTATTTTTGAGATAATTACTTGTTGACAAAACCTCTCACCTGAGTAGCTGTAAAGCGTATGAATGACATAACTTTAAATAAACGTAGGATAAGATAGGTGGCTAACATCAGCTCCTCGGGATACCAGCTCCTCCGGAACTGCGCCTCGAGAGGCCATATTAGTGTTTTAGTCGGTTAGAGTCCTACACACCGCCCTCTATTTCCCCCAGCAAAGGTGACTGACGGCTTTTGGAACTTTCCCCAATAAAAAAAAAAGGTGGCTATCATTTATTATGACCACCGCAGCTTCACATTGAGTACCTACGCGTAGAGACACAGGATCCGTACTACACTATACTTGAGTTCTATCAAAACTAATCTCTCATCTTAGAGCTTAGTTTTAATAGAACTCATGTATAGTGTAGTACGGATACTACCATTTAAATTTCGTGACTGTGACAATCAAAATGACGTAGTCATTTCAATAAACTACCTGAAATCAGATTAGACTGGTTGGTGCTAGACGTCATCAAATCAAATGGAGTCTCCATTTTTTCAATCCAGGTTGTGACTTGAAGACTGTTACAAATAGATTTATGTTATAAACTGGACGCTTTAACCGTTCCTTAAACGCTGGCATTATTTTATGAACGGCCTAGGCATCCAATTAGCTGGCTAATTTAACCAGACAGCTGCCACATATTAAATACCCAATTGAAACAGTTTTCGCACCATTTTATCCATTTGGTTATTTAGATTGCCCGGGATTTGGATATGCAAACTCAAAGACAAAATATTTACACGGGATCATGTGACTCAGTACGTAATAATTTATGAAGTCATACATTTTCCGTGTCCTTTAAAAAAAGTCATCAAACATCACGAGGATGTACTCTATACTTACTTCAGTAATAAAAAGATTTACCTACTCCTGATTACAAGTGCGAAAATAGTCGTTATGCGTAATTCTTCTATTAGTATATGAAATTGGTTGATATGGCTGAAAGTGGTCTGAAAATACGATGAGGGTAGCAATTTGAAGTCTTATTTTTATCGATTTTTTATAAAATATTGACCACCATCACTAAGGCCATACAGACTTATTGGAAAATAATATACTATTAGTCGATACACGAAAAAAAAGAAAAAATACGACCACTTATTTCAGAAGACACCCGTTACTCAAGACGGAACCAATTTGTATTCCTAAATTAGCTCCATATCATGTCTTCCATTCCAGATAATAGAGTCATTATAGCATGTTCACCGTCTCGGGATACACTTGCCGTTCTCCATGTATTAAAATAGCTCGGAGTCAACAGGGGCAAGTGTCAGAGCGAATCGCTACAGTAATTGTTATGTCGTCTTTGTTAGCCTTCGTTTCAATTGGGTTCAATCAACAGCATTGTCATACACGCGGGATTTTCATTGCTTGATTATGTTTCAAGATTCCCAAACAATGACCGTGAATAGCAACGCATGAAAACTTAACGTAATTCCGTTTGTCTTTCCTCTTACACTTTTATAAATATGGTCAATTTTAACCTCCTGCATCAAAGACATTTAAAGTAATAATATATGTATAATTAAATTATACATATCGAGATATTGGTACATACTAGTTAATTGTTCTTTTAAAGAATAAATTCTGATTTCATTAAAAACGGTTCTTTAATTACACCAACTGTTTAATTATTTACTGTCTGATTTAATTAGTGTTTAATACACGCTTCAATAAATTCCTCAATCGATTGAGCTTCAAATACTTAAAAAAACACCAAAAACGTAACTAAATCCTTTGAATCCATATGTAACAGCCACAGGAACATTGAATCTCTTACTGAAGTCGGTTTCATTAATTATTTATGTGTATTTTTCAATTATGGTGTACTTACATAAATAGATTTTTTTGCTTATGTGAACAGCGGGCGTGGCGATTATGATATGCGCGGGCGCAGCCGCCACCCGCTGGGCGCGCCGTGACTGGCCCATCAACAATAACCCCGTGGCCGAGGTCTACAAGTTGCTATGGAGAATCTTCGAACCTATGCTCTTTACGCTTAGCGGATACTTTTTAGAGGTAACTTTGATTCACGTATCTTTTCTAATTAGTACTAACATCCTCAGCGCCTTAGCAAAGCATTCAAAATTCCTAGTCACTTCAAAAATTAATTTGTATGCTCTGAAAGAACCACCTATAAAATGTATTATTCCAACAAAATGCAAGTAAGTAATGCAAAAAAGTATATCAATACCCAATAAAACTACATCGATCGTACAGCCATACTAAAAATAAATATCTAAAGCCTTTTCTACTTTGCAAATATCAAATAGCAAAGATCGGAGAGACCTTTTCTCTTCTTTACAATTGGAGACAATTGCTGAAACCGAATATTGCTTACGCCTTAGACGCCAAGTTTATTCCGCAATTGAAATTCTGGTTGGAATATAAATAAAGACGATTTCCTAATGAGATTGTTTATAATTCAAATGGAAAAAACAACTCTTTGACAAAAACATAAGATAAGAACACAAGGCTTTTGCAAAAGTTGATATATCACAAGATATATGTAGATTTATCAGCAAATTATAATTTAATTGTTTGTGCGTGCTTTCTCTGCGTAAATATCATTGCAGTTTTGCGTGTCTCAAAGCCTTGTTATATGCGATAACCAACGATAACTAAGCCATTTTAACTAATTGTCTGCTACTAAATTGGCAATGACGTCAAGGACTTGAATTCCCTGCGGGCTGTGCTTACAATTGGCTATGTTACCATAGTGAACCGAGACATTATATAATTATCTGTCCATGAGCTCAGGAACTCTTCATCTCAAATTATCTTAACTAATAGATATTATTAATTCAATAGTGAGTTTCTTTGTCTTTCGCTTTCACGTCTTAACTCCCAATCGATCATCAACATTTTGCTTTTGCTTAAGGAATACTTTTTTTGTTTGGTTTTATTGTCTAGGGATAGAAAAAAAATCTTTTTAGTAGTCTTCCTGCATAACAGTTCGCATCGACAACATTACATTAACATGGGGTGCTGCGAGTAGAAGTAGTAGTCTAGTCTCGAATGCTTATCAACATATTACCTTAGGTATTACACATTTTAAGATACATCTAAACAAAGGGCTTCTAGGTTTATATGATGTTTAAAATAAAACAATACGCAAATATATTTATAATATTTACTTAGATAATATCCTTATTGCATCTAATAGAACTAATGCTACATTTATAGTACTCTATGATTTATGATTAGGTATAATTTTATGATTTATACAAACTTGAGTACGTTTCTATTTCCATCGTGAGATCAGACAGAGGAAACAACTTCAAACAAAACAGTGACTCGCAAGCTAAACGAAAATTTTAATCAGCGTTCCATGCATCCATACAATAACTAACGAAAAATTAAGGCCAAGTGCAAACCATTAAGAGATATAGTTAGCAACAACTTTCACAAATAGGAATAACTGACATCAGTTGACCCAGCTCTCAATATCCTCGAATATTTAAGAACTTGGTCAACTGATTTATTTTAGGATTGTCAAGCCGTTTCCTTTTTTTTTTAACGAGGGGAATGCCTTACGCACCGTCACGCCGTTCGGGGTAAACGGCGTGGTGTGTGAAACTCCCGAGCCCCCAGGGCACCCAAGACCGAACCGATTACTTCTTTAAAAAAAGTGTATTAGTTACCTACTTGCTTAAATGACAAAACAAAAGAGACAAAAATATTATATGCTATTAAAAATATTAAAAAAATCTAATGCCTTCGTCCATTTTCTGTGATTTTAAAAGTAATGGTTTTCTAAACCAAAGATATAATTTTGCATCTCTGTGACAGGTATCACAGATGACATCAAAAGAGTTCGGGCTCATAGTGGGCTGTATCGTCGCGGCGCTCTCATTGCGGCTCCTGACCGCTTTCCTGGTGTGTTTGGCAAACGAATTTTCCATAAAGGAGAGCCTTTTTGTGGCTGTTACTTGGATACCGAAAGCCATAGTAGAGGTAAGGTGGTAATGTTTAGTAATGTTTTGATTGACCTAAAATATTAAACACTTAACGCTTATAAAGAAGAGGGTGAGTATTTAAATCAAAATATTTCATTACAAAATTGTCAAACTCATCTCAATTACTATAAGAGTGACTTCTGATTTGTAGATAAAGTAGATAGAGGTACATATAGTCTTATTATTTCAGCATACAAACGTTTCCCTTAGACCTGTAATATTTATTTTTATTTAATTAAACATTAGCACAAATTGACTTATATTATTGTATATTCAATTTACACACATTATTTAACGTGACTCCCACTTAAAAGTGCATCATTATTATATTCCTGTAATACTATAGAGCCAACAATGAACCTTTTTGCAGGATTCTACCAGCTCAAGTTTGTGTATAGATACATATCGTTGCTCATGACTATATAAAGGACCTTTAAACCCCGTTTGGCCTTACTATGAGTCTCGTATGGTCATCGGAATGCATTTACATTCTTAATTTCAATGAAAGTCCGACTGAAACGTACATTTATTCAAAATTGTTTCAGAATGTACAAACCATTTTTTGTTTACGAAACACCACGACTACGTTAATGAACCTATAAAATGAATATTAGCTCACAATTTCTCTATTTAGGATCATTATCAAAATGTAAACAGAAACAATTTTGATGTTTTGCCACGCCAAGAAATTGTTAAGCTAATATTTGGGCGGTTGATGTTAGTTCCACGTGATGGTGATTAATCATGTTTTATTATACGGCGTCCATGAATTCAGTCACGCCCGGCGCAGAAGGCCGCTAGCCTTCTGCCTTTTTATTTAGTAAATTAATGTAACTTTTCAATTATGTTTTCTCGGAAATGAAAAAAAATTAATATCCATAATGTTATGCGCTAATTTCCTATTATATAATTTTACTATGGGTTAGTCAGAAACATGCTTAGAATAAACACTAATAAAAACCTTTATGTTTAAATGGCCTTTCATTTTCAGACTTGAGTTTCAGTTCGGTATTCAGACTACAAAATTTACAAGTCTACAGCCATAACAGTAGCGGTTTTATTCATTCAATCAATTTATCTTGTCTTGGGCTTTTTTAAGCCTCTGATGTCATGTAATATTTTAATTTTAGTTGCCCATCATTATCTAAAACTTGGCGAGCATTGTTTAAACTTAAATTTAATTTAGAAATCGATATACATATCAGTAAAATAATAAATTGACTACTACTATATTTTTTTAATATAATATAATAAAATAATGCTGCCATTATGTATATAGGCAGCGTTATTTTATAAAGTCCCATTAACATTTTTATGGTAACGTAAATAATGTTCTCGAAATTGGCGAGCTAAATATAGAGTAGGTAGCATTAGACGAGCCCTTCGTCAATCATCTTGAAGGGAGGGCTAAAAGACAAAAGACACTTAACGAGTATTTTTGAGTGAACACGCGACGGTATAGCTGTCCGCTACACGTACCTACCTACATCATACTTAAGGAAAATATTTGTTCAGCTATTATTTGAAATTTACATAAACTACCATTGCTATAAATCCGATATGTCTATTTTTTTTTTGTTGCCTCTGTGAATATATTTCTTTTGACGTTTAAACTTTACACGTGTATCATCAAAGGATAACATTTGACAGTAAAGTCAGATCTTCATACGTCCAGCAATTATACTGAACTTTATTAGATAATGATGACATATTGCAAATACTTAATGAGCAAGACCCCCTCGACGGCCAGACCTTCGTTATTTAATAAAAGCTGAGAGTTTTTCTGTACATGCCCCTATACAGGTAAGAACGACCAGCGACTATATAGTCTGGGTATATACTCGTATAGCCCTTTCATACTCGTACATCATGTACCCCTATCTCCCTACAAATACAATTGTCTAAGTTTATTACGAATCATACTATAATTACTTTACGAACGCCGCTACAATTTAAAGGTATATTTTCGCCATATCCGCTTGACTGTCTATTTGCGGATAAGCTCAGATAATAAGGCTTGAACTCACAGCGTCCCACTGCCCGGTGGCATTTAGCATTCATTGTCACAAAGAGCATACAGGACATGTCTGTAAAGTTTGGGTTGTGGTTACTCGGGTTGTAAAGGTGTTAAAATAGTACCATAAATTCGTTAAAGTATAAAGCTAAATTTTTTTATATTTTCTTCAGGATAACTTTAGAAATCTCGTCATCCATTGCCGGACACTTATGACAGTCGCCTGCCAGACACCCCTAAACTTTAATCACACTTTCATTATAGTATAAAAGCTGAATTTTAAATATGTTACTTGGGGACCTATAAAAAAAAAAACCCCAAAAGCCGGACAGTTTTAATAGTTTTAAATCTTGCCAGACACAATGAAACTCCGCTGTAGGTGCGAGCGGGAGTGCTTAGTCGATTGCAATCTTTTAAAATATCCAATAAAAAATCCAACAAAAATAGATTTATTACATTCATAGCCATGTTATTTAAAATAAAAAATCCATTTGAACTGGTATTTGTCCTCTGTCAATACCCAGCCATTTTTATCTGGTTGATATGTGGTTGAATTTTTAGATGAGCATTATTCCAAATGGTGCATATACAGGGTCATTTGTAAATCATCAACAACCTCGCAGGAGTAGATTACTGACATTTTATACAACAACATTTGTTCTACGATTTTTCTTAAATGGACAAAAAAAACGAATTTTCATACGAACTACATCAGCTTTTGGTCATTGGTCATTTAGTATGGAAAGCCATTTTTTTGTCGATTTAGGAAAAGTCGTAAAACAAACGTCTTTGTTTATAATCCCCAAAGGGTTACCTGCCTAAGTAACTACAACCCAAACTCTATAGTTGCTGGTCATTCTCACCTGTATAGGGGAAATGCACAGAAAAACTTTCAGCTTTTATAAAATAACAAAGGTCTGGCCGTCGAAAGCTCTTAAGTTATTATGTAAAACACGTGTAAGCATAATTTTTTTTTTCCTCTAAACAATAAAGTATTTATTATGCAAAAAAACAACACAAAAACTAAAGAACAGTATATTTTTTTATATTTGCAGCATAAAATTCGGCCTAAATACTGATAGTCCTAAATACTAACTAATCGTTAAATTTGTAAAATTTTTTTACCCATTTATATTTTATTGTAAATAAACCAACCAATTACGATTCATTCTTAAAAGATTTATAATTTAAAAAAAAACTTGCAAATAGCAATGTTTCTTTATAGTGTTCATGTTTTATTCAAAATCTCTGCACAGCTAACTTGTGCCGCATCTTTAAGCCCTGAAAAGTAAATTTTTGCATGAGATTACGTATTCCGACTACCGAGACGAGTTGGCAGAAGTTTGAATTAAAGTGTGTGCTTAAAACTTTTCTTTGTTTTACTATGTACGTACTAATATTAAAACCCAAACTCAGAAGAGAAGACTGCCTAATTAATTTCCTAACCTTAGGCTAATGCTTGACGTCAATCAAGCCTGCTGGTGCAAAATTAAACGCATTTTTAATGAGATTTTTAAACTTACAGTGCATATAATACTTATAGTAGTATTCATTAGATAGATAATATTAAACCTTGTCACAAATACTTGCATTATTATTAGTTATTAATCAAGTATTATATTAAAATACCATATTATGTTAATGCGTCGTGTATATATTAGGAGTAATTTGTTATCTAACATTTAATTTTATTATATAGGTACTTACTTAATATGATTAAACTTCGCACATCAATTAAGTTTAATCGTGTTATAGCCATATACAAATTAATGAAGGATCCATTGAAGGACGAGATGATTCTTCACCTGATTTCCGCTAGACGGAAGCCTGCTAATTGGTTAAAATGATATGCGCGTACTTCTTCTACGTCATATCAAGGAACAAATTTCAAATCCGTAATATCACAAAATATAAAAAATAGTCGCATTATTACTACAACACTATTTAAGTTACTACGTACCAATTGTTAGATACCAATTGTTTGCCAGACTTAAAAAAATTACAAGTCTGCGGTCCATACGATTGACCAAGAGAGTCACACAACACATTGATGGTATATCTATACTTATAATAAATCTGTACAGAGGCCAATTCTGTACATGAAATATATTTTCAAAATAACTATCAGGGGGTGATTAGTGATCGATACTGATGCCAAAAATGCAATCAGTAAAATTTTTGTCTGTCTGTCTGTCTGTCTGTATGTTCCTTATAGAAACAAAAACTACTCGACGGATTTTAACGAAACTTAGTACAATTATTCTTCATACATATCTAATTATTCGCTACAATCAATAGGAGCAGAGTAGTGAAGGGAAATGTTGGGAAAACGGGAGAAGTTACTCCATTTTTTAAGCTTCCGTCGCGTGTGCAGCCTTAATGGTTAAAGTTACATAGAAATCATGTATGACGGAAATAGTCTTTATAATATTAACCATAAACGCGGGTGACACCGCTGGCACAGCTAGTCTTACATATATAGAAACGTTGTACGGATCTAACTCAATATTATTAAAAACTAGAAAGTGTTTCGCCGCGTGTTGTAGAATTGTTTCTCAATAAAAAACTGGAAAATGACTACATTTAGGTATTTAAATTTGTAGATCGTTCTGTAGCTAAAACTAAGGAAGTATTACTGGGGGTGAATCTGTCAACGAAAGCTATAATTCTAAAGTCCACAAATATGGCTCATTTTTAATTATTTCTTGAATTCATATTTTAATAATTTGAAAACCAATTATTTAAATGATCAACTAACTGACTACAAAATACAAGGAAATATTATCTGACGGTTTAAAAAGTGCGTCCAACTTATGGTGGTCCAGATAAATGGATGAAAAAAAATACTTAATATATTCTTATAATGTATTGACTCGTGATAATTTCCTCTTATAATCGTATTAACGAAGTTATATTTCCAGGCAGTGTTGGTGCGCGTGGCGACAGACTCGTTATGGGACAGCGCTTCGCCGCGAGACAAGCGGGCGGCAGCGCAGCACTCGAATATAATCGTTATCGCTATTGTGATAACGTCTACTTTGGGATCCGCGCTGACGACCGCACTGGGCCCGGTGCTTCTGTCGTCGGAGTCGCGAGTCGCCCCCGAAGGTATTGTTGGAACATCACGCGGACAAGCCGCGCATTTCGTTTTCCACCGACGTGATGTTGTTCGAAAAACGTAAATCGGAAAGCTTATTTTGTTACTATTACCACAGAGTAATAATATACTACGTACAACTGGGGGTCACTGCCCATACTTGAAAAATTACTGCTATAACTCGCGCAAGTACAGCGACAGTGGTGAGTAATTGGAACTACAGCAAAGTTTAGCCTGTTTGTCAGGAATAATACAAGATGGCTCTACAAGCACAGGTTAGTTGTTTCTTAGTAATAATACGCCATCTGTGTAAAATTCATGGTTTTAAAACAAAGATTATTTTATGTTCATGTTTTTCACTTAAATTTAATAAATTATCTAAGAAATGACGTAAATAACTTATTTAATGAAAAATATTTTTTTTAAAGAGAAATAATAACGTTATTATTCGGTTTTATCTCTCAATCAGTCTAAATGATGCCTGTAGCGATATCTGTCTGTGTCAAGTCTATACGAAATCTAAAATATATGTGACTGACCTATTACTACAATTTGCTAGATAAGATCTAGACAGAATGAAATAAATTTATTCATAGTACCGATTGCGATAAGTATTTTCTTTTTCGTATTCCGATTATTAACGAGTTAAAACGACTCAAACATGTTGATTAGAAATGTGGTTATACTGTGATAATATTTTTTATTATTTTTATGCCAATAGTAGATTAACATGCTGGTGACTCAATTATCAAGAACCCAAAATACCTTACGCCTGGTTATTCTTACTAATCTCCCTATTATATCAAAACGACATATTAGCGCAAAATGTCTTACCTACATATATACAAAACGGTTCCTACAGAGCTATCAAAGTATTTTCGAATGCCATTTTTAGAAAGTTAACGTATCTATATTTTATATTTTGACATTTGAACTTAAATAATCAACATCTCTCATATGAAAGAACTCGTAATCGAAAGATAACGTCGTAATCGTAACAAACAAGCTCTCTTGGCAAGTTAAATATCGATTACCGATTTATTGAACTAGATTTCATGTATATATATTGATCAATAAAAATACAATTGGAATTGATTTTTATTACGACGTATTTGGTGACAAATAATGGTAAACATTTAGGCCAATCGTTGAGTTTATATCGAGGCTACTTCATTGGACGATTGTATTTAGACTTCTAGTTGTAACTAGAACGTCCTGTAGGAGGTGGAGCTAGTTGAGCACTGTCAACTGCTAGTGACTCTGACGACCTAATAATACCTAATTATTTAATAGTAATTTAACATTGAATAATCTTATGATATTTATGGTTTTTGATCCAACTCAACTCCACCTTATATGAGCGTGGTTTATGTAGCTTTCTACTCCTTAAACTCTGCCTACTCCTTTGGGGACTACGGGCGTGATGTTTGTATGTATGTATTTAAATATTTCCTGCTCTTATCTCAGATAAATTATAACAATATTTTTAAATTTAACTATTAATAGTTATATCAGTCAACTCGTACTCGTAATACGAATATCGAAATTTAAAATATTAAGAATCGGGATCTTAGAAGTACGAGTCCCATGTTGGTCTGGTCTGGGACTCAAAAAGATTGTACCAACTGTGTTCCTTGCCTAGCAAGTCGTAAAGGCGACTAATGGTATATTGGGTTTTGAGTATGTGACAGTGTAGGCGACGAGCTAGCCACTTGTCACTACTCTTTCACAATTTTCAATCTAACCCAGCACAGGTTTATTTGTAGCTAATTTGTTTAAAGTGGATTGCTGCCCCTTTGACTCTGCGTACCCCTTCGAGGATTACGGGCGTGATGATATAAATAAAATAAAATAAAAATTACAAGTTCGAAAATAATTAATAACGTGAATTTCACTTTATCATCCATCGATAAAAGGACAATTTTTAAACTGTGTTTCGTTGTTCCAGAACTGTATCAGACGCAAACACCGCACCAGACAGGTCACCTCACCAGGACGAACACAGTGCCCAGCTCTCTCACTCGCATAGATATTCAATAAACATATTTATTAATGCCATATGTTTTTTATTATTTTATTTTTTTACTTCTCGTACAATGCAATACTTAAGCACTCCATACCTCTCGCACTAGAAACGTTAAAAAATAAAATTTTCACTATCACAAAAATCATCTATCTTTGTTGAAGTTCTAACACCACGTATATAGATCGAAGATTAGTTTTTGTGATTTATAAATGCAACTTGACGACGAATAATTAAAGACGAATTTTTAATTTATGTGGTCTTAGAATTTAAGCTGCAAACGGAAATGCCATAACGGTTAAACTCGGAGCTTGTTTTACGAATAGGTGACGTGAACGTTTACTTAAATTAACGCTTACTTACGTTAGCACTTACTTAGTTACCTTAAGGACGAAAAATAAAAAGAAAAGGTCCTAAGATTTTAATAGTTTTGGTACGGTCATAGAGAACGGATGAACACCAGGTAGTGGATTCTGATAGTGCTAATTTTGTTCAAATTATGTAATACTTAATTTCACTGCTATAAATATGATAAGATAACTCTAGTCTCACCCTCTCCTTTCTTGAACGCTTCGATACCACCTTGGTCGACCGACCGTCTGCGTCCTCCTTAATTAACATAATTTCAATAAAATCAATAGAAGCCTGTTACAAAGTTCTCACTCAAATAAATCACAACCGTATATAACGTTTTGTGTCAAAATATCTAGAGAACATATTTAACATTACGAGAACTAATAATTTAATAATAGGTATTAGTATATTCCGTTATATTTTTATTTTTGGCTGAATGTGGTTATAGGGGCTTGCCCCTTTGACTCTGCCTACGCCTTCGGGGGTTACGGGCATGATGTTATGTATGTATGATGTCATACATACATAACATCAGCCCGTAAGCTTAATTAAATAGTTCCCTGCACTTTGGCTCGTTAAACTGCACCCAAGTCGCTACAATAATGCATTGAAATATACGATTTATTAAGTTTTCACTGAAAATCATAATGGTCGAATTCAATTAATAAATAAGTTGTCCTACTCATTCAATGTAAAACTCATTTAGCAGAACAACATAATTTAAAGCCAACAACGATTTAAGTTGAATGTTGTACCTACAGCGCATTCCTCAAATAACCGAGAATTACATTTCAGCTGTCAAAACATATGAGCGACAGGAATTTACCTACATACCTACGTAGAATTCCTGTTAATACGTACATAATTGAATCCGTAGAAACCTTCTTCGTTAACATGGCTTGCGGCTGACATTGCAAATGATAGGCTCGATACGAATAGTAGAATCAGGGCAATTTCTAATGATTGATGATTTTCATATTTGACTTTTCATCAGATCCTTGAGCAAATGATCCTTGCAAAATAACGAATTCCTTATTTCACACGTATATAAGTAGGATTTATCAACTGAATATGATTTTATCAATGCAACGAGACACATTCCTTGTGTCGTTTCGTCCACCGAAATAATAAAAAGACTAATATAATAAGTAATATTAATACTGATATCTATATTTTAAATTAGTTATAACAATATAACTTTTATAACATGAGCAAATGTTGCACAGGAAAGCTAAGTGACGTCAATTCTACTACCATCCATTTAACCAACACTCGTTCAAAACACCCATTTGTAAGGTAAGCTATTCACGGAAAAGTATTTAAACCATTAAATAGACTACAATTTAATAAGTAAAAATTAATGTAAATTAAGCCATATAAATTAAAACATTTCGTATCTTTTTTTCCCAACAGTTAAGACTGATTGTTCATGAACTCATTGTATATCTATTAATAGCATGTCTAAAGTATATTTTATCAGTAACTAGTCAATTTAGAAGTCGCTAAAAATAGTGTTGGCAGGGCTTAAAATAAAGACTGCTCGATTAGTCGATCACTAATAGGCATACTGACATTTTCAAGTATCAGCCACTATCGACAATGAACTGGGAAGGCGAATGACAATCCAAGTATATATTGGTTGGACGCTGCGAGTGCCTCCGAAGGCGCACTCCGGCGCCGACAGTGAGGCGCGCGCGCTGCCCTTGCACGCTTAACCAAACAGCTACATAGTCGCCTATGTAGTCCGTCACTAGTGGCTTTCGTAAAATATACACTTTTAGTGGACATTACTGAAAAGCTACACGCGTTACCATTTTCGTATATTCCAACTGACGGATTTAGTTACAGAAATGAAAGAAAGTGAGTATCCTGTCGTTACTTAATTCTTATAAACTGCGTCGGTTTGAACTAATAAGTAAATTAAACTAGAGCACAAGTGCAATATATTGTATATTTATAGCTTATATTTATTAAGAATATGTTAACATTTTACATTAGTACTTATACAGTACCGTATATAAAAACTAGTCATGAACAGAATAGAAGTGAAAAACAGCAGAGTTACAAATTATGATACTTTAATGAGTTATAATTTAATCTAAATTATTTATGATTAAATTATAATACTATATATAAATAATAATTGATAACTACCAAGATTTATGCCTCATTGCACTTGCCTTAGAGAATTTTTAGTTACAACAACGTTATCTTTTAAACAATAGACATTATTATCAACCAATTGGGTAAATACTACTAATAATTATATTCGTGTTAAAATTAGCTTTATATATTGAAAGAAAAAATTAAAAGGAGCTTTAACATATGTGATAGCAACACCAACTTCTTGAAATATTTCGCCGTATCCAGAGTTTTGTGAGTAAGGTTTATCATTAATTTATTTTTAGTACTTTATTTTAACTACCAAAGTCGTGACCATTTGCCCGAGTATTTATTTCAACGAATACTTCACGAGTTCGAATGCAGCCATGAAACTGATAAAAATGTAACAATGCTGTGCACGCTTTGTGCATACATTTCCAATAATTATCAACTATAATTTACCTACATATGTATGAACATGAACGACGTATCTCGTTTGCAAAGAGAGGTACTCGTATATTTTATCAGCATCGTGAAGCTTTTTAGAACAGTTTCTGATTTTGAATGCGCTACCATTGATTTTAAGATGCAGTACATTTAAATATTATATAACGTTAATAATTTTCCTTCACAATTGTCCATCTAACCCAGCCCAGTTTTATTTTAGCTGAATGTGGTTAAAGGGGACTGCTGCCCCTTTGACTCTGCCTACACCTTCGGGGATTACGGGCGTGATGTTATGATGAAGATATGATGATATAACTTTAAAAGTTTCGAAGTATATAGGGTAGGAGCTATGAAAATCACTCGCATAACTTAATATTTTGCTTGTTTATACATCATTATAGTATAATAAACAATTCATGCTTTCAATCCACTTGGTGGGACACGATGATAACCGAAGATCCTCTTATTTCTTAATACTGGAGAGGTTGTTTTAGTTGTTTGATTTAAGAAGCGGTGAGCTCTTGAATGGTCTGTTTACATTTTTTGTGCACCGATACGGTTGATTGATAACTAGTGTATTTATCCTTGACCGGCTAATGCTAAAATGCTACCAATAACGATTTGAAATACTGTACAGAGTTAGCTGTTCACCGATGACGCAAATAGCTATTATTATTTTTATGGCATTTTGAAGTTTTCTGACGTCAAATTAATAATGTTTGTTTTAAAGTTGTGTTTTTCACAATGCGTAAAACGTATTACCTATTGTTTAATTTTGTGGTGATCATCTCCTATCATAATTATTCTTATTATAAAATTGTATTCCTATCATAAAATGAACGTTCTATTTAGAGTAGAGTACAGAAATACACACTATCGAGACTCCGCAACAAATCACTTGACTTTCTTTCCGCACTCTTTTCACCCACTTATTGCACTTCTTAAGAAGAACATTTTTAAAATTGTAAGCTATCACTTCACAACGCATTATTACATAAAATGACATCAAGACTCATTATAATATTTTCGTTGAACTAATCGCTGTTAAACTTTTTATTCATTTATACCATTTATAGGAAATTAGGTAAGTGACGAAAACTATGCAAAACAGAGATACTTTATGCGCAAATCCCTGAAGACGTGTATAAACATTATGCCAGGCTGAAATCTAAGTCAACATATATTTGTTAAAATACCTAAAGTAAGGACTGTAATAAAAAAGTTATACATAAATATTTATCGCGTGTTATATCTTATTTGCCTCAGGCAAATTTGAATAACTAAAATATAATACACACATAATCACAATGTAATGTAAATACAAGTATATGTTTATATTTTGAATAAACCTCGCAAATTTCGCCATATTCGCGCGAATCATGTCACATGCGATATTGTTACCGCTTCTTAATATCAAGTGTCATGTGAGCATATTCTAAGAGATTTTATAATAGTGAAAATCCTAAAGAGTTTAGATGGATACATGTATCTAAACGAAAGAAAAAAATTGTATGTTTACATTCAAATGCACGTACATACAGAAAGTATGTTAAACAAATATTGGTTCAACAATATATTATTATGTAATACGTTGGAACATACATAAAAAAACCTCCCCTTCCGTAGTTTTGTTAAAAAACATATAACAATTGTGTCTTTGTAATTTAGAACAGCAAATTTTGTACTGAAATTTAACATCATGCCCATAAGATGCACATTCGAGATCTCTTTATGAAAATAAAAACTATCACGCATTTCAAGGCAAAAACGTGGACTGTCGAAGTCGCAAGTGGAGGTCTGCTTACAGAGATTGATAAGGTAATAGGTACATAGGTGGAGAGGTTATTGCAAGGACTTGATGTCAACAAACCTACGACACAGCGTGACCGAATGTCTTTACGAACCTGACATATTTAAATCTGAAATCGAATTTGCATTGGAGAAGCTCAAAAGTAAAAAATCGGCTGGAAATTACTGTATTTAATATTTATGCCGAAAATTTGAAACTTATTGGGGAAGATAGTATACGCATTCTACAAAACCTATGCAATTAATTGTGGAGAAACGGCGAATGGATAAGTGACTGAGAATGAGACAAGGGTGTATACTGTCTCCGATTATTTTTTTGACATATACGGTGAACATATCATGAGACGACTGACGAACCCTAGAGGGATGGGAATATGGAATTTCCATTGGTGGCAGGAAAATCACCACGTAGTTTGCGTCATCCGAGGAAGAATTGGCTCAACTCATTTCTAGAGTGGAGAAAGAGAATGAACTAGTTGGCCTTTCCATAAAAAAGGCGAAACCCAAGGTGTTGGTAGGTCTACTAAGACAGACCGGGTATGCTAATTCGCTCTAATGTAATCAGGGACCTGGAGTTTGTTGACCAGTTTGTATACCTTGGAGCTCTTCCAAGTTATGAGGGTGGCAGTGAAATTGAGATATCCAGAAGAATCCAAATGTCCAAAGCAGCGATGACTATACTCACCAAGATATGGAAAGACCGCAATATATCCTGCAAAACTAAAATGAGGCTGGTGCGGACGCTGATTTTCTCAATTTGCTTTTACGGTGCCGAATCCTGGACGATAAGACAAAGCGAAAGCGTCAAAATCGACGCGTTTGAAATGTGGTGTTGGAAGCGAATGTTGCAAATTCCATGTACTGCACGCCGGACCAATGTTTCTATTCTCAAGGAGCTTGGTATTACTACAAGACTGTCAGCTAGATGCCATCAGCGTTATCTCAAATATTTTGGACACGTCGCTCAAAATAACCCTGACAGCCTAGATAAGCTGATGGTAGTTGGCCAGGTCGATGGGAGAAGGTCACGCGGTCGCTCACCTACCCGCTGGTCAGACCTGGTAAAATCCCTTTCCGGCCTGCCAATAACTGAAGCGATAAGACAGACAAACGTGGAGAACTTTAGTGCACCGTATGATCAACACTTCAAGCTAGACACAACCTTCAGCAATGAAGACATCGACTAAGAAGAAGAAGAAGAAAGTATTTACTTTGACTTATATACTTTTAAAGAACATTTATCGACGCTACAGAGAAGTTACCTATAATGGATTAAAATACCCAATATCAAATAAAATAAGGAACTGAATCAACATAATTAAAAAAAAATATATCATATTATATTCATATTACATTTAATCGCTTTTACGATAAGCCAGTAAAAAAATATTATGTACCTACACCTACAATATGCACATACCATTTTTAGTACCTACATGAATATAAATGCCAATAATCTACAAAAACCCACACTTTAGTTAATCAAGTCGTGATATGTAAAAATATTTTCTAATATCGTTCCAAGCTATTATTAAAACCCCTAACAGTTACATGGGCCGTAGCAAACCCCTATAAGAGCAGTCATAATTATTCTCACTTAACCTCTATAAAGAGCATGCACGAATTCCGTATCTATTTATATCATAGATAAAGCATTGTGTAAAGAGTATACGGGTACATTTTTTGAACAAATAATACCTTATACTGTTACTAAATATTTACAAACGTCATCGCAGGAAAAAAAATTTAAATATTTAAAATTAAAAATGGCATTATACTTAGAGGTATTTGGAACATTTTTTTCTTACTGTTATCATTATTGAAGTTAAATCGGCTACATTATATTATTGCACATATCAAAAGTTTACCTAGGTACTATTTTATTTAACAAAAATAAAACCGTTACATATAGAGCTGCGTGGATGCAAGGCGTTTCGGCTTATCTCTAATACTAATGCCTTCCAAATAACTTTCAAGTTTCAACTTAGGTCATTTGAACAACTGTTACCATCTGATAGCATTCAGAGAGCAACATAATACTCACCTATCAATACTTTAGTCTAGCAAAACATTGGCAACAAAAATATAAAAGTCAGTATATGGTATTTTTAATGAAATAATGTAAAATGGACCGATTGGTAAAATCGGTGTATTACTTTTTCGCGTCATAATGAATGAACATCCCAATCTTATCGTCAAGTAAACTACCTACGTAACAATAAATAAACCGCTACATTCTATGAAAAATTGCTCCTAAGACGCATGCTTTGTTTGCAGACGAATCAGCACTCAGATCCCATTCAATAATTTATTCAGATTTATCTTGTTGCCTTTGCCACAGATAAGGATGCGACTACTGGCTTTGATAAGGCATACACTACATTCTACAACAAGGAAGTGAAAACGTAAGTAAGTGGCGTCCCTACCGAGATGATAAGATTGACTGGATCGTCTGTGTGATCAAATTTAATTACTCATTCATTAAAATAATGAACGAAGACGACAGTCTCTTAAAGTCGAGGAAGGGTGACATAGCCACCATGACAGATACGTAAGAACTCATCTTAATTGGCTTCCCAAATATCAAACGAGCACGTTATTTTCATTAAAAAAAATATATAACAATATAATATCGACTACTTTTAATTTTGTTAAAAAAATACTTGTGAGTGGGTTATAAATATTTCAAAATTATCTCTCTTTCAGACCTACGGAACTTTCAGCGACCCAGTGCGGTAGTAAAGAAAAATATTTAAATAAAAATATAAAAAAGCATATACCGTGGTACAATAGTTCAGTTCCTGTAATTTCGCATTATTTCACGTTGACTATTTTTGGTGAGTATTCAAGTTTATTTTTTTTTTAAATTACAAGTGCACAAATCTGATATCATTAGGAAATCTTTATATATAGTGTTTTTAATAAAGACGTAATTGTTGTTTTTTTAAATACGTTTTATGTTTCGGTATCAAATTAAATATCTGACTACATCACATACAATCTGACTCCGAGGTAAGTAGCTTAAGCATTTGTGTTACGGATATCAGAATCAATAGTGGTATTACAAATATATACTTAAATATTGGATATTAACACCCAGACACAGAACAAACACAAGTATTCATCACACGAATGTTTTTCCTGGGTGGAGATCGAATCCACAACTCTTGGCGCATGAGGCAGGGTCACTACCGAATACGCCATCGAGCCAGTCAAAGTGTTTTGCATTCGTTGGTTGTATATGTAACAAATATATTATCGTAATTTTTGTCCTCCACTCCTTTCTGCAATGCATTTAGGTAGGATAACCTGTTGTCAGATTTACCAGATTATCTGCTTTTGCAGAATAGCAACTGCTATTTTGTAAAAACAGTCTAGATATACAGGTGACATAATTTTAATCAAAAAAATTTAGACCATTGTAATATTGATTGATTTATTTAGGATAAAACGAATTACGTACATTGGCGGTAAAATCACTTACCTATTTGTATTTTGTATTATGGCTATTCATAAGTGCTTTTGTAAGGCCTACATGAATAAAGATATTTGGCTCAAAAATCTATAACTTTATAACTAAATTTAAGCCATTCATAGTTATATGGCCATGAGTTTTTGTTCAATTTGCCCCGTCCGTCCGTTGTAAAAAACGCATCTCTCTGGTAGCATAGTTTTTTTCTTCAGCAGCGCGTTACGACTAGTTGTTTAGGTGGAACACGTAAAATCTAATATCTAGTTCAAATAATGCTATAATAAATAAATCGTTGCGTATCAAATAAGTTTCCCGTTTCCTTGATTTTTTCAACGCGCTGTATGTAACTATTATGTAGAAAAAAACTTGTAAGAAATTTACAAGAGTAAAGTTCCTGATAAAAAAATATACAGTATTACTAGCGTTACTCGTACGTGACGATATTTAGTCATACAATTCAATGTTTATAAAGCTTTACAGCTACTCGTGAAAAGTGAGTTTAAAAGCATTTGAATAAGATTTAGTAGTATCTAATGCTATTTACATAATGCAAAACGACTTTTTTATCGTCACGGGCTACGTACGTAATTGTTTCGCAATCACAAATTGAATAAGCAATCAGGTCTAGTATTTTCCCAAGTACAACACAAAAAGATTACACATGAAAAGGCTTTCCGAAATTGTTCCATTCAGTCAGTAATATATTTAAAAGATCATTAATTGCATTATCCCGCCGTTTACAGTCACTACTGGTTTATATTTACGGCAAAATGCAACGATAATTTATTCAGCTTCAGGGATAATAAAGTGTAAATCACAAGTTAAGTGTAAATGATAATGATTTTTAAAGTTATTTATACATTGTCTATTTGCTTTGCCCGCGGTTTCAACCGCGTTCATGGTTAATGTTATTATAGCCTTATAGCCTTAGATCGATATATAGCCCATATATATCGATCTAACACTATAAGAATTTTTCACATCAAACCAGTAGTTCCTGATATTCGCGTTCAAGCAAACAAACAAACTCTTTAGCTTTATAATATTAGTATAGATAAATTTCTATCTATGCGTAAGTGAAGAAGCAATTGGATGAAGAAAATTACAGACCTCTTGTCTTTCAATAAATCAGAAAGAAGATAGTTGTATGTGGTTATATGTATAACTATTGAGCATTATCTTACTCTTATTTGTAAAAACATAGTGAAAATCTAAGCGAATACATCAGTTTCTGAGATTAGCCCAAACACATAGATAGCCCGGCAAAGGATTTTATTTTTAACCGACTTCAAAAAAAAGGAGGAGGTTCTTAATTCGACTTATTTTTTTTTCGGAGTGGTGTACAATTTTTTTCTAGCTCAATGATAATTTGTTCGCAGGATTATTAACATGGTGCGCATTATGGTGCCTATGGGGTTACAACTGGTCATGGAACGGGCAATGGTTCAAGCTGACCCTGGTCGCCGTGATAGCCTGGGCGAGTGGGCAGGTTTTGCAGACCCTCACGATGCTGCCACCGCTCTTGGCGGCTCTTGTTACCGGAATATTGGCGAAAAACCTTGGCTTTCTAGATATGCACGAATATACAGAGATTGACATGTTTTTAAGGTACGAGAAATTATAATTTGTATATTTTCTTCTTAGGATTATGAAGTAGAATGCCAAGCTAGGCATATTACTGTCATTTACAATATGATACGTCACAAAATATATCTTTTTGCGTTTGGTTAACAAGCTAATCACAAATTTATTTTTATGTATCTCCATTCGTTCGTCCGCCCCATCATTTAACCGTTCGACCATGGTGACTGGCCAGTGAACACAATTGGTCCATCAGTCCGCTTCGTACCAAATCCAAATACGAGCTTACCATTTCACAACTGTCATATGAAATATCAATCTTTGGTCTAAAAATCCGAAGTTAAATCGGAATCGGCCATTTTCCGCTTCGAATTTTTTATTTACACATTTAGAATTTTGCATAACCGCTTATACATAACGCCCATAATCGCCGAAGGGTTAGGCAAAGTCAAAGAGGCAGCAGTCCCCTTTAACCAAAATTCAGCCAGAAACAAAACTGGGTGATGATGGGTTAGATGGAAAATTGTTAAAAAGTGGTGACAAGTGGCTAGCTCGTAGCCTACACAATCACATACCCAAAACCCCATATACCATAACCGCTTATAACACTTGGAAAAATCAAACAGTACTTAGAAATATTCATTTTCTATCCTTTACTGAAAGTAAACCGAGCTATTCTACATTAACTTAATCCTAGACTTCGTAGTGCGTTCATAAATTCTCAACCTGGCAGTGCCAACCTCTAGATAGTTATCGCTTGAGCAGTTTGTCGCAACGGATAATTTCTCGCCCCGAGTGTCTTGATTATTTAACGCTAGTACACAAATGTGTGACCTACTACGATACATTTACGTGTTCTTCCTAATAGATTAATGTTGTTTTCTCGGAGAATGTATACACATATTGTATGCCGCATGCACGAGTATATATGGCTCCTATAAAGATTAAAACGATATTTTTTAAGATTTCGTACTTAAAATTGCATAATATATATATATATATATTTAAAATATGTAATATACCTGAATTAACTTCTTATAAACCATAATAACGTTTATCTAAGTGTTAATTACATGATTTTTATTTATTTTTCAACATAAAAAAGCTCTACAACACTAACATCAACTGTTCATTAGAGTACAAACTCCTCAACCATATTCATAGCTGTCAGAATGTTCCTTGCACTATTAACTAGTAAATCATTGCATATTCCAGAAAGTTCTACCCAATCATAATCTTGGGGAAAGGCTCCCTCGGCTGGGACCTGAACTTCATGAAGAACAACTGGCAGAGGGTGGCCACCCTGGGCACGCTGCCGTGGCTGGCTGAGGTCTGCGTGCTTGCCTTATGTGTACATTACTACATTGGATTCCCTCTCATTTGGGGTAAGTTGAAATCACGTTGGTACCTCGTTAATGAAAATAATGTTAAAAGACAACATAATTGATTTAAATTTATCACTATGTAGAAACACAGGGAAACACCTAAAAAAACCTACTAGGTGTAAAGTCCTAATAAGCGTCTCTTATCTAATCATCATCATCCTCTTGCCCTACTCCCAGTTCATCTGGGGTCGGCGCAGCATGTCTTCCTTTTCCATACGTCCCGGTCAGCCGTCATCTCTTATCTAATACAACTTTCGAAAATGATTCACTTTTTTACTTCATTTCTATTTCAAATCTATACCTATAGTATTGCGTCACGGAATTAATGTTTCCCGCACTCAGCCAATGTATATAGTGTAAAGAGAATGTTAAAATCAAAATATTTTCAGTACCTACACATAACCTTCGTATAACTGTAAAAACTGGTAAACTAGCGAATAAAACGACGGACATCAATCATGCTGACCCAAGCAACCATTATGGTTGTAGTCAATTGTGACGTTAATCTCATCCTCATGTGTCATGAAGGATTATGCGCTGAAGATCTAACTGAAATGGTATTTAATCTCGGCAAATAAAACTATTGACATCAAATACGCCGCTTGGCTGGAAGGGAATTGTTGGGTACACCTCCAATAATAGCAGTAAAAATAAAATTTGCTGCGAATCGCCGGAGAACACAATGGAGCGCAGCGTGTGCGATACAAAGCCAATTCAATAAATTCCACTGTGGGACTCGTATTGCAAAAGATTTGAATGCATTTTCGCTGCATGACGTGATTCGAAAGCGTCAAAGGTAGGGTTACCTAGTCATAGATATTGCCTTAATATTAATAGGTTTAATGTCTTAATGCTTTAATGTTTCAATGTAAATGATAAAAAAAAATTATCATTAAATTTTTAATCTAAATGGGGTTTCTTTATTCGATATGAATGAAATGAAACTAAATGATTTTCATTTATGAAGCCATCAAAAAAGCACCTATAAATTTTCATAAAAAATCAACATTAACTGGTTCAAAGAGTACTTCTACTGAGACAAAAATAGCGTATAAAAGAAGTTAGCATATGTAACATATATTTTTTTAAACTGTTCCTTGATTTTGTACTTCATATTCATGAAAAAAAAAAAAATCCTCAATGGAAAAATTACGTGTATGTTACTCTTGATAAATTCTTACCCGGAGAGAATATTATAATATTGAGACGTTTAAGCCAATACGTCTTCATGCTCTATGGAATAAGGTCACTCTTGTTGAGGTTTATTAATGGAGCGCTGATTAAATCGGTACAAAAATAGCTCACAATAAGTATATGTTAAGGTCGGTGATGACTTGCCTTGATTAACTTACTAAATAACATTTACATTAAAACAAAATACTAACTTTTACTTCAGTCATCGTAGAGGGTTAATTTAGAACTAAATTTTGCAAACAGTCAAACGAAGGCAATCAAGAAAATCTTGACTTAACTATTTATTTGCATGGCGCATGGCGATCTGAAGAATAATCTCGGCTAAATACCAAATATGAACATGCTGATCAGATACTTATTACTTAGTAAATTTAATAACCAAATAAAATTTATCAAATATGTACATGTTTAAAACAGAAGTAAGCAACATATTAGATTAATCAGAGTGTAAGGTACCAACATTTTACAAATACATATGTGTACATCATGATAAGATCTTCACGCTGAGCACGTGCGCGTTTTGTTGTGTGGTGATGAGAAAATTCATCACCAGCGTATCATATGATACCACATCACACCTTTTGGAGAAGACATTTGTTTTGCAACAATTTCCACATCGATTGTATGGACTATTCGGCGACAGATTTAATTTCAGACATACTACTCGAAAAATCATACTAGTTAGGAAAACCTAATTTTAATCAACGTTGACAAAGCACGCAAGATGGATAGCTAAACGTATCTTTAGACACAGGGAAAAAATCAAGAATTATTTTTACCAACTCAGGTGACGAGCAGGCTAATTAACCTTTTGCATTCAATATAATTTGTTTTCTAAGGCTTCATGCTTTGCTTAGTAAGTGTTTATTCAATATTCCATGAAAACTCTATAAACAAGATTGATATCATGGAGAATGTCAACATCCCTGTTAGCATATGAATGGTGTCCCGGGAGACGGGGCGGCCACAGGCTTGCGCGGCGCGTCCCGACACACGACAATGCGTGCACCTGTAATTGCGCGGCCCGATTTACGCGCACAAAGCATCAGAGCGAAAAAGTTTTTAACTGCCAGTTTTGTTTTGCAGATTTACTTTTTCGTGTTGATTTTACTTTGTCCCGACGAAAGTTTAATTAAAACGAGACGCTAATTGTGATGTAGTGTCTGTCGCTCTTAGTTTGTACAACTAAAGTGCTGATTGTTTTCTGCTAAATAAGACGTAATCTGTGTCGCACAATTTTCAGAAACGAGGAAACATTCAACATAAATTATGAGAATCTCAAGAATCCAAATGCTTTAATATTTCGTAATGTAATCATTGTAATACCTAAGTATTCTTTGATTATCTTCGTAACGCGTTAACGTAGTTTTGATATCATGACATAATATTTTAGTCGTAGCTTATTAATTGCACAACTTATATTTATGAGATTAAGAATCATGGTAGCCGTTTACAAAAGATATATCGTACTTTAAAAGTCATTAACGTGATATCAAATCTATATGCATAATTGAGTATGTTGACCGTTTCGTTATGAATACGTACGAAAAAATCAAACTCTATATTTTCTCATTCCAAAGTTTTTAACAAAGGAAAATCTTAAAACTTGTTCAGGTTCTTCAGTTTAGCTTGCACTTTCAATCATACCGTAATTAATTGCTGACAAACTGTCTGACTCGGTTCAAAGTTAAATAGAAATTGTAACAACATCTCTGTAAATCCTACCGCTGAAAAGAGAACTACCAAGTTTATTGCGGTAACTTCTGGGGAGAGTCAGCATTCTGAGCCGCGGTCGAATCTTACTATCTTTTTTATATCCTCTTTGTAATCGTTTAGGATCAGATGATTCTATCGTTTAGGATCAGATAATCCTAAACGATTAGGATTTCAAGATATCAAGATCAAGATAACAAAATTGTCACTCGTAGAACAATTTCGTTAAACTTTTTCTAAGATAACTGTGTTCCGTATGCGACTAACGGTGTATTGGGTGTCTATAAATTAAATATATAAATTAAAAATCACATCACCACTCATAATTTGATGGCTAAAAATTACCCACACAATGGTATATCCACGGGGGGGGCAGTTGCCCCACCCTGACTTGAAATAATCATTTGGGTACTTTGTAAATCGCCAAGCGACGAATGCAATAGTTAGTAGGTATCTAATCGATGATACATCGAAACGCGAATGCACAGAGATCGAATGCTTAGTTTATTTACTTCTGCCGCCACCCCTGAAAAAATACTTATGCTCCTGTACAATTAGATGCTGTTCAATTCTTCAGGATTCCTGCTGGGCTCGATTTACGCGTCGGTATCATTCGCCGTAATCATGCCGCCAGTGGCCCGCATCAGCGCGCAGGCGGGCAGTGCACGCAATTGGCCCCAGCTGATCTGCACGGCCGGCGGCGTCGACACGGCTCTCAGCGTCGGCGTCTACGGACTTATTTACAGCTTCATGTTTTACGAGACTGATAACACCTATCGTTACGCTAAGGTAAGCAGATACCATTTTGCAAAATTCTGCCATAAATATTTAATTTGGTGTATTTTAAGCAGCTTGATAGTCCTTGGATTCTACCTATCCATTCGAGGATTGCAGACCGTGATGGTATGTATGTATGTATGTATGTAAAATTTTACGGCCGCTTGCTTGGTCAAGTGGTCTAAAGGCCACGTACACGGCTCCCGCTAGGGGCAAATGTTTGTGTAAAGGAAATGGCAACTTGTAGGTACTCAAATCATGGATGCTAATAAATACGTAGTCATTTAGATAAATCTATTCTATTCTTTATAGAACAAGCATAAATAAAAATGCTAAGCATTAATGCTTACTTTGTAATTCAAATTAATGCTGAAGAAAAGGCCTGATAAATTAAATTATTTATAGGTTTGTTTGACAACATCCGAACTTCTATAGGAGGTATATTCTCATAATGCTGCGCAGTACTCGTATATTAATTGATATTGTAATCAATTAAACACGGCTTTTGTGTATAAATGAAGATTTAAGACATGACATTCGATTCTCGTCCCAACACTTAAAACACAAAATGACACGAATTCTACACACTTAAATCCTATACATAAAACGTTCGTAAATAGGTCGACCGTTGTGGTTAACTTACCTCCACCGACTCTCTGCACATAAGCTACAAATTACACCCCCATGTCAGCCGTTGTAGCACTGGTTTGGATTCCATATTGTGTGAATTTGATCTCACAGGGAGAAACGGTTGTTGATGAAACAGGTACTTGACTTGGATCTCGAAACTTGTGTTGTGATACCTTTGCTTATTCTGATTTCTTCAATGTACAAGTGCTTAAGCTTCTTACTTTGGATTCGAACCAATACTTATATGATGTTGGTTAATATTTATTAATTATGACTACGTGAAGACTTGTTGTCTTAAATATACCGTTTAATATTGTTTAATTTTACGAGAAATAACAGCTTATTGGCAGCTTCTTTCACTGTATAAACTTGAAAGCTCTCTATATGCTGTGCGCACAATTTTTTGCTGAAAGTTTTCAGTATTTTACAGGGCACGTTTTTGCTTTACCTGAAAAATAGGTACATAGTACCGCTTTAATATACATACACACATAACATCACGCCCATAATTCCCGAAGGGGTAGGCAGAGTCAAAGGGGCAGCAAGCCCCCTTAACCACATTCAGCCAAAAATAGAACCGGGCTGGGTCAGATGGAAAATTGTGCAAAAGTAGTGACATGTGGCTAGCTTGTCGCCTACACAATCACGTACCCAAAACCCGATGTACCATTTTGTGGCCTTCGACTACATGCTAAGCAAGAACCACAGTTAGCACATTATTTTTAAGTCTCAGTCCCACGCTTGCAAATGAAACTAGAATTAACAAAAATCTTGACATCCTAACAAATTATAAATGCGAATGTGAGTTTGTTTGTTTGTTAGGCCTTCACACCTAAACCACTAAACCACTGTTAGAAATTCTTTCGCCAATGGAAAGCTACTTAATCAGCGAGTAACATAAACTATATTTTATCCCTGTATTCCTACAAGAACAGGAACTACGCGGGTGGAACCGCGGGGCGCTGCTAGTTAAATATGAACTTCAAAATTACCTTAAGAGTCTATTTCTAGACTAAACAATGCAGTGATCAATCGGGTGAATGTAGTACCTAATTTGTCACCGCTGTGTTAAAGCAACCGGTAAGCTAGATCAATTAATTACGGGTTAGAATGATGCACTTAATATTGCATATCGATTGCGATATAATATGACCATCTAGCTTTACTAAACTTGTTATATGCGTCTGCTATTATGTATAGAGAATTCATATAATTTCATTAAAATGCCTTGACTACGAAACGTGCAAAGCACATTTGATCCAATATTGCTGCATAGATTAAATCTGCTTTAAAATATGTTGGACATTTATTACCAATAGTTCAAAACTAGACTTGGAGTGTTATGCGAAGGTTGTTAAAAGGATTGTATTACACACCGACATGTACACATAACTATTTACTTATCATTTACCTACATCAAACGTTATTTATCAGCTAACCGGTGCAACGCAATGTCAATACTGAAGCTATTTCCCTCCTGATGCATTACTACACTATTATAAAACACATTTTAATCTCAAATAAGAACTAGCAAAATCTCTGTAAAACTATTTCAAATAGCTTAAAAATCTGTTCCAATTATAACTTCGGTCGGGAACGCGTCGAAAAGTTAAGGCTGTTCAGTTTTGGAGTCTAACGCTGTTCCGAGTGGTGGCGTCAAATTAAGCAGTTTCAGGCTTGCCTTTGCCACTGGGGCTGGAGCTTTTTACTCATACATATATTAAGCATATAACTACCGTTCAAGGCCAAAGATCCGATTACTTAATTTGAAAAATATCGCATTAATAACGAAGAAATAACAAAAAATATGCTTAATATCACATACTAAAATTGTAGTAGTCCAATAGCCTCTCTCTTTCAAACTAAATAAATAATAATCATTGACTAAAAATTATGAATTCGTTAAATACGGACAAAGGCTCCGAGTGTAACAATTAGTAACATTCAAATAGATACATATGCAAAAAAAATTAGGTATCTGTTTTGGCTAGAAAACACGACCAATGTCGTAATTCGACATAAAAAAGTATCCTGAGCTGAAGCAGAGATTCAAACGCTCTGAGATAAATGATTTCGATAGAATTTATATTGGTCTCGCGTCTTGTGTCTGGTGTTGTGTCATACTTTCGTTAAACCTATTTAGTGTTTTAACTATGCATAAAATATGCACGTTAAAAATATGCATATCAGTATAACTGATATAAAAACAGGGCTTACAAAGGCCAGGGGCGTAGCTACCGCCGTATCTGCCGTATCAATTATACGGGGCCCCCGGGCCACGGGGGCCTCCGAAGTGCGTAAGCAAAAATTAAGAAAAACTTCAAAATTAATAAATCAGTTTGCCGAAAAAAAAGGCAAGGATATTTAATTTGAATTTGAATTGTTTGTTAAACATTTTGAAAAAGGTGACAGATAGATAATTATGATGAATAAATATTTCTATTAATTTTATGCAAACATTTTTTTTTCTTTTGTGAGAAATCTTTACCCTTCATAAGGGCCCCCAAAAAAATTTTATACGGGGCCCCGCCAAGGCGCGCTACGCCACTGACAAAGGCCCTTGTAAGGTTGGCAAACCATATGTAGCACCCCTCGTGTCGCAAATATTCTGAGGCTACGGCTAAAACAGAGGTATACCTACTTACCAGCGCAGCGTCTAAGCAATTATAATTTCGTTACAGTGATATTCCATCAAAATATGCCACGCCATGCCAACTTTCACGAATATTCATATCGCAATTGTACAGTTTGAAACATTACGGAATAGACCAAAACTGTTCATTTATTTATGAGGCCATAACAGTCTGCCTGCAAACTGCTAGTGTTTAAATGCATTGCGAATTGCATAATAAACACGGAGATTGTGTAGTGTCGTATTGTCCATTTATTGCAACCTCTACAACAATGGATCGCTTTATTGTGAGGACAATCAAAATAATGATAAGATACGTGACAGAAATTTAGTATTCAAATTTAATTAGCAAATTAAAACACTTTTTTTATTTCGAATATAAAATGCAAGAAATTTTTTTACCATTTTTTATGTCCAAAAAGGACATAAAAAAGAAAAAAAAAATTACTTGAGTATTTATATGTATGGTGATATATGTTTCACTGTAGTACCTAACTGTAAAAATCTGCGTTTAAAACACCAAATCTTTTATCACACCATTAGAAATGGAATAAAACTAAAAACCAAAATAATAAACATAGTAGTAAGTAGGCCCTAATCCAAATTTCTCGAAATATTTAATCTCAGACTGACTATACCTAAGACCATATTTAATATGAAGATAATGAAACTGATTTAGATTTAAAAACTGGCCACTTTTGCAAATGTACCTGACGCCGTCTATAAATATCGCGGCATATATTGGTCGTTGTTCGCAACCGCAATGCGTTGCCGATCCGTTAGACTTTCGAGCGCATGCAGAGCTCGAAATCATTCGCGTATGTGAAATAAAAAACCTTTAGCGGCATAAACGTTCCATGACTAGAATGCTAGCTGCCAAAATATTAATGAAAATAGGGGCAAAGTTGTCAACTTTTGATAGAAACCTTAACGCCTGTCATAGCTTTCACCAGATACCATAAAAAATATGAATCTGCTACTAACCCTTTGCTGCGCCTTATGCTAAACTAATAAAACATATTAAAACATTTTATCATATTATTTATTTTCGTTCAAGTATTCGGAGTATTTCAGCTATTATATAGGCAGTAATGGCGATCCGGAGTATAGATTAATCGTTTCTGTCACACTTTTTAGAGGCCACTATACTCGTAGTAGAGCTAATACTTCTAATCTACAAACGACATCTCACATACACCTTGAGACCGATCGCATTAGGTCCTAAGTGCTTGGTCCATCAATGAACACTGGGAGATGACTATCCAAATTCGCATTTGGTTCATCGATTATGTACATAGCAATTTCTTTTTTCTCCTTGATACATTTAGGCTTTGCTTGTAAATACCTGTGCATTTACTAAACATTGCTTTATATCCGTTAAGTCCTAAGTATGATATTATATAGTCTCATTGTTCTACATTAATTATCGTAATCTTATCTATGCTCCAGGCTTGTCTGACGTTGTTTGCCGGAGTTGGACTGGGTGTCGCAATGGGCTGCATCGCGGGGCTAGTTCCGCATCAAAGCGATTTGTACGTGACTGAGCTTCGAATCCTGTTGGTGGTGATCGGTGGACTGGTGGCCAATATGCTGACATCTATGTTTGGCTGGGGAGGCACAGGTTAGCATAATCTATATAAATAAATAATATAGGTACGTCATCCATTGTGAAACGCAAAACTTACGATTTAGTTTAGTAGGGTTTTTGGGTACAAAATATAAAATTCGAATAAGCGATTACAAAATAATTCACAAAGTGAAGAGTGAACATGGCTACGTCTAGGACTCTCATAAAAATAACTTGTCCCACTGTAATATTTTGGAAAGAGTGACGTCATAATTTTGCATCATTAGTGTACCGCGTTGTTATCTACATTCTAAATACAAATCTACGACTCTATTTTTTCCATACTTATTTTAACTAATTGTGCAGACTACTGCTTTAAATTTATTCACAAATGTTAGTTTAGTTAGATAAAGTTTAAAAGTCTGATGCAAATTTTATAATTGGAAATTGTATCCATTATTTACACAACTGAAAGCCATAGCCTCGGAATCGGTTAATTTAACAATGATCTGAAAACATGTCAGATCGGATATTTACTCCACGTATATCAGACTGAAAATCTATTTGTTTTAACGAAATAACGTTTTTTATTTACAATAGGATCAAGACAAATATCAAACCTACACATTGTAATTGGTTTTAAAAGAATATTTATACTTATATAATAAACGTATCAATTAATTAAATTTATAACATTGACACTGTACCTAACTTTGTTATTATTTTTAATACATCAACGATTACTTATTACCGTATGTTATGGTATTATCCACATTTAAATGTTTTCATCATATGATTGTGAAATAATTGAATATGCAATTTCGAAAAGGGCACATCTCTGAAAATTAAAAATGTTCAGGAATTGAAAAAAACAGATTATTTTTCAAACTAATGCATTGTTTCTAAAAGTAAGTATTGAGTTATATTTTGATGTTAATAGGCCTTCGAAAGATACTAGATTGATTTAATTTAAAATTAATATCAATGAGTTATTAGATATTTTATAATTGTGAGATGTGCCCTTTTCGAAATTTACTGTTTTGAGTACAATAAATAAAACAAAAAAACATTTGAAATATATCTAATTTTTATTTCTGGCATCTGAAATTGAACATATTACTAATATGGATATGATGAGTAACGGACTTTTATTAAAAATCTTCTTCTACAGGCTCTCTTTTGGTAGTAGTTGGCCATTGTAGAATTTCTTCATAAAAGTCCATAAATTCGGCCGGTACGTATTGTTTCACCTTAGAAATAACAGCAATTTTTAGATGATTTATAGGTACTTTGCCACTATAAGCTAAATTTTCTTGGTTAGGTAAGTTACTACAAATACCTTTTACTTTTGAAAGAATGTAAACTTCTTAGGAAATGTCACTATCTTTAAAGGTTTTTGCGATTACTTAACCAGGTTTACTTGGGTCAAAAACAAATTCATAATAAGTCGACACCTGAAAAGTTACTTTTTGATTTTTCGGTACGTTTTTTCCGTAACTTATCACTGATAAAGGTTTAGCTTTAAAATTTATTTGGGCCCATTTCTTAACATCTTTAATGTCTTCTGTATTGACTTTTTTCACGTTAAATTTCGCAGTGTTGCTCGATTTTATAATCAGATTAATATATTGTTCATGAGTGAACATCCGGTCTTCGCGTCTTATTTTCCTTTTGACTACAGAAAAATTCGGAATCAGAAGAACTCATTGTGAAAGCGCAACGTGACGTGTTAGCTAACTGCTGTCAAAACAATGACTGATGCAGTATTTGATTATTTTACCAACATCATACCAAAAAACGAGGGAAACATTTTGGCGGTTAACGGCGGTAATTTTAAATCAATAAGTTCGAAAAGGACACATCTCTAGAGGTGTGACCTTTTCGAAATTGTTTCTGTACAGGTTATGACGTTTATAGTAGAATTATTACCAGATAAGTGCTGTTTTCGATCATAATGGGTGTAGACAAGCATTTATGTCACATTGGTATAAAAAAACGTATTTGACAAAATATCCGACATGTGCCCTTTTCGAAATTGCATATTCAATTAATGGACAGCAATCTGTTTTACTTTATTCAACTGTCATAGCATATTGAAATTGATAAACGTCAAGGGAAAATTAGCTATTAATCAAAGTAATAAAATACTATTGTGAATATTTACAAGTTTCAAGTAACATAGTTTTTATTACATAAAAAATATTTTTTGTGCTTACCTGTTATTAGAATGGAATAGAATATAATAGATAAACTTTATTCGACACACACAAAATAAATACAAGCTACAAGAAAAAGATAGAAACGAAACATAACAAATGTGTGCCAAAACGGCGCCCGCTTAGCTCAGTCGTGAGACTATCTGATATCAGGCAGACCACGACACTGGTTTTCAGCGGGTATCAGGTCTGGTCCGCGCATTCGCCCCCATCCACGGTACTTATCAAGCTAGACGATGCACACGGAAGCAGATGCGCGAAGCAAGGGTGCTTAACTCAGTATATTTAATAAATAAACGTAAAAAGCACTGGAAAATCACACATTATTCGTATCCATTTTCATGTTCAAATTCTAGCTACGGATTTTTTAGAACTGTTTTCTAAATACAGACAACCCAAAAATATGCATACATGCCACTATTAGTAGTGTACTCCCTATGATACGCTAGATAGTAAAACTTCTTAATGTAAATTTTTTAATTTCATCACTTTGCGGCTATTGACTTCGCAACTTTTTGCATCACTTAATTGGGAAGAATGAAATATTTGTCACATCCATCTGCCTGGCTCAGATATTTTATAGTAACGGAAACGAGCGACTTCACACGTAGGATCCATTAACAAGACCGTTTCGAAATTGACGAAGCATTGTCAACTTTCCTAAAGCCTTGTGAGTTGAATTATACAATATATATGGGACAAATATGTAACACTTTCTGTCTTGGAACACTCGTGCAGTAAAATGGACTGAGGAATAGTATCACTTTGTTATGTGAAGTTCACAGAACACAGAAGCAATCCGGTCTTCAAAAGTGTACAAGAATTTGAAGAAGTCTGGCCGTCTGCTTTGATTAGATAACAATAATAAATAATAAGCTCGGGACGGGCGTATGTGGTGAACAAAACCGGATGATTATTCTATATACAATTTGATAATTATAAAGATCAACATAATCAAAATCTAGAATTCATTAAATAATGCAGACCCGGTTGCTCCCTATCTATCTACCTACCTAAATCTCCAGAGTCTTACATAGTAGAACTTACATACAAGTTCGATAATAATTTATCCAAGTATCTGTTTTGTTCCAGGTGGTGTAGCAGTATTGGCCTGCAACGCTACAGCAGCATCATTCTGGGCCAAAGACGGGTGGAAGCTGAACAACAATCCCGCGTCCACCGCCTACCGCGTCATGTGGTCTACCCTCGAGCCTATACTCTTTGCTTACACTGGGACATTTTTCGAGGTTTGTGTTTTACATAATACTAACATGCCCCCAATTCCGTTTGGCAGTGTCCAAGGAGTAATAAGCTAATTCGACTACTTTTAACTAATGATAAAATCGAGGGGGTTTAGAAAGTATATTGAGATAAAGTATGTAGCTCGTCGCCTACACAATTATTAGGAACTCAATAAACAATATACTACTTTATAATGATTGATTGATTGGCTCGATAGCGCATTCAGTAGTGACCCTGCCCTATGCGCCAAAAGTTGTGGGTTCGATCCCTACCCAGGATAAACATTCGTGTGATGAATACTTGTGTTTGTTCTGTGTCTGGGTTTTAATATCCTATATTTTAGTAGGTATATATTTTTAATACCACTGTTGATTCTGATATCCGTAACACAAGTGCTTAAGCTACTTACCTCGGAGTCAGATCAATGTATGTGATGTCGTCGGACATTTATTTATTTATTTATTTATAATTTTTACGTATTTGTCCATATTTACGACATGCTAGGTATAAAAAACAGTTGTCACAACATAACAGATTAGGTGTGCTCTTTTTTTTATTCTGCAGTGATATGAAAGGTATCTTTAAGCTACCAATATACCACTTATACAAATTAATTAGCTATATGTATAATTTGCTCATATTTATATGAACGTAAATATTATTTGCTGAAAATACAATTGACGTATCGTGCATTGCCCAACTTTAAAACCCATATAAAAATTTCGAAATGATCTTCAAAATATTCAAAGCACCAATATTTTCCTAAGTAACATAAACTGGGCTAACTTAATATGCGAGTTTTGAAACCAACATCCGGATATGCCACGCGGCTTATTTAACGATTGCAAACTTGCTAAAACACACGGGACCAACAGCTTAACGCTCTTCGTACTACAGAGAACTTGGCGAATTATTATTAGTTATTACACTCACTACTATAAAACTAGCTTATTTTTTTTTTAGCTTTAATACGTTCTATGATGAATAAGACAGAAGAAATGGGAATAACCCATTCTAATTCCGAGCCCTCTTTGCTTATGTCTAACGAGTCTAAAGCAACAGACAGTTCTTTGCAAACCTTACCCAAGGAAACTATATCAATTGAAGATGAATCATAGTAACATAATAAATTTTGGTGTTTAAATGTCCGGCACATTTTCACCTCACAATATTTTCCCCCATTGCGTGAGATGCGCGTCCATATTCACTAAAGTACGCTCCTGCTCATAAAACCATTATTTTAACAATATATCTTTATTTATACGGCAGAACCCTTTTGCGCTAATAAAAACCTTCTTTATGTTTCAGATAAGTATCTCTATGTCGTCGCTATTGCTTCCTGGCTTCGTGATTCTAGCTGTTTGTCTGTTCGTGCGTCTGGGCGTAACGTGTCTCACGTGCTGGGACTTCAACTTCAAGGAGAAACTTTTCGTGTGCTGTACTTGGATACCCAAATCTATTGTAGAGGTATTATAACACTTCTTGTATACAATTATTCAGTGAATCATGTAACAAAAATTAATTTAGATATTTTTAACGTTAGTTATAAGACTGGCTTTAACAATAATTTTAGTAAAATGTGCATATTAATTGACAGCCAAAAGATTTTTTATGTGCATACATTATGCTGAAAAATTTAAACAATACAAATAAAGCTCTCATATGTTCAATATTGTTTTCTTTATTTGGCTACCCTTGTTTAATTTTATTTATTATTTGGGAAATTGAACAAGCATTTTATTCATATTATCAAAAAAATCGTCTATTGGTTAGATACTTATTGCCAATTTTTTTTACTTTCAGGCTGTGCTGTGTCCTCTTGCACTGGATACGCTAATATTGAAACACAACCACGACAGCATGGAACGGCAACATGCAGAGAACCTGATGAGGCTGATCATACAGGCTATACTAATCACGACGCCTATAGGGTTCCTGCTCACAAACCACTTGGGACCTTTACTCTTAAAACAACCAGAAAAGGATTGTGAAAAAGCTGGTACGTGTATATTCGACTTAAATAATTAAGCTAAAAATGTCGATATGGTTTAATGAATTTTACTTACGTTATTTGAATTAAAATTATCTTCATCAGCACATAATAAAATATGAACAATACATTGAATACAATATGTTGGAGACTAATATGTTCCAAAAATATGATACATGCTTTAAATTTATTTACAAATTAACCATAAAACAGTCTTTTTTTCAGACCGAATGTCTCAACAGAGAAAATCGAATGTATCTCAAGTCGAAAACAAAATTTGAAAAGCCGTCTAATGATAAAACAACTACCGACCTAGTCTGATTAATGTGCTAATATTATTTTACAAATAAATAAGTTTATAAGATTAAGTCTTAGTATTAACGAAGTAAGCTTAGATTATAAGGTGTCTGAACAAATATCTAAGTGTTTACGATGAAGAAAAATAAAGTTTCAATCAGATTAATCAATCTTGGAATAAGAAAGCCGTTTCGTTCCATTTGATAAGAAAAGTTGATAACTTTACTTAATAACTTAGAAACAGTATAATTCCATTTACAAAACTAACGAATCTTAATCTTAATCCAAAATAAAACTACTAAACTTGTTTACTTACAAGTAATTAAGATAAATATAATATTTTATATAGTGATATATATTATTTAAGTACGTATAAGCCTTGGTCAATACCACCTTCTTTCATGCATTCCTATGACTGACAGAGTTATGTAAGATTTCTTAAGTAATAAGACATGTGATATTAAGAGATTATTTTATTTAAAGTATTTTCTCGTAATGAGTATTTCATTACTATGTATTTAGCTTCCTAGTATATACGCTATTAAATTAACCATAGGGCGGTTTTTGCGGCTGCAAAAATCTCAAGACGTTGTAAAGTATTTAAAAGGTATTTTTGACAAAATACATTAACTTTATATGAACACAAAGCCTTTTATTTCTTTCTTATTTCAGCTACTTTTATTAAATATATTTTATATTCTCGTTAACTGTTGTGTTGATCGCGTCTCTACCAAGTTTCTCAGTCAAAGTAGAAAATAATTAGGCTTTGATTAATGTACTAGAGCGGTGGTAGCTCAATGGTAAGGAAACGCTATCTTACCCAGGGGTGCATGTTCAAACCCGGGCACGTAAAGGTACGTCTTTATACCACTGGCTCAGCAGTAAGGGAAAACATCGTGATGAAAGCTGCACATTCGAACAACTGAAAATGTTTTAAAAATTGACTGGATCCCTATCTAAGGGTTACATAGGTCAGATCGATAGTCGTTTGTAATTACCGTACTCGCTAAATCCTGGATCATGGTCTAAACGGACCCCAACCTAAAAGGTACGGGACATAACGCTTGAAAGATGAATTATCAAAATATATTATAGTTTAACCTAACATACTTATATTAAAAAATATAAAAGTATATTTTTTATTACTGAGACGTTTCTTTGAGAATTTAAACAAGTAGGTATTTGAATTCACTTTTTATCATTTGCCATGTTTTTATTCTTATGCAACGATACTAGTTTGATGTTCACTATTTTCAGTCGTATATTCCAGTTGCTTCCTTGTTGATGAGAACACTTTTATGTTGCTAAAATATGCGAGTCAAACGGGGTCATTACGGACGCCGTCAGTACGTGCGCTTGCAGCGGAAAGTGCTAAAACGGTTACGACGAATTGAACCTCCTCCTTTTTCGAACACTGTTTAAATTGGTTTAAATAGACTCCATTTTATGAGGACTCTAGATAGCGGGTACAAATCATTTTTTAAATAATAAATCTAATATTTAATAATAAGAAAGTTTATTGTTTTTTTGACATTTCTACTTACCAACTTATTATGTAAAATAAAAATAGACTACGCTAAAAATATAAGAAGGTCACGTCTACCATAACTTTTAAAAACCAAGCTTATCTTAGAAATATTCTACGTTAAATGAAACCGTATACGCCGATACGTTCATTGATGGCGAATTTACAACGCCGCGTCCTTGGATACAAGACCGTCAACCCCATTTTCCATAATACCGCCATCTAGACAGTACACCTTTAAGTACCTGCTTAAGAACTCGTTCAATGAGGGTTTTCAAAAATACAAAAACCGCAGGAGGGAGTCTCGTGGTCTCATCACTGTCACTATTTGCTCTTTATTGACAGCATGTCAGTTTGGTCTGACAACTAACCAATGATTGTACCTACGTAGTATATTATTACTCTGTGCCAATAAGGAGAGTGACAAGACCGCAAGTCACAGTTACGCCATCTTTTGGATGTTTTAATTCAAAAAACTCTCATTTACGCTCTTTGCGCTAATGCAGGAAAATTGCGCTAGATGGCAGGTCGGGTCAAGAAAACTTTTAACACAGTATTGTATTTACAGTCTACACAGTGCTTTAAGCATAAAACCTCTACACATGACTTTGAGTAAATGTTTAGTAAGATGATGGGGATTGTTTCTACCGCGAGATGTCGGAAAACAGAAATTAAGCACTATCTACTAAACTGGCCTAAGTCTTATTAGACAAAATATGTTACATACGTAGATAAGATATTATGTAGGTGCCTATTTCCATTTTACGCTTATTTTACTACTCATTTTATTACTAACTAATATTTCATATTGATGAGATCTTCTATCGAATAATAAATAAAAAGTAAAACACGACTTCTGACAACGACAAGCTAAGCATTTCTCATTTCACATTTCTCCAACTTCCATCGATCCATCCAAAGCTTACTCATGTCTCTAATCATCTCATCTCTTAACATACTCTTACTCTTAACAACTTTTAGTCAAACATATTGAATTAAAAACAAATGTACCATGAATCTGCCTTGCTCTTTAGAGATCGTGGGTCATGTGTGATAAGTGATAATATGTAGGTATGTCTACAAGGACTACTACCATCCTTCCAAAGATTTCCATTTTTGTTTTGAAATTTTACTTAATAGTCATAATAGGCTATTTGACTAGTTTCTGAAAACTATCGCACTTTATCTATATGTATATGGACTTAAGAAATAAAATTTATTTTAATTTATGATAAGTATTTCATATAAAAAAATATATTTAAAAATACACTGATTATTTGAGCCGTCAAAACTTTTGCTTCGGCAATATGGCGTCAAGTGACGTCACACGTTAGTACTATACTAAGACATTGGATGCGACGACACAATCCATTCAGCCAATCACAACCGTTTACGGTCACGTGGCTCCTACTCAAAATAAATTAATTTTATTTTGGGTTTTTTGGTGAAAATATACAATATTTTTTATATTTGTTAATGGAAATCGCTTTTAAAATTCCTAAGTAACGCGGATGGCAAAAATAAGTCATTATTTTTTATACTGTCAAAAAGCCTATTCAAAATAGCAGATAGGTACATTTCTTAGACGATATTATCAATTTTCTTTTTTGTCAGCCATTTCCTTGCGCGTTTTCCTTTTGCATTACATTTGAAATGCTTATTACTTTACAGTGAATTATCACTCCCTACATCTTTACCATCTTATCTGAACAAATTCTTTACTAACCCGTACAAAGAAATACAATAGAGTATGTAATTATCAGGTAAGTAGTAGGTAAATAATTATCGTTTCAACTACATTCACGTAAGAAGCTTAAAACAATTGGTTATGCAGCAAGTCATTTAATATAAAAATATATCGCCAATGACAAATAAATGCCTTGGAAATATATTAAGTAAAATTTTATCGTAACATCGCCCGTGAGGACATGGGTATATTACAGAGACGTTTTCCCGCGGGATCTATAATTTTCCTGGATTTTGGTCTAAGCAGACCCCGACAAACCACGAGACAAGACACTAGGACGATTAAGATGAAGATAATTCAAACTTTTGCTATCGTAACAATAACCGCAATCAGTTAAGAAAAATTAACATAGCTTATTTCTATATATGTATAAAAATAATAAAATAAAACAAAACTAATAAGAAGTAAGAGGTAGAATCAGAATCTCTTTGATTCAATAAGACGCCATATTAAAGGCGTTTAAACCTTGAACGTTTCAAAGTTATGTAGGTGATGAAAAAATATGTAACTTTATAGTTCTTATATGCTTCACGCGTTCCGTACAAACTTATAAGATCTGTATGTATATGATACATTACTATGTACCTACGTAGTGTTCTAATTAAATATTATTCCCGGATTCGGGTCACAGATTGCTTATTTTCCTACTTTAAAGGAATCCCAAAGGGACATCGTCGTGAATACTAATATGAAGAATTTTAGTAGTAATCGCCACAAAAACTCTAGTTCCCACAGCTATAATATCATAAATCTCTATTTTATTTTACACTGACTGTTGATCGCGACTTTATGAGCAGTGTACATTCTTGACACTCGAGTGTAGGCCAAATTTTCTTTGCTTTCTCTCCACCTCTCGTGTCATAATGATTATTTTGGTTAGTAGAACCTGACCAAAATCGGTAACATAAACGAACCGGCTTATGGGAAACCCCAATTCTACTAATTTGGCACTTGGGTGTGTTGAAGAATTTTCAGTCGTTCCTATGGTTCTTGGCTCAGTCCTCGTAACTTTTTATCAAAAGCTTGCAATTGCATTTACCTAATCAAATGCAATAACCAGCAACTGTTATGGAGTAGACAATTAACTAAACTAGTAGTAGTAGTCTTATATTTAATTCCTGGTATTGACACTAACAAGCTTATAATAGAATAAACTGGTTATGAAATGGAAACAATGGGTATTTTCCTTAATTGTTTCTTCACGTTTGAAATTCTTATTAGCGACTCCACCGCTTTCAAACCGGCAAATATATATTATCGGTGATCTGATGCTGGTAACGTTACGTAAACGTATGTTATATAGAAGAGAATGATCACATTGCAATGGAATTATAGAAACCACAAAAACAGTGTTTGGCATTAGATTAATATTTGAGAAAATCGTTGGAGTCATTAGTGCTAATGATGTTGTGATAAGAGAGTAATATGATGACATCCCTTTTTATTAATGTTCCTACGCGGGTGACAAGTGGCGCAGGAGAGCGCGCTTGCGCACGCGCCGCGCCAGTCGGACCGGGCTCCGGCGCGCGTTGCACACCACGCACTACAACCACGCAGGTCATCTTGCAAGTGTTAAACTATTGTGTCAATTTCAAACAAACAAAACAACCACGGGCGAAGCCTTCGCTGCTCTGCACGGTTCAAGGTCCCAACGTGATCACGAGGTGCTAACATAATAAGCCTTCGGAGTCACGTATTCGAAACTGTTCAATTCTAAGTATACTGTTTTTTATCGTCCCTCTTTCACCTTCGAGGTAAATATCTTATCGACCTGTCAATTGTTACGCCTGCGAACTTCCTATCGGGCAACTTTAAATCCAATGTAATGGAGTAGTATTCTTGTGAGTGAGTACTTTAAGATGAACAACCCATTATTGTAAAGATGAAATCGCGCGAGCGTCACGCAAAGCAAGAGGTGCGGAGACCAAAAAAAGAGAAGAAATCGCCGAAACAGGAGAATCGAAACCAGAAGGGTTCAGGGAAAGCTGGTGCCCCAGCTGCGGTCCGGGACCGGATCAAGCGATCGGGCTTCGAGGCGGTCAAGCTGCACATCGAGAGTTCCGGAGACACCGGTAGGAGCTCACGTTCTGCTACCACGGTAAATTACCATTCAATGCTGGCTATACGATTATTTACTTTTTAGTAACAATACATTTCCGATTTTAATTTCTTTAGAGTTCTTATGTTAAAATAAAATATTTAATATTCAATAGTTGCCAAAAGAAAAACATTCTTGGATAGCAATTATTACCTTACTGAAAAAAGTATCTAAAACAAAAAATGGTAAAAGGCGGCGGTCTGTTAGCTGTAGCAGCTGCGATTAGGCAATATCGTCTGGTCAATTCCGATTGTCAACTAACTACTTATGGCAGCGTCAACAAGTGTGACGCATCCTCACGTGCTTCCTATCGGGGCTATCTATACGAACATATATTCACAATTTATTGAGATTAACAATTAAGAGTTCCGCGCTAAGCAACCTACACCATGCATTTAGTTAGGTAGCAACAGGGGTAAGCAAACAATGGAGTACAAAATTAACACAGTTTTAACAGCGAAGTAAAACTAACTAGGAAAGTCGAGGTTTGAATATTAACTACTTTATGCTACAATGTTCTCGTGTATTTTTCGTAAACAGTATGATAAAATATACGCATTTTTTTTACTTTGAAAATGAAGGTACCATGTGATCTAGTTATCATATGTAGCAACCTCGTGACAACTGGAGATTATCGACGGGTCTCTCTTATCTTTAAATTTTTCAGCCATGCATAAGAAATATTTAACAGTTCGACAGTGCATAAGTGTGACTATAATGAATTATAATTGGGTAGGGGTAGACAGGGATAAATTAGTCTTTATTAGAGAGAAGGTGACTTAAATAGATTTTACAAAAATACGATTTTCGGGCACAACCGATTGAAAATGATACCGTTCTTAAAATATCATCAAGTTTTTAAATTCAACTTATTTCTTGAATTGTGCATGTAAAATGTTTATTATATTATATTCAGTTACTACATAGGTATATTAAATATACTCTTTAAAAAGTTACCCATATAATATACCTAAAACATACCTACTCACGTAAACAGGTTTTATTGTCTCTGTGCACGACATTAGCGCTAGATATAATTTGCAACTTTGTTAGTTTTTTCAACTTTTTCAGATCGAAATTAGTATCATACTGAAGACCGTGTTTGTGAGTATCACAGACAATATAAAATTTATTTCGGTACCATGGCGATCCGTCAGCACTGAAACAAAGTTGGACTTATGTAGGTAAAATGTATTCTATAACAACAATATTAAATAAAGGATTTGAATAAAGTTATGATGTTAGTTACTTTTGTCTTCCCAAGTAGCTGTAGGGAATCAGTAAGACTTGCATCTACTATCTCTATCAGTATTCTTGCAGTTTACAACACAACAACCGCTGTGACCCATTTTTGTTGGCGGAATAATGCGATTACTAAAATTATAGGTATCTACTCAAGTCTATACAGTTTGCTTTGATATTGACAGATGTGAGAGATTACTGAGCCAAAATTAATTCGTCTTTTGGTCACCATGAACGCTGCGATAGATTATATTACCATTTCGTAGTCAAAACATTCTAAATCTATGTATATTACTATACCTCTTATCACATTTCTGATTTGCTTAAGCATTTATTGGTATATAATTTCATAAGATACTAAGTTGGTTTATTGTATTCCATTATACCTACAATTAAAAATAAGTACGTGTATCTAAATATGGATCTTCCTTACCTGTCCTAGGTAATCTTTTAGAGAATTACAAAAGCGCTTTTTACTTAAATTTCTGACTTTGATTTAAGACTTCTGATATCTAAACATAAAAATATATTTCTACTTTATAAATTAAAGATCTTACAACAAATACTTGCCTCTATTCTTATATCATCGATCATAGCATACATATGTAATCTCGTTATACAATAGAAGGACTAACCGTGTTTTTTACTAATTAAATAAAAAAAAAAGTTTGTAGATAATCATTCTAATAAATATATAATGCTACTACTAGCTATAATATGTAAGTATTAGTATGACGCCACTGCCCCCGTAGGAATAGCCAGAGTCGAAGGAGCAAGCCCCTTTAAACCATTTTGGCTAAAAATAAAATAGATTTGTCGGAATATCTAAACAAAAGTTAAAGGTAATTATCGTGCTCTTTTTGACATAAAAAAATTTAAAAGTAATTTATTAAACATTGACAGGATATGGATGATTAAACGAATATATAGAAGCACCTTAAACTTATTTTAACTTTAGGTAGGTGGGTTTCAGTCAGTTTAAATAAAAATGTAGATTAAATTTTGTACAAAGCAATAGCGAAAAAAATAAAAAACCTTCAAATATCAATATTAAACTAAACCTGTATACAATCTATATACTTACTTCTTTGTAAGCATATTACCTAATTTGTCGTAATAAATTATATTTTCCTAGTTAATAACTAAAATACACAGGTATACATTAACAGAATATATGTTTGTTTGTGTATTCTATTTAAATAATATAGCACATATGGATACACAGTGAAAACAGGTAAAATAAAAAATTATCGAAGGTTATCTAAAACATGCTGCCCCTTTGACTCTGCCTACACCTTTGGGGATTATGGGCGTGATGTTATGTATGTATGTATCTGAAACCTTTTAATGTATTTATAATTATGTATTACATTAGTAGGTACATTAAAAGGTTTTAGATTTAAATAAGTCAATAAGAAAAATCTTATTGTTTTATAGACCAATATGTGCCTATCGGTGTCAATGGGACTCATATTGACCACAGAATATTTAATTTAATGAACAAATATAGTTAGATAATTTATTCACCTTTCCTCAATAGCTTAAGTATACATTTATTGCAGTACTTATATACTAGTCAACTAAGGCTAATTTAGCTCCAATCAATCAATTTATAATAAACATTTTACCTATGTACATCCAGTCAATTATTCATTTCCAGTTAAATTTTATATCTCAAAATAAAGGTTTTTATATCTTGGGGGAAATCCCAGCATCTAACTAAGGCTTTGATTTGAAGCTAAGAAACCTGTCTTACTAGTTCTAAGCAACATAATTTCTCCTTTACCTCACTTTACTTACTTGCTGGTAACATTATGCAAATACAATTTAATAACTGTTTAACAACATATCCAGATGAACAATCCATGATCATATAATATACCTATACTTATTTACTAAGCTAGTTATGTAACTATCTTGGGCTATTCTCATATAATTTCCTTTAAATTTCCTCAACATAAATAGTTATTTTCTTAGTGTTTTTAATAAGTATCCCAAGCAGTAACAATACGATCTTGTTATCAAATCCTGTTGTAGACTACATTGACACGTAGAAGTTCTAAAATGAAAACCGCTGTTGTGTAATAAAGTTGAGACATATATCAGAGATCTACGCAATTAGAATGCTACTAGTGAAATTACAATACCACAGCTTACAATAGCCCTAGGATATAAACGCTTGTATGGATAATAATTGTGTATCTACTTGTGTCTCTGTATTGACGTCTCTCAATTAATTGATGCTAGAGAGAAGTTCCGAAGCCTTTTTTATGGATTTTATTGTGTAAATAGACACGATAATTCCTCAAGAATTAAGTGTTTAATTGAGTAGCCTCTACCAGTTTTAATAGGGAAAGAATAATAAATAAACCAACATAGTTTTTGCTGTTCGGAGAGACATCAATTAGTTTAATAAATGTATCTATTTAATAATATATAACAAACTAAATGACAGTCTTAAGTACAAATACTTTGATGTAAAATTGGTTGTCAGGTCTTCTGTCATTTAATAGTTAGGAAAATGTGCGACAAGGTAACTGAGATCTTATTGTAATAAAAAGGTCGTCTGGTTTTAATTAGATATGGCAGCATTGGGTAAAGTCACATGACTCTCGAATTACACACAAATTTGCATAACAGGAAAATCTTCAGTCTTTGTTATTTGTACACCTACACGAACATTTTACCTAAAGCCAGTCTCAAACTATCGTACGCTGTGCTGTTTTGTACATTATTTATTATTAAACAAAGTTGTTATAGGGCTCAGATGAGACGTTAAATGTATTTTAGAAAATAATAGCGGTAATATTTACATCAAATCTTGTTACATTGTAATTTATATTTTTTGCTAAATACGTCTTTTTTCCTGAATTTGCTAACTTTATTAATCATGGCCATATTATTATATATATGTATGTATATGTTAAATATGTACACTCCGAAAATAGTACTAAGCATTAAACAAGTTATAAGGATGCTTAAAATTATTTTATTTTTATGTAATTTTTCTGAATATTTTTTTTTTTTATTTGCTGCAGAAACATTTCAAGTTTCCGGTTTTACCATATTTATTTATCCAGTTTAACACGTTAGAAGAATAATTTAACAATCATGAAAACATATTCGTGCACTTATCGTTATACCCAAGATATTAACGCTGTTATTTCTTCTGCTATCGTAACTACCAGCCACAGATATTATCTGTGCTACCAGCATAGAAACAGAGATATAAATTTTAATAAACAAAATCGGTGGTCTAAAGTATAATCTTCTGATTTATAAGTATTATCTTACCTTAGTATGACATCCTTATATTGATTCGATCATAAGGAGCGATTGTAAAAAAACAAAATGCGTTTTGGTGTGTTTTTAAGCAATTTTCAAAATGGGAAGGAAGTCATTGAAAGTAAATATTTCTAGCTATTATTGTGTAATTAAATATAGAAGATTAAATAATATAACGTATATTTTCTAATTGAGGTTAATAATCGTTATGTATTAGGGCTCTTGTAACTAAGGTTAAAATATTGTGTAAAAATTATTAATTTAATAACAAATTTAAGTACTTATAAAGATAATTTTTTTTCCTTAAAATTTTTTTCTTCTGCATTTGTGTGTTATTAATTTAATAAAAAGATGAAACATTTATATATTTTAAAAATATATTTCTTACTACAGTAAATCATCTAATAAAGTCATCACGTGTATACTGACTTATGTAGAAAGTTTGCAAAACTTAAATAATCCACTCTGCGGTTAATATTCAGGTGAGCGACCAAATGCGTTTTAAGTATATATTTTATATCACTTTATCTATTTTATTCCTATCATTGTATACATTTGTTACGAAACTCAGAAGGACCGCACTAATATTGTAGTGTCTGACAGCTTTTATAAGTTATACGCCACTAAAACTACCCTAAATGACGACTTTAAAGTTCGATCGCTTTATTCTATGGCCTTTAGGGCCACTTTTGGAATAATATATTACGCTATTAATTTTTTTAGCTATTTATTTTAAAAAAATACTTATCAAGTTGAAATTACTTTAAAAGGATACCTATCACAAGACACCACAATGTAAATACGATAAGGATCCACAACCTTACTCTAAAAGGAACGAAAAACTGGTTTTAATAATTTCCTGAGTGACCTCCTTAATCAGCACGTACCACACATCAAAAACGTACTTTTTTGCAGTTACACTTAAACCTAACAGCTGCCATTAATACAATACTAGGTCACTACGAAAATGTGACAAACAGTGTAGAGTGTGTCAAACATAAGGAAATCATTCAGGATTGCAAAAGGCGCTATCACTGCCTGATCTCTGAGCAACACAAACCATTTTCTCGTTCTGCTAGGTACCAGAACAAAATCTCGGCCATTCCTATATCTTTTTGCGCTATTCCATACAACCTTCATATATTCATAATAATTCATAGACTCGATTATAGAATAGTCGTTATACCATGTTATATTTAAACCAAAAAAAATACAAAACCTTAAACAAAGTAATCCCCTACTAAAAACTATATGGCGCCCCTGTTAGTACAACTGTGAGGCAACACAAAATGCTTGTTTGTAACTTCGCGAGTTTTTGAGATACCATTATAATCTTTTTATACTGACTCTTTAAATTAAAATATTTTTAGTCCCATATTGGTCTGGGAATTAAAAAGAATGTGCCAACTGTGTTTCTTGCCTAGCATTTCGTAAAAGGCGACTAATGGTATATGGGGTTTTGGGTATGTGATTATGTAGGCGACGAGCTAGCGACTTGTAACTACTACTTATTTATTACGTATGTATGTATGTACCTTTCATAAATATGCGGACTTAAAATTAGCTTGGAGTAGCGCAGTAACTATTCAGTAAACTGAGGTAGCGCTCTCAACAGAAAGTTGAAACAATGTCAAAAATAAAAGACGGGAAAAAAAATAACTTCGAAAAGTTGCTCAAATTAATACATTGTATTGTAAAATGCGTTATTAAATGATGAATTCATAAGAACTCAACAGCAAATAACTCTCAAATAACTGTAAATATGTATAACAATAACCATTGAGTATTTGGTTCTCCTGTCGAAAGGTTACGACTCGACCAGACTCGCTAAGTCTAACACCATAGCCCAAGCTGACTAAGAATAGCACATCAGGGGAGCAGGTCTCGGAATTTAAGACTGAACTGACAAAATGGCTCATTTCACATAGTTTTTACTCAATAAAAGATTATCTCGATTGGAAGGAAAGACGAGTTATTCGTCATCTCGCACGAAAAAGACTCAAACGATCGTGCGACTTGGCACTAATCAATTTTACCTAATATTTTTGTCGTCAAATCGCACGCCAGTATAAAATACAGCCAGGTAAAAACATATTGATACCAAAATATAACCTCAAAAGTATTTTTCATTTATTATTTATTTTAATTATAACATGAATATTTGCATAGGTACTAATAACTGGTGAATGTATGTTACACTGTGGACCAAATTGTACCACATTACTTCTGTTACACAGCTGTACATAGGTCCCTCCTAATGTACGCCACTGATCTTTGGCTTTGCTTATCCAATATCTGCCTGCCATCTTTTGTATGTTATCCTAGGTCAGGCGTATTGCGTATTGCGCAACGTTAAAATGGGATGAACAGACAATAACGCCAGGAAAATAGTTACAGGAACTAAATATATGCACCGGATATAACTGCATTACATAGCTTAAGAGACATAGATACGTAGATAATGGTGCTTTCCATTTTAAGTCCCATAACAAATAATTAGATTTTCTCAGTAATAGAGAATTTTATCGTGGGTATTGCAGATTACAGTAAAACTCCATTTTAGATTTATATGAAAAAGTTAACCAGTAGTACCAATATTGAATGTAAATTTCTACACTAGTTCGTTTCTTTTGATGAAAAATAAGTCAATTTATTTAGTGTTGTAAGTAATCATAAAAATTGTCATATATAGATATGTCGGACAGAAATTAACTCGTAGGGATTCAAAGCTTTACGTACTTATTTATTTATATATTACGTAAAAACTTACTTACAACTAACGTTTTCAGGGGCTAAGCTACCGCAATATTAGCAGTATAAATTACACGACGCGTCCGAACTATGAGTCCCAAGTTTATGTATAAAGTACTTTTTAGGCTGCCGTACCTATTTAACACGTTCGCGTGAGCTACGTCGCACGACGTCGTGGGTATATGCTTAGGAAACGGCGCAACGTCTTATGACGTCCTAAAGATTATGATATGTATTTCGGCGGAACGTCGCCCGACGTCTAATTTAAGAGTAAATTCATATACCGTTGCTCCTTTGCGCCGCATTACATCCCATTTTTGTAGTTTGTTGCGCCATGTAACTTGGTTAGATGGTGTATGTCTTACGGCGCGACGTCTTCACACGTTGCTTTATTTTGTATGGAAAAAAGGTTGCGCCGTTATGCAACATTTTGGACATGTGGTTGCTCACGCGAACGTGTTAAGAGGGGCTACCATACAACAAACGTGTTTTTTAATCGATATTAATAACAGCGACAGGTAAACGCTTCAAAAATATTCATAGATTCTTTAGTTGTATATTCAATTTAAAAATAAATAATCAAATAAATTATACCATACAACAAACGTAATTTGAATGCCGTTTTTTGCTCGATGTTCATAACGCCCACAGATAGACACTGGAAATTTTCACAGAATATTTAGTTGTTTAGTGTCTAATGTTGTAAAGATAAGTACGCAACCCTTTGTGCGCGATTCCGACTCACACTTGTCCGGTTTTTTAATACTAGTACCGTTACCAGATTTGTTACGGGGTCCGCATCAAACTAACTATGCCAAAATTGCTCTGTTCCCTGTTGTAGAAATAGTAACAAAATATTACCCAGGACAAACCTTTTGACTTATTCGAAAACCAGATAGGTGAACAAAACATGTAATAATAATATTTGTGTAGATACCCAAATCTATAAAATATATTTGCAGTCCTAAACAGTTGAAATAGCCCGCGTGACCGTGCCGAAGACGCGAGCACATTGTACAGTTTGCATAATATTACAAGGTTCCTCAGAAAAAACGGTCCATTACAATTTATTACTAGCAGTAGGTATAGGTAATACGACAGAACTTCTTGCTTGTTATATGACAATATCATTCAATCTAAATAGGCAAAGACTACATTTACCATTTCCGGCAAGATAACCGGATTACGACTTTCCATAAGGTCCTAGTTTAAGATCCGACTGCGTAATCATTACGTTTCACTACATGTTTTTGACGTATTTATACATAATAATTATACGTCATAAACGTACAAATAGTAGTAACAAAGTAAAATATGTTTCACGACCGACCTGTGTAGAGTGGGACTAAATCGTGCCACGATTTTTTTTGAGACTTTAACGCGTATCTTCTTGTATTCGAACTAAGTACCCCTAGCATATGGTGCGTGTTCTTATCTAGAGTCCTATAGTGTGATAATAATATCTGACAGTGATAAAAAAACTTGCAAATATTATCTTTAATAATTGGTCTAGTTTCCCAATGTAAGAGCTACGAAAATCAGATAGCTGTTGCCTTAATGAAATAACAGACTCGCTAAATGTAGAATAAGGATGATGGCTGCATTAAAAAACTATAATTCTATTTAGTCCGTCAGTTAGATTACACAAAAATACTAGACACATATTTTTCGCTTTATCAAATTAACAAAAAATCACAAAGATAAAGAGCATCAATCCTGCCTATTGTACGGAACATAATGTTACCAAAATATTGATACGGATGGACATATATGTACATGTTATTTGAATATAATAATGCCTAACAGTTTACCATTTGTAAAAAAATTCTAAGCACAAATAATGAAAACCTGACAAAGAGCCGTTAACACAATAATTTGACACCTTTTGATCGTTACGACGCTACACTAATCGCTAATATGTGACATACAATAACTGAGTATTTGTACTTGTAAAAACATTTTTCAACAAAGCTTAACTATGTATTTCATAAGTACGAAAATTACAGGATACAAAAAAAATATAATTTAGTTAATGAGTATTTTTTGTAATTTATTTATGATGTGGAACGACGCTCAACATATACAAAAGTCTCACGCAAGCACAGTAGAATATTATTGTTAATTATAAAATAAAATTGAGAAACGCCTCACTCCTCTTTTAAAATCGTCTAATGTAATGTCGTTTGACCATTATATTTTCAACACAATTCTGACGTATAAAATCAGTAAATCAAATAATTATATGATTAAAAAAAATATATTATCAAACATCTATACTTACTAATATTATATGGAGGAAAGATTTGATTGTTTGTTTGTTTGTATTGAATAGACTCCGAAACTACTAGACCGGTTTTAATAATTATTTCACTAATGTTATTTTATCAGTAAGTAACATAGGCTATATTTTATCCCCGTATTCTTACGCGGATGAAACCTCGGGGCGCGGCTAGTAGAAAAATAAACAATAACCGTATCTTTTCAAACAACATAAAAACGTAATAAGTGCATGTCACCATTAATTATGCACGTAAGAAACATTTATTGTGCGATGAATGGCATTATCATGTTGATATGGAATTTAATATACGCAAATCGTAAAACGGCTAGACCGGGATATCATTACGTCACGTCGCTCATACGTAATATTATATGACACGTCGTTGACGCCCAATCAATAAGCTTGTTCGAAACACTTTTTTCTGGCTATCTATTACCCTAATATATTTTTTTTTTTTTATATACTACATATAACCCCAATATCATTTTATTAGTATTATTGTAGATACAATATTGCTCTATTATCTATTGGCACTAAAAATGTACGTATGTAATACGTAAATATATTTCATAACTTATAATCAGGAAGCTATAAGTATGTTTTCTCATAAAACTTTCGATAAGGTTAGTATACTTAACATCAACTAGTGTTAAGCAATTTGTTAGGACAGTCATTGAAAAACAGACCTGATAAAGTAATGAAAAGTGTATTTTACTGTCACGATCAATATTAATTACCTATATTGAAACCTTTCTCTAGTACTCTTATAGATCAGACCACCAGTACATTCTAAGTACTTACTATTAATTGATAACAGTACGACTTGCGTTAAATTAACAATTATAATTGATATTTTGACGCAATATTTAGTTCCGCAAACATAGTGATTATTACGTTTATATCCTATGTGGTTCATAACCTATGTGGTTTTGGTTATTACAAAGCTATAGTTTGATTTGAAATGGATATAACGATTCACAACAAATACCGCGCTCGATGGCCCACATCTATACTAATATTTTAAAAAGGAAAGTTTGATTGTTTGTTTGAATTCAATAGACTCTGAAACTACTTGGCCGATTTTAAAAATTCTTTCACCAATGGAAATCAATTTAATCAGCGAGTTACATAGGCTATATTTTATCCCCGTATTCTAAAGGGAACGAGATCTACGCGGGTAAAACCGCGAGGCGATGCTAGTATTTTATATTAACGGAACAAAATGACATAAAACAGTAAACAGCTCCTATCTTGTGCCCGGACAATTTAGATTATTGGGTTTAAATATGTTGGCCAACGAAGTGGCCGGGTAACCTAAATATAACCCTAACTATTTAGGTAGGTAACTTAGCTGGAAAGCGATCGTCCTATTCAAAGGGCTCAGGCCCACATACGACACCATTCCGGATGTACATAATATATTTTCTTCTTAAAAAGAGGATTGTGAGAATCATAATTCAGTAGGCTTTTCAAACCAGACTCACGTTAATTCATTATGCGAAAACAACACATAAAATTATCGTTTTTAATAATTTTCAATCCGTTATTTGCAAATAACATGAAATATAAATACCTATTCATTTTATTTGTACACCGGTTGATTGATCTCGATATTATATTGTAAAATATCGTAAAGTATACTGCGAGTTATATTTATTCGTATCAGCTAGTTACAAAAGTAATAATAGGTTGCCATTTCATGACAGTCACCTGTATTGTTTTCACGTGACAAGTATAAAACCTAACAGAAGAACGACCAATGTTGCAGTTGTTCTAATACGACTCTATCGTGTATTATCGTGTATTAAAAGAGTTAACTAATTTCAAACGAATACACACCATGTGATCCTATGACGAATAAATTAACCGTGTAGTGATAATAAATGAAACAAAGAAATGCCCTTATAAGAGGCGGGGTAGTTGCATCACGCTATTGAAAACATATTGTGTCGTATTGACGCGAGTGAGTGAATAGAGGGTGCAGACCTCGCGTTTCCTAAAAACCGAGGTCGTTGAATCTGTGGAAACGCTTCATTGTCGAGTGCCCTTAGTTGGGTCAGTCACGTAAATATACGTAGTGGGCAAGATTGCGTACAGACGGCGGCAGTGTACCGCCGGCCGCGTTCAGCTCTCATCTTGCCCTTATCCCTTATCTCACTATCCACTTGATCCTCGTGACCGTATCGTACCTGACGATTAACTTGCTCGCGACATCTCGATCATCGACGTTATATATCGGACGTTTATTGTGCTCCTAGTTATTTTCAATTATAACGATGTAATAATAAACATTACAAAATAACACGTAAATAACAAATATACAAGTTATTCGATAAACAATTGACATTTGGACGTGTTTTGGACTTGCCAATTTTAACGACTCTTATTGGAGGTGAGTGTTAGTTATTTAAGTAATATTATTATAATTTACCGTTACACCTAATTTACTTATTCGCTAGTTCTCATAAATATATGTAATTGACAATTTATAATGTACTGTTTATAATATTTTCTATTTTTTTTGCATTTCTATTGCAGCGAGTACTTATATAATTCTATATAGAGATAAAGATGGAATAGCCAATTCAAAAATGATAATGATACCTTTGTTAATTGTCAAAATACAATTGGTGGGGATCTTTTAAAGGCACCTAACAAAAAGATGACTTTTTGATTTAAATAAACTCATATTTTGTGCTTATTTTAAAGATTAAATTATAGTGTGAAACTATAAATATAAATAACTGCATTTAATATTTAATGACTTCGGCCTAGTGGAAGCCTTCAAAACAGTTCAGGGTTTGAGGTAATTTTTATTAAATAGGAAATAGCTATTTATTAAGATTAACTCAATTTATCGGGAAATCTTATAAAAATATATTAAATATTCCTTTATTATATAGTCCCAGTTTGTTCTAATACTTTAAAAACAAACTACTATGACAAACACAATCAATGGTGTATTGAATTAGTTGTTTATGTTTACGGACTAGATAATTTTCAAAAACTTTTCACAATTTTCCATATAACCCATCTAAATCATTTTTTTAACTAAAAGTTTAGTTAAAAGTACTTACTGCTCTTTGGACTGCCTACCCCATCGAGAATTGCGCATGTGATTATATGTATGTTTGTAAGAATTTATAATTTATAAATACCTACAAACAATTCTTAAGTAGCAGGTAGCAGGAATGCAACTTTAGCCTTGTTTTACATAATTAGAATCTGAATTGATAAACAAGTGTTTTACACAACCGCAATCGTGTTTCAATTGCCTTTCAATGAAAGATACAATGATGACCACAAATACTTAATTATGTTACCTTGTTGCTTTGTCTGTTTACCATTGTCATCGTGTTAAAAATATACATATCTACCTACATAGAGACAAACAGATTATATATTTTTCCACTCTCACCTGTGTATGTATGCAAAAACTTCCATTTCAAATGTTGTCTGTACGACCAAACGTCTTTTTTTAAATTCTACATACATACATACACTCCATCATGCCTGCCACATTCAGCCAAACATTTAATAAATTAAGTTGGGTTAAACGGAAAAAGTGACAAGTGGCTAGATCATCGCCTACATGATCACAAACCCAACACCCAATACACCGTTTTATCTATACTTTTAGTCAAAAAATTTAACTATTTTTTTAGATAAAAAAACATTTGGATAGATTACATAGAAAATTGGTAAAAAATTGTGAAGATTGTCTAGCCATCACCCATAAATCATAAACTTAATATACATATAATAACATGAATGGCCTTTTGCGACATGCTAGGTGAGGGAACTCATAGACACATTATTTTTGACTATTTACTTGCCTAAATTGTACGGTATTTGTACGAATGCTAAATTCTATATTTGTTTTCATGCAATAAATAATCCCCATCTATTTACCTACATAAATCTTGTAGAAACAATAAATCAGCAAACTTTTGGCAACATTAAATAAAACTTTAGTGTTCAAAATTAATAAGAAACTATGCAGAATATACTCATCTTAGTTATATTGAATATCAAATAAAAATCTTTTTACTTTAAAAAAAGGTCTTAACATTAAGATATGATCATTATTTGTTCTGCTAGAGATATCTACATTCGTTTAGTTCTAGTAGCCCATTTTTATAACAAAATTATTTAAAAGCAAGCTACTCCGAATGTAAAACGCAATGTTAACTTGTTAATGAAATTAGCCTCCGGGCTCGTATATCAAGTCCTGCTTATATATGGATAACCTCAATTTCAGCACCCTCTTACTTAACTTATTAATTGAATTTTCTACCACCTCTTAATCATACACCTAGCAGTATACATAACATAAACTAAACAATTCGTCAAAAGCATATGAAATAAAATATTTACCAATTAAGCATTGTAGAGTGGGATACACTAAAAAGGAGTTGAATAGGCTAGTTAACTCGAAAAAAAAATAATAGTCCAATAATAAGATTACTTACAAAAAAAATATTGATTACGTATTTTTTTTATTCAGCAAACCAAAAATGATGATGATACAGCGCGTTAAAATACCGCGTGACGTCACTAGGTCCGTAAAATTTTACCATACAAGTGATGTAAAGCGCCCCATTTCAGATCGTAGAAGCGCTGTATCTTTGAAATTTTTCAAGTAAGTATTATTTAAGCAAAAAATACGTATTCAATATTTTTTGATAATCTAACTTACGGACTATAAAAACATTTTGAGTAAACTGGCCTCTTGAATGAAAAACATTAACACTAAACACGAAATAAAAAGCTGTTTTAAAATTTCTTGAGAATCTTTCATTGAAACAAAGTTTCCTTAAATATTTATTGCAATTATTTCTGGGTATCGATCGAACCATCTAGGGTCATTACCATATTACGCGTTCATATTATATTATCTTCTGACTGCCCTTCAGTTTACAGTATGTACATAAATTTAACATATAATGGAGATAGGTATGTTAGCACTTTATAGATACGAGCATTAACTAACATAGGATAGGCTTATTTTAATTAACAATTAAGTAGCCATTAAAAATACTCTGAACCATACAGCGTTGGGACACGCTGTATGTATAATGGGTGGCGTAGCGTTTTTAATGGTGATTTTTTAATAGAGTAGTTAACTGTTTTAGTTATATTTTTTTTGTGTGGTGTGGCTTAGTATTTGATCCCAAAGCTAAAAAATATTTTTGGTAGAAATTTCAACTTGAGTAAACATACTCACCATCACATCCAATAAGAGATGTTTTACAGCTAGAAAAAAATCAACATTATTTAATTTAAGCATTTGTAATGCATAATAATAAAGAACATTGGCGTAAGTCGACCCAATCTTTTGAGAACCCGTTCATAGTGAGAAATTTAAAATATAATTATAATTTGTTTGGTAGAGTTTCAAACTAAAAAAACATAATTTTTAAAGACGGGAATCAGTAATTAAAATATTTTCAAAAACGTACAAAATTACGAACAACAAAACGCCAATAAAGAGGCAAAACCAAATGTAAACCAAACTTATCCGTGCAAATACGTTACAATACTTCCAATATACGCAGAACTATGTATTTGCTTTTAGTGCGAAACGATTTTTCATGTTGTTTTTTCAGTAAAATAATTATTGTTATAGTAATAAGTGTAGTATTGTGATTCGAAAAAAATAATATTTTCATTAAACGGAAAGATTTTCTAAAAGATGAAGATAATTGGCATGGCAAATAAATCAAATGTCAGAAATGGAACGTTGTTAAGTCACAGTGTTAAAAGTAGAAATCTGACAGACTGACATCCAGTGACGGACTAGTAAAAAAAAAGGATTCCACGCTGTCATACTACAGCGTGAAGCCACGTTGCATGAGTGAATGAGATTCATAGGGATCCCAGATATCAAAAATCTGTAATTTGTAGCGCTTATGACAATGTGTGACGTAAGTTGCGTGTCAAATTGGACCACCTGCTGCGGAGCTTCAACGTCTAGTTAGTGGCGCGGAGTCCGTCTTTTTTTACTAGTCCGTGGATACAACTTCAATAAATAAATAGTCAAAAATATAGTGTGCCTTTTACGACATGCCTTGCTGTCGTAAAAGGCGACTAATGGTAAATGGGGTTTTGGGTATGTGATTGTGTAGGCGTCGAGCTAGCCACTTGTCATTCCTTTTTCTTAATTTTCCATCTAACCCAGCCCAGTTTTGTTTTTGGCTGAATGTGGTTCAATTTATCCCCCCTTCGGGAATTATGGGCGTGATGTCACAGGCAGTTTTAAATAAGCAAAAGTAATTGAGGTACTATTTTTTCGATTTCGTTTTTTCAAAATCATCTTTTTAATGGACAAGTTTTTCATTCAACATAAACATCGCATTTTGCTATTTATTACAAAAAATTATACTCACTTGGTATAATAACCTAACTTCGTCATATATTTTTTTTCATATTATTTAATCCCATCTTACCGGAGTAAGATCAATTAGATTTTTTCTTATATTGCGTTGTTGGACAATTATCGGTTATTTTTATTAATGAACGAGGCCACAAAGTGTGGGTCTTAAACATTATACAACACTACCATTCTCGATTGATATGAAAATAAATATCTATATTAAATTAAAAAAGCGTTTTCACATAAAAATATGTAAAAAAAATTTTTTAGGCTTTAGGTATCTTTAATATATTACATTTATGAAAAGAAAAGAGTAGGTACCTAGGTTAAATTTTCACAATAAAAAAAAACATTCAGTCGAATTGAGAACCTCCTCCTTTTTTTTGAAGTCGGTTAAAAATATCATGTGCGGCGGCGCGCAGCAATATCTACAATCGTAGGATTTTTAAGATAACTTTGTGAAGATATAACTTTCAATATTTTGTACTAGGTGACATTAAAAGAAAAAACATGTCGCTATCGTTATTTTTTCCCAATAATGCCATATTCAAATTTGAAGAGTGGTTTTAATTGCATCTTGTTAGCGTATTGCGTTATATTAACAATCGCTATTAAGGCATAGTCAACTCATTGCTTCCTACTAGACAGTGCTACAATAGTGCTATAGCATTGAATCGTCAATTATAAGATTGTAGCAATCCAATATTATAAATCCATTCATTTGGATGATATTATAAATCCATCTATTTGGATGGATGAGTATAAGTAAGATAATATTTTTAACACACTTCACGTGACATTGACTATCTATTTCATATACAAACCTAACATCAATTTATATTTGTAAAATTGTTTTATTACGACGAGTTCAATATAGGTACATCACTAAGCCGACTCAAGTGTCAATTATTAGAGATAATTAAACCGTAAGAAATTTAATTTAAACTTACAATGGGGCTAAAATTAATTTAAGGTGAAGGTAATCTTCTCAAACACGCTACTATGGCATTATATCTATTTATAGCTATGATGTTGAATCCTTAACTTTAAACGATATTTGACTGAGAAACATATTGCAATCCTCTTTTTTAATTCAAACTTATTAGAAAGTTTACCAGTTGACAATGTTGTCATACTCGTACCTTTTTTTTGTTACACGAGGAAATGCTTTACGCACCGTCACCCTAGGGGGGTAGGGGGCCTCTGCACCGGCCAAGGTGGCAGTGGCCGGGGTATATACCCACCAAAACCCCATCTTACCCAACATCGCTGATCGGAGGAGCTATGGGTAGTGGCAAAGCCTTTACAGCGACAGCTCCTTCAGCGACCGGCCCGCCCTAGACGGCGGGCACCACTTGCCCCCTCCCAAGAGGGGGGGATCATACTCGTACCTAGTTAATACTTAGTGACATCGGCAAAGGCGTCTAACAGCATCGCGTACCTGAATTCAATTAAGCCCCAAAAAGTTACCATCGATCAACAGTTTTAAAAAAATGAATACAATGATTTATAACCTAGCAATGTGTCAAGCAAAATGAGTTATTAATACAATATATAGATAAGAAGCTTAGTTAGGTTTTATTTCATTTGGTGTATGTAGTGTACCAAACACATTGTACAGAGTTATTAATAATGTCAATGAAGGCTTTCCGATGTAGTCCTTTATACTTTACGGACGGAGTAACAAGAAGGGCAGCAAATTGAGGATACAATCGCTTGACGTTTAGGAGGTGATTAATCTAGTTGACGCTGAGCTACAGTTATTTAAATACTACGAGCAGACAAAGTAATAGTAACACCACATAATACGTATTTTATATGAATTTATAAATAGGAACTAGAACCTTTTGTCCTTCTTGTTGATTCGTACCGACAATATTGTGAAGTTTATAATAATGTGTAGATTTACATAACCCTTCCTTTCATTTGTTTATCGAAATCTTACTTAGTCAGAGTATGGTAAGTGTTTTTTTCTTGCCAACAATGAACTCCGCTTTTCAGAAAAAATACCGAAAATACTCCATAATCTTCCTGAATAGAAGTGATTTAGCTATTTTAATAATAATTATTAAATTGTAATACAAAAAAACAAATTCTTCTTCTTTTCCCCTTATTAAGGTATTTCTCATTTTTGTTTTAATATGATTTTAATGTGAAAGTAAAAATGTTTTTGACTGCCTCGTTGTTCTAGCGGTAGGATGCGCCGCCTAAGGACCAAAAGGTCCCGGGTTCAATCCCGGGTCAGGCTAAAAATGTGTGGCTGGTTATTTCAATATTGAAATTACTCAGTAACAAGTCCGGAATCAGGAAGTTGGCGGTATAATCACCCCCGTGCCTCGGAAAGCACGTTAAACCGTCGGTCCTGCGCCTGATCTCTCTCCGGCCATGTCGAATTGCACCGGACGATGAGAGTAAAGGAATTGAGAGTGCACTTGTGTTTGCGCACACACTTATACACTATAATATATCCTGCGCAGATGGCTAATCTTCGTTGAGATTGGCCGGCGTGACTGGTATCGGTAAGGAGGACATTATATTTTCCTATCTTATCGTTAGGTTCCTATATAATCGCGCATCGCAATCAGAGATCGGGGAATAAATTTAAAAGTCACATATCTATAACGAAATTATGATGGATGATGATAACTGGTTGACAGATCATTGTGTATCCATTCTTTTCTTCAATACGTCGTTCTTTGTTGAGCATACCCATTTAAAATATCGATATAATTTCCTAATAACTCGCCTTGAGATAGCTGACGAGTGAAGGCATTGTAGAATAAATAATATCAGACGAACGCGACAAGAATACCAAGTACATGCCGATTACATTGTTGGCACATTTTCCTTGGTTAAATTGTCTCTCACAAAGAAGAATAAATAAATTGAATAAATCAGCCGTCAGTTATTATTTTTTGAAATCTGTCTAACAGTAAACAAAATTCTGCCTCGATTTTGATCTATAAAGTTATTTAAATTGCAAATACGAATGTTTGGTGTAGCTCTACATAACGACGTGAATATTTTTTTTAACCTTATTAAAATGTGTATTACATTAATGTATATTTAATAACTTTTTTAAGAAGTTCAAAGATATGTAATAATGAATTATATCGGAATATTGTAATATAGCGTAATATGGAAGAATAATTAATTATATCGGAATATTCCATTTTATCGTATCGTCATCGGCCTGAGTATTCAAAAAACAGTATTAAGAAGCCTTTTTGAAATTGTTTTTATATAAATGTACACTTGTTAATGGGCTGAAAAAGTCAATGTATAACACATTAGGACGCGGGTTGGCAGGAGGTTAAAACAACAATGTCGAATTGTTGTCCCAAAAAATTTGCAACGGCCTATACGATTATTCCAACAAACAAATGTGCCGAAATGTTTGCAGATATTTACGTCCATTACGATATTGTTGTTTGGAGATTCAATTCTAATTCAATTGGCATGGGTGTCGGGCTCGGCGGGCAAGGCGATGCGGCGTCGTATTGATGCACAATAGTTTAGTACCATTATCATACACTTACTGGGCAGGACGCTGGACGTCCCCTCACGCGGTCCTTTCGTTTATTTATTGTTGGAAGACGTAGTTGTGAGCAAACGAAGCGTCAATTACGACCGGCTGTCGACTGTCGCCGCGCTGCCCGCCATCAACATGGTCAGTCATAATATTTATCAGTTATAAAACACCCATTAAATACTAACATCTAACCATTCATTTGTTTTTATCGAATAACACGTTGATGTACTTCAAGAATATAAAATAGTCCCCATAAAAAATATACGTGTGCATACATTTTAAATAGGTCGTTAGAATAATCTTAACATGTTAGTTTCATCCATCATATTTCATTACAATCTATTGTGATGGGGTGTGTTGTTAGTCGTATCTAGCATTAGACTTATGTTTGACAAAGTGTATCATTCGTTTATATTATTCGTATGACTTTTCTCTCGAGTTTAAAATACAATCATTTCTCGCTTCGTGTAACATACACAAGGTACCTACTGTCAAGCAGAGTGTAATTTATTACTCACACCGCTAATTCAGAGAAAGCGTTATTTCGTGAAATATCCCATAACATTTATGTTTTATTTATTAATGGGTGGATTACCCCTCACACACATGTTTTTCAAATAAAATTGTAATTAGTTCCTATTGTTAGGTAAACTCCTTATTGGTAATAACTTTATTACCAATAGTTACTCATTAGTTTAAAAAGGAATACTTATATGAAATAAATTAAAAATACGATACGACAAATTGAAACGATAGAACGATAGAATACGTTCACGGAGCAATATACACTCTGTGGAGATACCAATAAATTCAGTTATTCCCCAAGCAGTGTTTCAATAACACCAGTCTAACAGTCCAATAGGTCAACCCTCAACACCTATATCAATTTATGGTTCTAAAATAGCAGTCATTATATGTATCACAGAGATGTACGGAAAAAATGAAATGATTCCTTTTGGCTCTCTTCGTGTATTATAATTTGATTATTTTTATCTAGCAATTTTGCAGAGTTTTCTATTTATCTCAGATTTAAAAATAATGGTTTCAATCAATCAAATCAATTAATAACTTCAAGGCACTTCATTATCACTAATTAATTGACTTCTAGCTAACTTTATAATTAAGAATCTTCAGTTGAGGTTGTGCGTTATCGGTTTTTACCTTAATTTATTATTTGACTCTAACAAAATCTTAATAGTATTTCTAAGATTCGTCCCATGTTGGTCTGGGACTTCAAAATCATTTGCCAACTAAGTATGTTCCTTCCCTGGAATGTCGTAAAAGGCTGTAGGTATATCAGTTTTGGGTATGTGATGGATTAGGCCATGAGCTAGCCACTGATAACTATTTCACAATTTTTCATGGTTAGTAGTTTTATTTCTCGTGTGAATGTGTTTATTGAGGCTAGCTGCCCCTTTGACTCTGCCTACCCCTTCAGGTTTATGGTCATGAGATAAGTACTAAATAAATCTAAACAAAATGTAAATTGTAAAGATGCCCAATCGCCTAATCTTTCGGCGATGTACTATCTGTTTATGCCAAACAATCTCAAGGATCTGTATCAAGGATCTGTATCCTTGAGATTGATGCCAGTATAAATTATCCTATGATACAATATCTGCTGAATAGTCTAACTATTAGGGTTTTACGTATAAACTAGCGACCTACGCCGTGCAAAAAAACAATATGACACCATACATAAACATTCGTCTTGAATCACTCTAAAACGTTTTATCATATATATTATCGTAGTTTGAAAAATATAGTAAAAAAAGCGAACATGCAGAAGCGGCGACTTTGTTTTATATAATGTAAAACATATGAACATTTTAGACAAAAAAGACAAACTAGTATAACACATAAGTAAGCCATAATCTTTTAAAAACAAACATCTTCTTTCAAGTTACTTAGCGATAATTATGAATTAACCTATATCCAAACAAATTCAAATATGTATGCAAATACTAAGAAACTAAGGACTAATTTCAATTAATTATATAATAATTTGACGACGTAATGTACTGCCATTGTATGTGTCGTGGTAGTACAAGTACAAAAACAATCAACCAAAAAAACTGGGTGTGTTAGATGGAAAATTGTGAAAAAATAGTAACCAGCTTATCTCCTACACAATAACATACCTAAAACCCGATATACCATTAGCAAGGCAAGGAAACAGTTGGCACAATATTTTTAAGTCCCAGACCAATATGGGACAAACCCCCGTTAATACGGGGCAAAAAAAATTCAATTCGGCCAAGTCGTTTCTGAATTTTAGCAAAGACTAACAAACAGCAATTCATTTTTGAATTAGGAGATTTTGAAGTAACGCTCATGGGTTTGCTTGAGATTTTGAAATGAATTGACTTAGTATTTTTTATCTGATTGTTTCCTAGCCACTGGATGTTTGTTTACTAAATTTATATCGCGTCACAGAGACTATCTCCGGGAATTACATATTATTTTTGAAGACGCTTACCGGGACTGATTATATCAACTTTTATCTAATCTTGTGTTTGTTCTGTCTGGGTGTTAATATCCAATATTTAAGTATATATTTGTAAAATACCACTCTTAATTCTGATATCCGTAACACAAGTACTTAAGCTACTTACCTCGGAGTCAGATCAATGTATGTGATGTCGTCGGATATTTATTTATTAATTTTATCCTAAACAAATCTGAATGGGAATCTTTATGAGTAGGGGAGGTGTAAAGATCGTGCCGTATGGCGTTGGGTTCTCTCTGCCCACTCCGCTAGGGAAATGACGTAAAGCTAATTATTATATTTAAGCTAATAACATAAAACTCCACAGTGGATTCATTAGGAAGATACTTTTATCATTATCTTACTAGCTGTTGTACCCGTAGAGCCTTTTTCGGATTTACTGTATTCGTTGTATATTTTAGTAGCATAGGTGGAGAAGCACACATGGATCTATGCATAGGCTCAAAATCATCTTGATTAAGTGAACAGGAAGGAAAAATAATTAAATGCACTTTCGCTTCTATACATCGATACAAATAGGTAAATAAAATTGAAGAGTCTGTTTTAAATGTCAAAATTATGCAATACTATATCTCCCAACTTAATATATGATGGCTATGGCGAAAATTCTCAATAAAGATTAAATAATTACGCAGAAGATATGATAGTGCTAAAGTGATAAGATTAAAAAGAATTAAGTCAGTTACCATGAACACCCAGACCCGAGACAAATACCTGTAACTATACGTAGGTACAAATAACTTACATACGTAAAAGCTAGGTGATAATCGTGCGATATTGTATCGTATCGTTAGTTTTGTATTAATAATGACAATTCATGAAATAACAGGATTGTGTTAAAAGCTCGCTGGATATATAATGTCGTGAGGGCATTGTTAGGAAAAGGAGCTAAACAACAAAAAGAGTAAATACATACAATCCTCACACATTAACAAACTCACCGTTGTTATACAGTTAGCACCATCTGAAAGGTATTATTTATCAGGTATGGACGTCTGTCAGTTGCGTTTGATTAAGATATTAGTGTAAAGATCAAAACAGCGATGGACAAAACTAAGTACCGCCTACGGTGACATTGATAAAGAGATAATGGGGATGTTGGCTGTCAAATAATTTAGTATACGGTTACAGTGCTGTCAAATCGTGTTTTGACTTTGTAGAGAATGACTATTGTATTTTAACGAATACTTGACAATACTAGATAGTTAACTGACAAATAACAATTTTAAATTATAAGGACAAGGACTAAGGACAGCGTCGGAGTCAAGGTAAGAAGAGGCATGCTCCGTTGGTTTGGACACGTGGAAAGAATGGATGACGAAAGATTGACTAAACAGATATACAATGCGAAAGTTGAATGATGTAGGAGCCGCGGAAGGCCCAGGCTCACCTACCACGACCAGATTGGTCGTGTATTAACAGAAGGTGATGTTAGGAGTCATAAAAACCGAAGAGCTTGTATGAAAAGGATTATGAATGTTGAAGAGGCGAGTGAGGTGTGTAAGGATCGTGCCATATGGCGTTTGGTTCTCTCTGCCTGTGAAGTTTAGTTAGTGAGTTTAAATTATTGTTCCTACAACTCTTTATTCTAATACTTCAATACAAAGAAAATATTGTATTTGATATTTACAAAGCGCTGAAAATTCATCTGTAAGACGCAAAACCATTCAATCCTTTCAGCTGTTTTTGTGTGATTGACTAACAAATATTGAAACTCCAAAACGACCAAACATTGAAACTTTCATATTTATAATATTTATTAATTACATATTGTCAATACAACACAACAGTACTTGTTAACCCTCCGGAATCATAAGTAGACTGAATAATTCAGATAATTAACCAAAATTATGGGTTTAATAGCTTCCTTGTGTAAGAAATCACACATACATAGGAGTTACTTCGAAGTACCATAACACACATTATATAACAAGCTATAGGTACCTTACCTAAGACGCTCCGTTCGAGTAAATTCCGATAATGAACGCATAACTGTAAGATGATGTAGAAGTTGTAGAGAATGATGCATTCGAATAATAGAAATATAATGAAATATTATTATTATTATATTATAATTGTATATAACATTTAAATAGGTGCACTTTACCACATTCTTATAGCAATTACATATCTATTCACATACAATACTGAACAGCATATTCTCAACCATAATTCGTTCGCTATCTAAAATACTGAGAGGACAATTAATTTAGTAGCTTTGAAATACTCAGTACTCGTAGAAACAAAATGAATGATGTCAGACCACTGACTTGCCATATAAAATATATGACGCATTTGCGTTTTGTCAGCTGATAAGAAGAATCTCAATTGACTTTGCAATAAAATACCTTATTGTTTAGATATAATTTCAAGAAATTGGATAATATTAAAATCCACAAGTACCTACATAATATCTACTTTTCAAGACTGGACAATTTTTGTAACCACAATTACAAGCACAAATAAACGTAGGCGAATATTTCCAAAAAGCCTCGGACGTATAACAACTGATTACCTATATAAAGATAACAATAAAAATAAATAATTAAAAATTCAAATATTAAATAGAAAACGGCAGTACACACACTAATCTAATTGTGCCTTTGAAAACTTAAGCTTTCGTGTCATGGAATCCATAAACAATTACTTGTACTCTGTAACAGTCCGAATTTCACGCGAGCTAAGTAGCGGGCTAAATCAAGTTATGTTTATAAGCTCTTGTATCTATAAATAAGCGCGATGAGGTTTGCAAAGCTCACAACTTTATTAGATCATAAAATCATCCTTCTAGCATTATGGTCCTGTTCTTAGGTGAGTTCCACTTGGACCAGTATTAGGATAGGATTTAGTAAGTCTGAATATTATACTGGAGCGACTAGCATCTAACCTTTGTAATCTTTAGGCAGGGAAACCAAACAATAGGCCCATAGTTATTTGAATATGTAAGTAGCCTCATAATGTTTTCCCTTACCATACACACATACATAACATATACCATTGGTCGCCTTTTACGACATGCTAGGCAAGAAACACAGTTGGCATATTCTTTATAAGTCTCAGACCAACATAGGACATTCCCTTATCATTAAATAAAAAATATTTTTTATCAGCCATGGAGCGAGTGGTATAAATATGTATATTAAAAAAAGTAAGGGTACACACCCGGGCTTAAACAAACTTTATATGAAGCGCGTGTCCTTAACATTAAAGTAACGCACCTACAAATAATTATTATATTATGTAAACAAAAGCAACAAACACGTAAAGTACATTTCATTTAAAACTGCTAATTGCTAGTACTTATACCACACAATTAGCTACTAAATGAACTATTTAACACCAATGTGTTCCATTTGCACTGACTTTAACTGCCAACAATATTGATATATGCAAGTATGTACAAAATATTGTCACCACATTTCAAATAGCAACGGTAAATCATTGTTGAATACGTCAATTACAAGAGTTAATTACTTTAAAGTATTTTGTTTACCAATTGTATCTTCTATGCTGAAATTACCAAAAAAACAACACATTTACATGAAGTCAAGCAGTAAATAAACTTCTTACTTACATGCGCGTACATATATTATTATTTTTTTTTTATAAATATCCGACAACATCACATACATTGATCTGACTCTGAGGTAAGTAGCTTAAGCACTTGTATTACAGATATCAGAATCAACAGTGGTATTACAAATATATACTTAAATATTGTATATTAACACCCAGACACAGAACAAACACAAGTATTCATCATACGAATGTTTGTCCTGGGTGGGGATCGAACCCACAAATCTTGGCGCATGGGGCAGGGTCACTACCGAATGCGCTATCGAGCCAGTCGAAATATACTACAATGTGTTAGGGATAGGACTTCCGATACTTTACCAACGTGTTGTATGTTAAATTTTATCGACAAAAAACCTTCCAAGGAGGACGCACCCCTCACTCCTCTGAATGAGAGCCATTTTTAAACTTAACTTCTCGTATTTTTACAAGTTTATTGAAACTCGTTGTTTAATGATTTTATGTTGTCCACATACATAAAAGTGACCCAATTTCAAAGTTTTTGAAATGAGCTAACATTTAAAATGAAATTTGATGAAAAGTTACTGAAAATTATAAACAAAAACCTTTGGTTTAGACGAAAAACTTGGTACAATTTTTAACTTTGTAAGTTTTTGTGCTCTACCTAAAATACCGGGCCCTTAAATACATATTTTTTTAAATATACCCCAAATACCCGAATCTACTCCATTCGGGGATTTCGGGCGTAGAGGTCCAAGGAGCAGAAAGTACCTTGAACCATATTCAGACAAAAATAATTCCAAGTTAAGCGTTCAGAACTTATGAATAAACAATGTACATACATTTCGGCGATGTATTTAATATTTAAATTTATTTATCAGATTTGTCAAAAAATAAATATTAATGAATGCTTCGGACTAAAATACCCTAGCTCTAAAGTGGGTATGTAAGAGTATAAGTCTTAAAAGAAAAAAATGGCTATTAAAAGAAAAAATCTGGGTTTACTGCTGGATATAATGATAAAATAAATAAAACAATTCACACCGATTTTTTTTAACATAATTGTTAATACGCGTGTTTGTGGGATTTCTTTTACCAAAGAATACACACTCTTCCATAGTCCAATTGAGAACTCACTTCTCATTGAGTTGTTAAACAAAACAGATTTAGGTACAACTCCAACCGCTAAATATGTATGTTTCAAGCGATTATCTACCTAAGTGTTGTTATTCTGTGATCTTATCAATTAGTAATCAAATCACAAGAAAAAGTTTATTGAATGACGCGTTCATTGAATGACGACGTTTAATTGAATGACTAAAGGACAACTCGTCAAATTGTTTAATATAACGTTCAACTTCTTGACTGAACGTTATATCACAATCATCTGGATGAATCTGCTATTTGATTGAATGACTAGCGCGTTCATTGAATGTCGACATTTAATTGAATTGAATTCATTTAATAAAAGCGCGAAAAAAAAAAAAAGGTTAGAACTGTGATCCTAACAACACAGTTCTAACCTTTTTTTTTTTTTTTTACTTGGGGAACTCCCACGAGCCGTCACCCTCTGGACGGGGATCCAGAGGGCGGTGTGTCGGACTCGAACCGACTAAACCCCAAGGTGGCCTCCAGCGGCGCAGTTCCGGAGGAGCCTGTATCCCCACTGTCGGGACTATACGACTGCTCCTCCGGTAATGCGCTTGCCGCGCTACGCGGCCCACCTCGCGCGGCGGTGGTCGATGCTGTACAGCCCACGACAACAGTCGTCGGATGCACAGCACCGAGCACGCGCTCGCGTCGAGACATGCCAGGCCACCCAGCATGTCTCAACCACTCCGCCCAGGATTCAGACGCCGATCATCCCCGTGACCGGCGTCGTGGGCCCACTCTCACGCTGTGCCCTCTGCTGAGCCAGACGGGCACGCGGATAGCGTCTCGTCAAAGGGGCCGCCTTCCGCCCGGCGACCCAAATTGAGGGCAGAGCCCTGTCGTCGCAAAGGGAGAGCATCGAGACACTCGATCCCTCTGCGACCCACCACAACGCGACCCACCGCGCCCCTGTCGGGTTGCCGAGGATAGGGAGGCAAGCAACGATAACACTTAGCTCTTCCTCTTCCTCGGCAATCCTGGTCCGGCCGCAGGGTGCCTGAATACGGCCGGACCGCCGCAACTGCTCGTTTGATAGTCGTGCAGTTGCGGCTCACCTCGGGGTCCCTCTTCGCTTCAGCCCTGCCACGTCAGGGCCTACTAAGCCCCCCCGGTACGACAAACCGAGGACCCCGGCGGGGGGGGATCACAGTTCTAACCTAACCTAACCTACTTGTCTGGTAGCATCTCGTTTCTGGTAGCAATTTGATTTTCAGGGAAGGCGCAATATATATGTCGCAGTCATCTGGTTCCGTTGGTCCGCTCTGTTCAAGGGGCTATGTTACAATCCGCTAACTAGTTGGACGTTGAGTGACGCTTGTTCAATCAACGTTCGGTCTAGTCATTTAATTAAATGCCGTCATTTAATGAATGCGCTAGTCATTCAATTAAATAGCTGATTAGCTGAATTGAGAAACCAGATGACTGCGACATATACATATTGGAAATAGCCACATTTGTACATAGCCACCTATCATATTTTGAATTCACAAAAAACCCCCGTCGTAAAGATAAATTAGCTCTCCCAGAACCCAAACTAGAAATATATAAATTAAGTCCATATTATAGATGCATTCTCATATATAACAAAATACCTTATAATATAAAATTAGAAACAAAACATAATATATTTAGAATGAAAACAAAAGCACTACTAGTTGATAAGTGTTACTACTCTGTTAAAGAATACATGTCAGACAATTCATTAAAATAGTAACTAAGATATATAGTCTAATGGCAATAAGGTAATGTGTTTATGTGCAATTCAATCATAGAGATACTTGTTGTGATAATATTTTATAAATTCATGTCAATAATAGTTAATTTAATTATATTAAGTGCCTACATAACTATAAGTAAATAAGTTAATGATATTAATAAGTATGTAATTATAATATGTAATTTTTAAAAGCACCTACATAAGTATATTGCTACACCCTATCAGGGTCCATGTAACTGCATTTCAAATGTTTTGTTATGTGTGCAATTATGAATAAAATAAATAAATAAATAACTATCTAAAACATTTTAAATATTCTAAGTTGATTTCTAAAATATCTAAGTAAGGTATTTAGATGCAATATACTAGATAAAGTATGATAGTAATCGACCGGCTTCCTTCAAATTTCCTTTACCTAATTAAGATTTAATTTTACACCAAGTTATTTTGACTTATAAAAAGTCATAAGCTAGATCCTTTAGATTTCATTGCGTTTTTTTTCTTGGTAAGTAGATAAGTATTTCAAATATCAAATAAGTACTTTAGCATTTGAGTGCCATTTCTAAAGAAATCTAGATCAAGCAGCTGTCGTCGTTTTTTTTAATTCACCTAACATTTTAACATTACAAGATACATTTCACAATATTTGGTTTATAATAATAAATAAACCACTAATTAGAATAAGGATACACATAAAGGGATTCTTAATAATAATTTGATATATCGAAAATAGTTTCGATATACTCGTATCAATCTCTAACGTCACTACAGCATCGTGGTCCTCTTAATATTCATGTCTTTAACCCGTCTCTATACTTGGCCAACGGAAGGACTATGTGCCCCATATCATATCATCATAAACATAGTTGTCCTATTATTCCCTGTCTCGTATTTCTCACTTGCAACTACTACTTACTATAAGATTTGAGAAACAGCCCGCATTAATCCAGCTACATGATCGCTGCAAAGTAAAGTAAATAATAGAATTTGGTTTCACATACAAAATTTATGAAGGGCCTTCTTAAAGTCATTGTCCTTTAGTGTTAATTACGTCCACATAACAAACGGTTCGTCAGCTGTCGGATGAGCAACCCAATAAAATGTTAATCGTAGTGGCGCGTGGCGAGCGGCGCGCACGCACGGCCGCAATGATTAGGAACTCGTGGTCGCATCCTCGTGAGCGATCATGTGATTGTGATGCGGCCACTTAAGCAAATAAATAGACAACTACTGACCGAGAACCACTTCTGTCAACATTCGGACGCATTTACCTACTCAATTAATGCATGCATGATAAAAAATGCGATAATGGTTTAACTTATTGTGCGTCTGTGTTATCATATCGCATCAATGAAACCATTCTGAATTGTTAAATAGAAAAAATAGTAATTGATAGGTGCATAGTAACGCAATGTCCTGAAATTCAAACAAGGATACTGACTCCGTGATAATGTAGTATATAAACACACAGTTGATAAATTTATCTGATATCTCCAGTAACTAATGCAGTAAAGAATATGTAAACAGATGTGAACATCTTTTTGCAAGCCTTACATTTCATATGGTATTAGGTAACTAAAATCTGTTAATTATTGAATATAACAGCTGATATAAGAGTAGGTATTCTTTAATTCTTCTTTCATAACATAAATATAACATGTCTCTTGCTAGTGAGAACACAGACTATCTGTGAGTAAGAATTAAACTGTTGAGAGAAGAATACCTAGACAGATGTTTCACGTGCAAATAGAAAGATATTAACAAATAATCAAGTCAAATGAACCTGACTCGCCTTAACCGAAGAGTGTACACGAAAGATGATTGTGTCGTAAAAAGCGAATAGTGTGCATAGCCCCACAGAAAAAGCTTAATTTTATCAGTTAATAAAAGTATTATTAAATTATCATAAAATTGGTACACATCAACAAATTTCAGCTACTATGGAAGAGATGGACATTTACAGCAATACAATATTCTAAGTTTATCGAGGTACATGTAAAAGACATTTTACATGAGAATAATGATATGCTTAAAATTTTGTTCCTGTCCATGTATTTCTTAAAATTTCATACATTAAAAACTAATTTATGACGAAATAGATATGAATATTATCTTCAGCCCAAAATAAAGCGAATCGCAATTCGCTCGTTCGCTCAGCATTTGGTATCAAATTTTTTATGAGAAATAATTATTATCTTTTGACAAAACAGCCTTTTATTAACCACGTTCCAAAAATTGTCTGGTTCGCCTATTTTAATTATAATTACCAGTTTCACTAAATCCTGGATCATGGTCTAAGCGGACCCAGACCAAGCACGGGTCATAACGCTAGGAAGATGATGAAAACAGCCTTTTATTACTTTCTTCCTTTCCGAAAAGACATCAATAGAACTCTGCAAAAAAAGCAAACACACCAAATTTCCAACAATAGAACTCGTATTTCCCACGGCTCGGCGTCACCCAAGTATAACGTATCAACATTCCGAACCGGTGGTAGATTCGTGTAGCTATAAGGATCACATATATGTAAATTTGACGATTTATAAGTGGTTTCTTGAAGCCTAGATAAATAAAGACATTTTGAATCTTGAATTTCTGAATTTTATACTTATATTTCTATCCCTCATAGAAACGATGTGACAAATTTAAGTATTACTTTAATATATTGTAATTTAAATAAAAGTGAAGTATTAGACTAAAGGCGAGCACAATTTGGAATATACCACAACACTGAATCCGAGTGCGATGAAAAGCAAGATTAAAGTGTACCAAGACAACTTGGTAAACTTCAATACTGCTATTCATCGGATACATATTTTTTATCTTACACAAAAACAAATTTCCCATATTGGTCTGGGACTTAAAAATAATGTGCCAACTGTGTTTCTTGCCTAGCATGTCGTATAAGGCAACTAGTGGTATATCGGGTTTTTGGGTATGTGACCTACACAAGTAGGCGACAAGCTACCCACTTGTCACTACTTTTTCACAATTTACCATTGGACCCACCCCTGTTCTATTCTTGGCTGAACGTGGTTAAAGGGGCTTGCTGCCCCTTTAAACTGCCTGCCCCTTCGGGGATTGTGAGCGTGATGTAATGTACAAAAACAAAAAAAATAACTTATGATGTACGCATTTCTTCCAAGTGTGACAAACCTTTTATCATATACTAAAACAGTATTTTGTTTACATAGGGCTATAGGTACGCACTATGACAATAACTTTGTTTTCCAAGTTAAAAATGTTAATTTAAATGCCCTACAACTGTAAAACATTCAACATACGGGTAGATAAAAATAATATTTTTGTATTGCCAGTCACATGACTTAGATTATAACCTTGGTATTTTATTAGGTTTGTACATTGGTTAAGTCAAGTTAAAAACGCAAATTGTCTCCACATCACTCAAACGTGTTAATTGGCTAAACACTAGCTTTCAATTATGAATATCAGGAATATCGGCGCAGCGTTTTCCGGCCAGATGGCTTTGCTTATCGATAATTAAGCATCACTTAGTTTATACATCGGACAACTTAGCAGTGGTTTCGGGGCTGAAATTCAGTAGTCTTTGAGTGGTCAGCTAGTCGGCGCGTACGCTCGTCTCGATAGAAACGTTTGTGCTCTCGTTGCGTTTAGTGAACATAAACTTTGATAACAACGTTCGACCACGCGTAAAGCTCACTTTACAAATTATAATGATTTTACTAAAGCAGTCCGAGGTACCTGTTAACGGCTAGTGCTAAAGGATCGCCGAATTTTACGATTGACTCACAAATACATAGTATTTAAGTCAAAACAAAAAAAATTGTGATCGTTAATTGTAAGTAATTTTTTATCAAACTTTTAAACAATATTTATCTAATATGGTGCTGACTAAAACTGATATTAATTCATTAAACTACTTGGATATACAATTGAAAATTTCATTCGATGACCCTGCAAATGATTTTATTACCAAAAAGTTAATAATTGGTATAAACCTAGAAAAGTGTATTTTTGACCAGCCGATAGTCTAGTTACGAAGTTTTCATTCCCGTCAGGGGAAAATGTTTATGAGACGGACACGGTCATTTCTTTTAAAAACATGTTTAGCTATTATGTCTGTTATGTCATTATTTAGTGCCTATTCGTTGCCTTATTTAGTGTCTATTAGTTTGGAGTAAGATGTATAAATAGGTATATTAATATTGCAACAATTCATTTTTTATATTTATTTATAAAATAATATCTGAACAATTTAAACTTGTTGTCCCAGTAAACTCCAACAAAATAGCTGTGACACCCATTTTAAAATAATTTCAACCTAAAAGCCTTAATATTTTTTTATTTTTGTGATAACGGTAAAATAAATCATATTTATACAATATATATAAACACCGTTACCAATATATTGCAGATTTACCTTTGTATATTCGGGTTCAAGATTCCGATGTATCAAAACATAAGAAAGTTTAACACTAAGTTGGTACAAATTCCGAATATAGCTTTCCTAATACTTTTTGGAAACTATGTTTTTCTTTCTAAAGACCCGTGTAAAATAAATTGCAAACTACATGCACAAAACAGTGTGGTTGTAAACATTTCCAATTATGTTTAAAATACCGCATATTTTAACGTTGATAATATACATTCTGTTCAATTTGGTTTAGCCAAAGCCAGGATATTTAATGCTTTGTGTCCCATATACCTACACATATGTATTTGTATTATTTATGTTGTACATGATAGCAGAAGGTAAATTAATTATGCCTCGTTTACCTATGCCGGTGCGCGAAATGCATCACCTACTTAACTATTCAAATTAAAATGTTTCAGGTTCGAAAAACAAGCATACGAATGACCGCGATAAAGGAGTACCCTTTCGACCTTAGCGACCTCCAGAGTCAAGCGAAAGAGGAGGATAAACGCAAAACCTCTGCCGTTACGACGAGCTCAGATCCACCGCAGTACTCTTCAGTTCGATCACCTACTCCCGACGGCAAGAGGAAAGTCTCCATAATGGCAGACGAGTCCAGCAAGGATCGGGAAAATCTACCATCTGAGAGGTCAGTGCACTCACAAAATAATACTCGCTCGCTCACTTGCTCAAGATGCATATCATATATGCTAGTTGACATAAGAATGTCATTGGTTGACGTATAGAGAACAGGTGCTGATTTTTGTATTGGCAGATGAAGGTCGACTGACCGTTAGAATATCAATTGACTTGCCATTTAACGTTACTTGGTAACAATAATAAATGTGATTATATTTTACTTTGACTTTGCCTACCCCTTCGGGAATTACGGGCGTGATGTTATGTATGTATGTATCTATATTTCAATCAAGTCAATTATAGAATCCTCTCCCGAAATGTTAACTTCATCACTTCAACATATTTGTGCCTACGTTCAAGTTAAATTCATGGAAAATGCTCATGAGCAAAATGTGTTAAAGCTACCCAAAAGAATAACGTTTCTCCAATTATACTTCTTTTAATTTTAGGTATCCTTAACAAAAACTTACAGTTAATAACAATAACTATGACTACTTATGAATGAAACCGTCTTGCATTGCACGTCATATGAATGGTGTTACTAGAGCTTGTCTCCAAGTACGTATAACGTAGATATTGCTTTTACTTAACAACAGGCGTTTAGAATCTTACTAATCTTGAAAATATGTATCAAACATATTAATAGTTCAATTGATTCAAGCTCTTCTACAAGTAACTACATCATATTTTAAGGGAACGCCTATTTGGATTTAAAAATAGCTTTGTTTCTACAACGTAAAAAACAATGAATTTTATTAAATTCCTAATTAGTTATTTATAATTATATCTAATGAAAAAATATTTTGTAGACCTCTTAGCAAAGTTTTATTTATTTTCCCATTAAGCATACTAAGCGTAATAAGAATAGCATACATTATTTTTTCATTTAGCTGGTGATATTTAGAAAAATGTGTCATGTATGTACATACACATACATGACACATTTTTCTAAATATCACCACCACCACCGCCTGTGTCATGTATTTTGCATAAATGTCGAAATTCTCGCTTGAATTTGGACATTTATGGCTATATTATGGCTCCGCAGTTTAGACTCTATTACCTAATAGAGTCTAAACTGCGGCTCTTCGTCCCGTGGCTTTAGCAGTGGCGGTACAAGATATAGAATTTATATTCCCATATAATAAGTATGTTATTGATTTACAAACATGTTGCCGTGACTATTGATCAGGCGTTAAATAGTAGCGTTGAAGTCTTTTATAGGCGCAGTCACATTATTCTTTTAAAATACATTTTAATCGATGTAATTTTTCAGAGCATTTCAATAACAACTCTTATTTATAATTAGGTGTGTAAATAAAACAAAACAGGCCGGTTAGTTAAGCAACTATAACTCGAGAACGGCTGAACTGATTTTTGTGATCTACATTGAATTTAGTTTATCCGAATAGGGGAATAATTATTCTTTATATCAATTTTGTCTGGACTAGACTTTGAAGCCGTACGAACTCCGCCGGATTAGCGACAATACCTAAATATAATAGAAACCATATCATATTGTTTCATTTAAACATGCTAATGTTTTTTGTTTCTTGGTTTTATGTCCTATGCCGATGGGTGTGTTCAAATATATTTTCCATTGTTCATTTTATTTTAATAAATCTATGTAAATGAGCTTTACTTTACTATAGTCTGTTTCACGTAAGATGATTCCCGTGATATGTGTCAATACTCCTTTTCATGCATCGGACTTTCAACGAATCAAAATATTCAGTTTTAGACATATTTAGCTTTATACACTTACATTATTGTAAAAAATAAATTAATAAATTCCATTTATTAATGTAAACACGATTTATCAATTTTCTATTATTATCTACTAATTTAAATTTAGTAAAAATAACGTATGAATTGCATACTATGGAAATCGGAAAGTTTACTCATAGAGATTGACACTACCATTCACATCACATCACTAATCGATATGGCGGGAATCTTGTCATCGAGTTAGGATATTTTACTAAAGATATTTCCTAAGCGTACATTTTAACCGAAAAAATGTTCCAACCCCAGTGAAAACAAAGAAGTGTTATATTTGGATGATTCCGAGTCTTCCAATCGCGTGCGCTTAAGACATATCTGCATATTATTTTCGTGAGAATACCAGTATTAATGTAAAAATAAATAATAGTTTAAAATAATTTCCATTTTATTCAGGATTCAAAATAAAATAAATAAAAAAGTCAATTTAGCTGCCGTTGAACTTTTTATCGAATTGAAAAAAAATCGAATGGCTGTCATACGAATATATAACTATTAACGTCAAATTTAAAGTGTCACGGATACGGATGTTTATCTATTAACGTCAATTCAAAGTGTAGGTAAAATGGACTTTATTAATATTTCTTGTCCCATGTTGGTCTGAGACTTTCTGATAAGTATAGAGAGTATTTGATATGTGATTTTATAGACCACGTGCCATAGCCATAGCCACTTATCATTACTTTTTCACAATTTTCCAACAAGCCCACGCTTTATTTTATTAGGTTTTATTTTTGACCAAAAGTGGTTAAAGGAGCTTGGTGATCCTTTGATCCTCTGCCTACCCCCAGGGGGGAGCCTCCGCCAGGGGTTGCTAGCGTGATGATATGAATAATACTTTGTTTTAAAAATACATTTATACAACTGATGTTGTTTTCGAAAGATTGAATATGTAGAATACTGATAGAGAACTTAAACTCAAGTGCCATTTATTCTACAAAAGTCAGATACTTTCAATGAGTGTCAAGATAATCCTATTTGATCTTCAAGTCACCAATGTCATGTCTGTTGATACGAGTTTAAGCCTATACGTGATGTTTGTATAGAAAAATATGCCATTTTAAATAGGCAATTCAGATTATAAGTAGTTCTACTTTATTTTATCTTACGTGAGATACTGGCAAGTGGGTACCTAAAAGTGACATGAGCATTTGATTCAGATAAAAAATGAAATCAAATGTTGATTTAGCACCAGCTGTCTTGAACATATGAGTCCAGTGAAACATTAACGAAATTATAGTTTTATATGGCTTAATATAATTATTTCACTTAAATTACACATTCAAGAAGAATTGAAGAGTTACCTGGCTAGAGCTGGGAACGGACAAAATAAAATACATTTTGCAATACTAAAATGGATATATAACTTAAATCTCGCTTGCACTGTTACTACTATTTGAGCTTTGTCTTCAGAAAATAAACTGACTTGCTAAATAATTTACAATCATTTACGCATTGGCACATCTCACACGTCTTTAGCACATGACTCATGAGTAATGTTATTTTCGCTACGCCTCCTTTAATAGTATACCTTTCACTATAACAAGTCAAATACCGTAATAGCTATATATATATATATAGTGCCTCTTTTTCGCTCATCACGTGACTAATATTTTGTGAAAGGCATAGTTCGCGTCCAATGGGCAATGATCTCTGGTTCCCTGAAAGTACCTTATCGTGCCTTTAAAGGCTAGGTCACATAAAGTGGTCGTTAACTAACTATCTATCTATGTTTAGATATTATGCACATAGACAAGGGTATCGCAATGTCACAGTTTGTACAGACTCGGTCACGTGCTTGTTTAGGCCATTGGAAAAAGATCATGATAGCCGTCTTGCATTGTATTCATCGCGTCGCATTAAATTTTCCATTGTCTGTTTCCAATGGCTTCAGTGTGTAGGATAACGATTCGGATTAATCGTAAATTGATCATGTGTATGTATGATGTTTTGGAATACTAATAAACTGGCGGTAGATAAGTTTATGAACTGTTCATATGAGTTATACAATTGTGACGTAACTACCTATCTAAATAATGTAAATAAATAAAATTGTAATATACATGACATATATAATACAAAAGACATGTACTTCAATAAGTATTATGACCTATTTATTTCAAATCCTATAGGAAGTTTAGTATACAATTAAATATTGAAAATTTCATTCAGATCATTCAAAGATTTTACAAACAAAATGTACACAAAAAATTTCACCTCTTCGCAAGATTAGCATAGTTGTTCAATTCTTCCACTTTCCTTTGGAAAATCTGAACATGGTATTGATTGATGTTTCGACTATTTTTAATTTGTTTTAAAAATTGCCGATAAGGGTTTTTAATGCTTGACGCAAACACACAAGGCGCGTATAGGTACACTTTCACTCGAATGTCTCTAGTGTTGCGGAACTATCGATATGATATTATCGATAGTGTATTGATAAATATTTCCTCCACCTCAGGGTTGTGTAAAGTTCACTAACTAAAACTAAAACTGCTTAATAGTACAGTAATCTATCAGTTGTGATATCAAATCAGTGTATATTTCAACGACTACTAGTCGTCATTATTATGATTCGATAGTGCATGTCAATCAATTTTCACGATTGTATGTATACAATCTATTTGTAAATTTACTTCGATTATATCCACATAATAATGTTAAATGTGTGTGTGTGTGTTATGTTAAAAACTTGTATGGCCCCGACAGATAATATTATAATAGTTTAAGTAATAAGTATGCAACTTTACGCATAGTTACTATGCGCAATAATAGATTAAACCGTTGATTGTATAAAATAATACAATTTATTATTACAAAACAAGTATTTATATCAATTAATAACAATATGCCAATTGAAATATGAATAAAGATAGCTTAAGCTATCTAAAACATGATCTATTTTTTTTTTTCATGTTTTCGGATTGAGGACGTTAAAAATTGTCTAATCAATCAAAGTGAACTAAGTCTAGATAGAGCTCCTAGGGAAGCTTTAACTTACATCCTTACTTTTAATCCTAATGAATTTTTAAAGACAAATCATTAACATCATATGCATTAGAACATTTGTATTTTATTTAAGCATTGAACTAAAGAAATAGAATATAATGGCACAGCACCACCTTGTTTTGAACGTTAGAGAACAATAGATCACATGACTACGTTGTTCTATTTACAATTTGGACGTCGAGTACTGAACAAAAGCCTACTTGCCTACATTATTTGTCACAGTCATTGTTAAATTTTGACTATGTAGATGAACATGAAAACAATATTAACAGAATATACATAATAATTACTTACGTGAAAACATGAGGGCTGGCAATAAAGATTTCATGAAATAAATTTCTGTTGCAAGTTAGACTTTCCCTATTTCCCAATAAAAATATACAAACGTGATTATCATTCGATATAACATAGTCTACTTATGTAATCAAATTGCATGACGTATTTATCTATACAGAATTTAAAATATGTAACGTCTAATACATAATAACTTTTCAAAATTATCTTCGAATTATACTTAAATTAGGAAATTTAATTATTGGCCGATATAATTACATTTCATTGACCTTTTCATATCGATAGATCATTCATATTATGAAAGAAATTACGATTCCCTAAACTCTCAAACAGACATGAACGGATTTCTTAATGTGGCTTTAAATCGATTTATTAATATAAAAAACCTGCTATAAAATAAGGTAAAAGGTTGTACTCTCGTGTGAGACAACGTAAACAACAACTTCAAGTACATCCGCCTGTTTACCTGTTTATACCTCAACGACATATACTCGTAGCTCAAAGATATTTATTATTAACCACACATTCGAACTGTTAGCTAAGTATTCTATTATTTAGTTTTTGCTCCTCTGGTGCAAGTTCGGTTGCCCTTCGGCTAAGGCCTCTTCTAGCCTTTTTGATTTCCATCTATCTTTTGCTACTTTATACCAAGTTTTGCCAGCAACCTGGCTTATGTTGTCGGCCCATCTTGTTTGTGGTCTGCCTCTCTGTTGACTTTTCTTGGATACCACTCTGTTACCGTTTTGCACCATTTTTCTTTACCCCTTATAATATGGCCTGCCCACTTCCACTTGAGGCATCTGATTTATTGTTATATGTTCCAATCCTTTCGTTTTGAATTTAATTATACCAGTCTTTATTTTAGTTGATTTCCTTATTCCTAGTATACTTCTTTCCATCGATTTGTGGCAACTTCTAAATTTGTTTATACTATTAATTGACAAAGGCCAGACATCCATACATTAGAATGTAGAATATGCATGTGTTGAATAGCTTTCTGTTACCAACTGGCCGGGCGCAAGGCCATTTTCAACCTTTTTTGATACCTTTATATTTTATACTTCTTTTTTACAATTAATTGTCAATACTTCTTTTCTTTGCTGTCATTGTTGGTTTGTGCCACGTAATTTTTTACTTCTGTATTTCTATAATTAATTTAATATATAATTTCATTTTTTTTTTCTGAGCCCTTTATTCCCTTACTGCCTTCCACTCCGTAATCCTTTTCTTTGGTAGTTATATGTAGTTTCTTATCTTTCATAACTTCCCATAAGCTCCAGTATTTCTTCCAGCCATTTGCTATTCTCCTTTTTAATTTTTTCATTGTATTTTCTTGGGTCGACACTAGCTGGCCCTAAATAAATGTATTCTTCCACATAATCAAAAGGCTTCAAATACTTTGTTAAAGTCAATGAAGGCGATATTGTATTTAATATGGTATTCGCCGTATTTTTCTAATATTTGTCGTACTACATGAATATGGTCTATATCATAGTAGTATCTGCGGAAACCCGCTTGCTTTTGGCAGTTGAGCTCGAAGGTAGAAATATAATTGTTATATTAATATGAAAGCAATTTGTCCCATGTTGGTGTGACATATAAAAATAATGTACCGTGTTGTTTTTGTAGCGACTTATGGTATATTCTATACTAGATTTGCCATTATGTTGGCAACAAGCTAGCCATTTGTTACTACTTTTTCATAATTTTCCATCTAACCTAACTCAATATTATTTCTAGCCAAATAAGATCTGTTACTGTTTGGCCTTTGCCTACCCCTTTAAGGTTTGCAGGTGTGATGATATGTATAAAAGCAATAATTATGATTATTTTGGAAGTGCCCGCTTGTTAATAAAATCAAACTAGATTGTTACTACTTAATAAGTCGGTGAACAAGATATTAGTAAATGATTTATTATTGGTTGTTAAGATTTTGGACGATCTTTGTAAGTTTACATTCTTTATTACATACACTAAATATACAGAGACTGAACAAAAAGTGTAGGCATAGATAACATATATATATATTTTTAATTTATTATCAATTCCAATTCGTCATTATAAAGGGGGTATGTTGTAGGTAAGTAAGGCTACATAAAATACGTATGTCCAAGTTAAGACTAAAGTGAGCTTAATTTCATCCGAAAGCGTTAAGCTATTTTTGCGTGATTGAATCACATACAAATTTGGTCTTGAACTGTCTCATTTATTAAGGCTGCGTATGACCATATAAGTTCCAAAATTTCATGAAGTTAAAACATTTCATAATTTTATTTTAAATGTTTTCTAATCACTACGGCGGGCGTTGTTATTTATCCCAAGAACTCGTGATACATTGAATTAATACTTAATTAATTAGTTACAAGTGGTATTATAGGTATCGAGTACTGTAGGTTGTCATATATAATAGGTAAGTCATGTACGTAATCTTAAATGACCTTACTCAACCAACTGATACAACAAGAGATAATTACTTATAGCCAGGTACTGGGCGACTATGTATGGTAAAATTACTTTGACCCCATTTCACTCGCTGCGTACCTATGGAACTATGGTTCCTGTGTTCCAAATCGAGACTCTTCTTTTTGCAATCCGTATCTACATACACAATAATCAAAATGATTATTGTGTATGAACTCAAACACTAGAACTCAAACTAAAAATACCTAGGTACACATTTTTCACACAAAATTTTTCAGAGATGTTTTTATATTTTGCGTGGTTTTTAGTGGTAATTTTAATTAATAATTTATTTACCCAAGATTAATAAGATTTAATAGATGTTTGTATTTAAATATATACGTTACATATCCTATAAACCTAATCTATACTATACTAATGTTATAAAGAGGAAAGATTTGATTATTATTTGTTTGTTTGTATTTAATAGGCTGCGAAACTACTAGACCGATTTGAAAAATTATTTCACCAATGGAAATTTACTTTATCAGCAAGTAACATAGGCTTAATTTTATCCTCGTATTCTTACGGTAACGAGAACTACGCGAGTAAAACCGCGGGGCGCCGCTATAAATAATAAAACTTATGATTATACAAACATGCCGAAGTTTAAATTTCGACTCGATAAGCAATTATTTTAGTCGCCGTGTGAACAAAGTTTTACAAACCACATGGACCAATATTTTTTAATCGCGGTGGCACACATACAACACCGATGCGTGCGGAAAGGGTGCGGGCTGCGCGGGCGCGCGGGCGCAGCTGTTATACGACCGATGTTTGAGATCTTCGCGACGATATTATAAACATAGCGCGACATCGCGACTCATTCAGCCAGTCGTCACCTAGTTACCGTCACGGCAACCCGCCCCAGGCAATGCTTAATCCGTTTCTATGGGCTTACTGTTGGGCTTGAGAGACCTTTTTGTACGACGGCCAATGACCGGCCCGCCGGCCGGCGAAATTGAACGCACAGAGGCAGTCACGTGCCCGGGGTGAGACGAGGCGGGCGGTTCAGTCGCAGCCAAACCTTCTCTTATAAGATGCACATTCGCCTTCGCATAGGTGTGGAGCGTGCTGGGCCGAGCGGCATGCCTTCGCGCAATTCAATCCTTAAGCTCGCTCGCTAAAATTTGTAGTGAATAAGACTAGTAAAGTGCCATGTAGGATGTCTCACAGCAGCCTCAGTTGTCACTACGACAGCTACCTTCCATCAGACTCCTCTCTCGAAACAGACGCACTCAACCGGCATTGGTGAGTTCATTTATTTTTTCAGTGCACGTGTTCCTAGGCATAATTACAGTGTAACTGACATAGACTGTACATAAGGTATTGTTTAGTGTCACATCATTAGGTTAATATTAAATTTGTAAGCTATCCGTCTTCTATAAATATAACAGCAAAATGCAAAATCTCGCCAAATTATATTTGAATTCCTCTAACGGTTTCTATCTTTTTTACCCATTCCCAAATAAACTATTATTTGTTAAAAATTATAATAATTTATCTGAAACAACCTTGAAAATACTAGTTACTTAGGTGTTAATAATAAATACTAGCAATTTATATGAAATATCCGCGATCGGAATAAATTTGTCAATGCAAACATGCTTATCAATTCCTTAGATGAACATATTTTAATATAAAAGTATAACATTTTGAATGATTGGCTTCGTTCACAACCTTAAATATACATAGGTATGTTACCTACATCTCATATATGTTAAAGACTTATTTTTCACAACAAGTCGTATTTTTTTACGCGATAATTAATTGCATCATTCATGAGATTTAATAGTCATCGCATTAATCTCACTACCAAAAAAACCAATTTGCTGTATTGTTACCTACTACACTTTTCAGTAACTATTAATCGTAATGTTCATTGTAAACAATGTGGTTATCCTGCTGTCCGAGTGCACGTCCATATCATGAGTGATACGATTCTTTCGACTCACCTACCTAGCCGCACAATTATGGTAATCTGATCCAATATCAAAAATGTCACTCTCAAGACCAGCAACTTCGCGATTCCAATAAATGAAGATACACGACCTCAACGATTCACAATAGAGTTCTTTTTTCCATATCAATCGGCTGTGGCTTATCATCTTAATCACATTTAACGGAGCATATCAAAATTACCATACCATAAACATTCCCATTGTAAAGTATATGGGTACATAGTTATTATACCATTGCTCTGAATAAGCAATGTCAAGAATAACATATATTCCCTGTAATAATAATATTCTATTGCAAGGCTTATTATCGGGAATTGTACAATTTAAATTTTCCTTGTTTTCATCATCAAGCGTAACACATGCCGCGAAACTGGCGTGAAACAACGTTCATGTACTTCTACGCAACCGTGACATTTATAGCAGCTACCTGCAGTTAGTGCATGAGATATATATAGATAACGTCACTTAGTGTGTGTATGCATATAAGTACGATGGTCCCTACGAATGACCCAATGACATACATACAACACGATCCATCACATACAAATTCAATCTATCGTTAGGTTTTGAGTTGACTCAGTAAACTTGTCAAACGCACTATTAGAAGTCATTATTATGTAAGCACAATTGCTAATCACTCGGCTTCTTGCACGTTTGCATGTGTACTAAAATTATCAGCAAATTAAAATATTCTATTTCATAAATAAATGATCATATTGAAAAGAACCGATATACTAACATAAGAAACAAGGAATATCTAATGTAATAAATTCAAGGTAAAACATTGACAATGACACGCGGTCTATTCTTCCACATTAAAACAAAATATGCTCATAGTAAACAAACGTCACAAAAACAGTTAACCTTACACTAGTATTAAATTTACGGATGCAGATAGGGAAAGAACAAAGTCGAACACATACGTTTTGCTGGATATTACGCACCTAACCTAATAATAATTTGGATGATTTATTAGCAATATGGTTCGGTCAATCCATAAACAAAATAGTAAACGGTAGCTTTTAATTATTGAAGCGTCAGCTAAAAACTCTATACATATAATGTCAACTACTTAATATTTTATTAATGTAAGCAAACGAAACGCGTTGAATTGACAATGAAGCCGTGAAGTAAATCTGCGCGAAATACACGTGGGTTCTTATAATGCTAACCCACGTTGGTTGGCATTATAAAAAATATTGAACTTAGGTTATGTGAAATCGCTGCTCTCTATTCAAACCATTAAAACATTTAACTAAGTAATACAGCATCTCCCTACATTACTAACAATATCTATAAAAAAAAGAATGCTCATACTGGTATACTCGTATGTATCTATATTTTGTCCTTGGTATCTTTTTCGACAACGCAGATTTATAGTAAAGTACAAGTCATTTTAATTAAACAATACTTATATTAAATATAAAATCGGAGGACATATTTCTTAAATCTAATAATACGATTTATCCTTGTATCTCATACCTAATGCAACATTCTTATTTGGAGTTATAAAACAGATATTATTCAGCATACCTTTTAATTAATGCCGGCAATAAGACTATTCTGTAACATAAGCCTATACGATATATCCGACACAATGAGCCGTGTCAGCACGCTGAACATTTTTTCAGGAAGTTATGTTCAACGTAGACAATGGCCATAGAATCATCAGTCGTGGATCACCATGGAGCCATTGTGATGGTAATGCTTATGCCGCACGTGGTTTACAGCTGAATTGGGATCATAACAGCTACTCAGCGATCCTTCCTCTACCTGTGGTTACAATCCACGACTCACTACATACATATTATAAACAAATAAATAAATAAATCGTTTATTATTCTCTCCACAAAAATAGATCAGTCATACATTGTTCTTAGTAAATAAATAATTACTAGTTATGAGGTGGTAGACCCATATCATTGTGAGAGACTGGTGCCTGATTTAGGTTATAGAATACCTGTATTACAGGTCATCAGGGTCCTCCCGCGGATATAAATATGTAAAATTATTGTATTATTATTTTATAAGGCGTCCCAGAAATTACTTTACAAGATAAAAGAAAAACAATTGTATTAATACAAAGGAAAAAGAAAAAAAAGAGGTAAACAATGTTGCAAATGCCTTAGAGGGAGTTATATAGATAGGTACATATATATTAGTACATGTTACACGCCGCGCACGGTCCGTTACAAAATTATCTTATCTAATGAAACTAACAATATAACTTTTGTAGTTTGTCAGCTTATTTGCCTTGATATAAGGACGGGAAAGTTGAACCATTCGCTTTTAAACTAGTCTGAGTTTTTTTTACAATTTCTGTCCGAATAAATTGTAATTCATGTAAATTAACATTAGCAATGTGCTTACGACTTGCTTTTATCTATAATGTAAAACATTTTCTTTTAAAAGCTTACCTACAAGTTTCTGTTATACCTAATTAAATATTTTATTATTATTTTTTATGTTTTTATTATGAATTTAATTATTGGTAAAACGTGTAGTATTATTATGATTAAAAACCTAATTTTATAAATGTATGAAATAATTTAGTTTTTCGGAAAATATTTATTAGATCAATATTAAATAACATTTGTTTATTTTATTATAAATACCTTCTAATGTAATCTGCTAAATTTTTAAGTTTGGTGCTATTTTATTATATCTACTTACACATTTTTAAATGTGTAACAGCTGAAATTTATTATTATACGCTTTTCAGTGGAGTGCACTCTTATCGCACTATTGTATTTTATCTATACATACCTATGAACTTATATAATACTACAATATGCACTACAAAGAATTAGTATTATAACTTTTCGAAGCATATAATTGACTATCGTAATAAAACTTTATTATCTTTATATCAGAATAAATATAGAACAACCATAAAGATTGAGTACATATTTACCTAGAAATCAGATCGGTTAATAGTTATTTTGTAATAAAAGCTAAAATATTAATTTAGGTATGGTACCAATTTGCGTACCTACACAAAACTAATATTGTTATCAAGTTACTATATATGTACATACATACATATCAGCAGAAACCAATGAGTATCTAATAAACTCCATAGACCACGTTTAACCAAAAAAAGTGCGATTTTATCAAATAACTAAGGGCACAATCATATTGATCATATGAATTCACCTAAACCATTCCTCTAACCAGCAGGAATGGCCGCCTATCAGCACAGGCCGAGGGCCCTTCGCGGCGCAAGAGCAATCTCCACAATGCCATGGCAGCAGAGATGGACACTTCTTGGGGTAAACATACTTTATTACTACAATGCATATAAATGTACTTTTTAATGACAGGTATTTTGATCTAGTGAAAGGACCGTGGCCACGAAATCAAAGACCACAAATTCAAATCCTTCGTAGGGACAACTCGTCTGATAGGCATGGTAATTTGTAATTGAGATATAAACATATTTAAATGTTTTTATTCGTTATTTAATGCATGCATATACATATATAAATTAAATATGTTGGATCAAGGTGTACTGGTCTACAAAAAATATTTTTATCTTTTATTTATTGGTCAATTTGACACACACATGAAGAGATAGTCAATTATTGCAAAGTGGCACCAATTACAACTTGACTGAGATTTTATTAAGTTACAAATCTAGTGTTTCCGATTAAATAATTATATGGACCGAATATACAAGAAGAATTGATTTGATACAGAAGTACATAATAACGAACACTTTACTTTTCACAGAAATCCAATAATAGCTTTTGTACACACTTTGATTTAAATATCTAATTATGACTGTATAAAGTCAAATTTTCAATGCCTTTGACGCCTTTTTATTGTAAAAAGTATTGTATTGTAAAAAAAAAACATAATTCAATATTATTGTTGGAAAATAACAAGTCTATTCGCTAATGAGCGTTGAAGAAACTTATATCAAAGTACAAATTTATTTATAAACACGTACAAATTGAACATACTGAAGTGAAATATTTTTGTGATATACCTAATTTGGTGAACTAGTAAAAAGCGGAGCCAAAGGCATAAGGGCGCGAGCCCTTATGAAGCAAGTAATAGCTAGTATCTAAATTAAAAAACAATTTAGGCAAAATTAAACTTTGTATAAATTTTAACAAATCTATTTGGTTTCATATGTGTTCCTTACGTATAAGTACTATTAAAAACGTTCGGGTTCGATATGCCAATTCCTACAAAAGTTATTAGGTAACATACTTGGTAGAATAATGCTATAATAAAATACATTAAAAAACGCTTTTTTCCTAACCACAAACTTAAATATACATGATATACTCATTAAACGACTAGAACCAACACGTCGCATAAGAAAGCAGGTGTTCATTCACAGGACTTTTCATCGATCACCACCTGAGCAACATTGACCGACATACCACTCGTGTGTTCACAGACCGACCGGCGCACATCGAGGGCAGATATAAAAAATACTCAACCACATCCTCCATCTACTCCAAGAAGGCGCTGTCTCATCAAAGCGAACACGTCGAAAGGTACGATTAGCAGATGTCAAATAATTACTTAATTTTACACTTGCATCACCTAATCAAGGCACTTGACAACCTAGTATTGCGATACAAGTAGCACCTATACCGATGACCAGCACAGGTTCGTAATACACTTGGAATTCAATCATTCTTTATTCTTTACCTCATCATTTGTCCACTGCTTTCATAAAATCTAACATATGTAATAAAAATCACATTGACTATTTGCGAGAAGTACATAATGAAGGTGGAACATTTTTTTGATGTAATGTTCTTACGTAAAATCTAATTTTCAGATCGTGGTGGTACGCTTGTTGTGCGAAGTGTCACCAAGAAGAATCCGGAATTCCCTCGTGGGAGCCACGTAATTGGCAAAAAATATGCCCCTATCCTCTATGTCCATCTTACCGACAATTTGCACAGACTTTATCAGTATTTATCATAGGTAAGTGAATTTTATAATTGTATTAAATAAATAAATAAAATAAATGTAATTCAGGTTTTGTTTAAAATTTTTGCTTATTTTTCGACCACTTTACAATATTTTTCCTTTAAAGTAGTGTATTTGCAATGCAATCCTTCGAGAGAGCTGAACCTTCGCAACTATATCCGCATACAAATGGATTAGAATTTAAAAACTGCTGTATATACAATCTATCGTAAAAGTACCCTTAGGACCCATGTCAATTTCATCGGATGGAGTCTACGCTCAATGAGCATAGATGGTACCTCGTATTCAAGGGCCTGCGGGGTCCTTTCAAAACGCGGGCCTGTTGCCCTCCTGCCTCTCCTGCCACCCTATAGTTACGTATATGTAACTAAGTATATATACTTTGAGTAAAATAGTAGATAACTGTATGTGTGTTTCGACAGGCATTCTGGTATGGGTGATAGTATGGATCATGATGGGAGATACCGTGGCGCCCGGCGGCCAACTGTTTACACTAGCTGTGCTGACCATCGCAGCACATTTCGGAGGGTGGTTGATGCTCAAAGTCACCACGCTGCCAGCCCTCATCGGAATGCTTATAGTCGGCGTCATACTCAAGAATGTGGGCTTCGTAAATTTTGATAAGGATTATATGAAAGTCTGTTCCTATATAAGGTGCGTGGTTGATTTTATATCCTACAGTTATTATCACATCAAATATAAAAGTTTTTTTTTATTTCAACGACTTAATCGAACCAATTACTTTAAAGTGATATGGCATCTCATGTTAAGTTAAGTGTTTTTTATAAATATGAGTGTTTAGACCGTTTTGCCCTATTTCTTACGTGCCTATCTCTGCTATTAATTAAAATGTCCTTTTCTATTCCAGAAAAATTGCTTTAACTATAATTTTAACACGCGCTGGTCTAGACTTGGACCCGCACGCTATGAAGAAATATTTTTTAACTGTAATTAAGCTGGCAATGGTTCCTTGGATCTTCGAATGTGTGCTCTGTGCAGTTATGTCTCATTTCCTACTCGGACTACCGTGGGACTGGGGTAAGATCATTTATCCATCTTTTATAATAAACACATAGTGAGAAGTTTACCTAAATATGAATTTTACGGGCATATGCAACATTTTAACTTATCAAAGAAATTATATGTAAAAAGCACAAATATGAATATGATGTATTATACACATACTCGTCTATTCAGGTGTGCATTAAACTTTAAATAAAATTAACAATTGTATTGTAATACCCTGTTGTTTTTTTGTCAAATGTTAATGATGTTGAATTTTGGCAGCGTTCCTCCTAGGCGCGATAATAGCGGCCGTGTCCCCGGCGGTAATCGTGCCCTGCCTGTTCCGGCTGCGCGGCAAGGGCTACGGCGTCTCTAAGGGCATCCCCACCCTTGTGCTCGCTGTCTCCGGCGTCGACGACGCTGCCAGTGTCGCAATCTTCGGCATTGTCTCATCTATCATGTTCTCCACCTCCTCACTCACTATGAACGTCATACAAGTAAGCACCAATGTCTATTGATCGGTTTTCGGAACAAAATTGGATTTGACTATTTTAAGGCCATATTATCATCTTCTGCAAAATTCCAATAGTTAAATAATAATAATTAATTTGTATCAATCTTTCCTTAAACGCAACAAAACATTTAATAATAACAATAATTATCAATAAATTACTCGCGACTTAACGTATACGTCACTGATATTAGATAAATAAAATTGGGTACAGTTTTATTTGTAGAATGGAGTATGATTATTTAAGTTATTGGGAGAGACAAAAAATATGATAATAACTTGACTTTTAAGACTGGTATTTTATAAATAGTACACTAGTGCATATAAAAATATGTAAAGCGAAAATGTAGCAACCATATTACGACAGTCGTAAATAAATATTCAGACTTAGCTAAAAAGTATCCCGTTAATTTCAACCGAGTTTAAGAAGCAGTATCTACGAGGATTACCATATTTATTTGATGGGCTTATTTGTGGGTCAGTTGCGAAGTTGTACTTGTATTACTACTTTCTCAAACAAATTTGTTTACAACTTTTAAATGAAGTTAAACAACTTTCATATAACTAGTGCTATATTATGTCATCAATCAAATGTTAAACATTCCTTAATTGTCAATTAATCTATTCTTGAAACTAAACTGGTGCATTTAAAAGTATCATTCAGATACTTTTAAATGTACCCACGTAACTATAAGTAAATAAGTTAATGATATTAATAAGTATGCAATTATAATATGTAATTTTTAAAAGCACCTACTTAAGTATATTGCTACACCCTATCAGGGTCCATGTAACTGCATTTCAAATGTTTTGTTATGTGTGCAATTATGAATAAATAAATAAATAAATAAATGCACCAGTTAAAAAAAATATGAATACTTCGAGGATGCCTAAATTTTGATATAATCGCAGTTCTAGCAAACATTCATCATACAAATGAATGGTCTTTAGTAATACTTACAAATACTTGTCTATTAATACAAAAATGTGTCGTCTATTTAATGTGACCTTATAACTAACTTCATATAGAATTACTTAATATAATTACATATATAATTTACCTAATCTCCGACGCGAAAAAAAGAGTGTACTTACTTACTATATCGGCCTTAAGTTATTTCGTATTTCTGATAGTCAATGAACTATGCTTTCTATGAACAATACTATCAATCAAGGTTTATTCTATATGGAGTTATAAGGTAATTTAATGTACGTATAAATATGTCATTAACCTACACTGCAATACAGGTACCAAAATAAAAGATAATCAATACTCAAAACTCAATAAGTTATTGGTCTATAGTGGATACATAAGGCGGTACAGTACAAGATTAGAACATTATAGACCCTGTAAGGGCACTGCAATTCGACCAAGGTTGATTCTAACTAAGTGTTTGTTAATTTTTAAAAAGGAACGAATCATTTATATATCCTTATCGTGTAAATAATAATTTATACTATAATAGGTATATTTTACTTAATTTTAACTAAATTAAGTAAAATATATTTATTATAGTATATAAGTGATCAGATCATTAATTTTGTGATCCAATAAATAGTCATTAATTAAGTATGACTCCCTTATAGGAATACACTTGACTATTTACCAGTCATATATAAAACTGGAAGTGGCACAATGTATTTTGACAAATAATCATAATAAATTCAAATTCAAATTCAAAAATATCGTTATTTATATGGGCTTCAAGAAAGCTCTTATATTTATAAGTGCTTTCTTGAAGCCTATATAATATTGACTATTTAGTCAATATACATAAAAAAACGATAAGAAACAATACTACCACCAATAATGCGGGAATGTATATAATTATCTTAAGAACGGTTATTTATAGAGTTAAAAATAAAACAAGTTAATATTAAAACAATAAGACATTTCCTAACGCCCTGAGCAACAAACATTACAAACTTTTTCGTAGACTGGCATATAATCTTTTCGCGTGTCATTCTGATTTCGCATAACAACACCAGACCTCGCCACCGGATCAAGTTGGCGTTCACAACATTCCACGCCTATAAGGGCACCTGTCGTGACATGGCTACATCAATGTACTGCAGTCCCTTGAGATATTTTTATTTCTACGATATTTAGATTGACTCCATAAATAATCTAGACAGTTCACTGAAAATTTTGGATGTCTGAACATTGTTTCCAGGATTTTTATGTTTCCAACTGTAATCATAAATGTAAGCAATATGCTAATTAGGCCCACTGTGTAGGTATATGATATTTCTTGTTAAATTAATAAAAATTGTTTCAGGGTCCTCTAAGTATCGTCGTTGGGATAGCGGTGGGCGTGCTATGTGGGTATTTGCTGAAATTCGTGCCGGAGAGAAACGACGGCTTTCTTGTACCTCTTCGTGTTCTTCTGCTGCTCTTCGGTGGTCTCTTCTTTGTGCTGGGATCAGAAGAAATCGGCTGGGGTGGCGCTGGTGAGTAAATATTACTGGCATTGTCGCCGCAAAAAACAATGAATCATTAGGCACTGCCACTAGGCAGTAAGAACTTTGGCGTATGAGTATGTACCTAATCATTTAAGTACAATTACTGTCATAAAAGTTTATGTGTATCGTGACAGGGCTGTATAAAGGTTGCAATTATCTTAATTTATTATACATATATACACATACTCGTAGTATGTATTTTATACGATATTCATCGCCCTACTTTGTTGTGATCTTTTACTTAATCGCAATAAAAGCTATTACTCAACAATTATTTGTGCGTGTACGGCTTATTCATTTTTTTTTTTGAGGACTACTAAACTAAACTAAAGCCAGCAGTCTTACTAACTAAAATTTTATGTAACTATTTTCTACTAAGTAGTTTTTATAAGTATAAAAACTATATTATTATTCGTAAGTACGTATAACATTATCTCGGAAAATAGTTAAGAAATCGCAGCGGTAATCACTGATCAGGAAATGTTTAGTAAAATAAAATTTAATATGCGCTCCATTCCCGCCTCGATGCTCATATACCTACAATTACATAACAAATAATAATTTCAGGAACGAACAAAAATTTACATTTAAGGAAATGTCGCTGAATCCCCGAACATGTTGCGGGAAACCAAACGATATTCCAATCACAAGACAATATAAAATTAAAGTATAAAACAACCGTAACGAGTGTATTCAATGCGCAGAATTTACAAACAGATGTTCACGTTCGTACGAACAGTCGTAAAAACCTGGCCGTGTGTAGTCAATAGCTTCGGATAATTGTTTTCCGCGGTGGAGCGACGGTTCGCTTTCTCCGGAACAATGCCTTGTTATTAGTAAATGTATTGAGACGCAATAAAACAACTAAAAACACAATGTCTAACAACATTCCATTCCCATAATTTTTAGATTTTCAATTACTGTTCTATTTTAGCATATCTATCTAAATAATAGTTTAGTTTAGTTTTATCTATATAAGCGCTTGAACATATCTGCCCCTAATATATGTATTGCGAGCATCTTGTAACAAAGATATATTAAAAAATAATATTCGCAATATCAGATCAGATTTAATTTTATTTAGGTTCACAGTAACTAACTGTGAAAAATACACAGTCATGTCTGCATTATCGTGTTTCAGGACCACTTGCTATCATCGCGTTCGCGTTCGTGGCATGCAAGAGCTGGGGCGAGCTAGGCTGGGAGCTGGAAGACAACCCTGTCGCGACCGCCTTCGAAATTTTCTGGATGTTCTTCGAGCCTATGCTCTTTTCGGTCACCGGTGCTCAAATTGTTGTAAGTTCTAGCGGGTCATAATAACCGATTCTTACCACTTAGATATTAAATCATGAAGAGAAGGTTTTTCTGTTACTCATTTTGCATTCAACATATTCATGCAATGCGTCACACAATACTCACTGAACAAGGGCATCGGCCGCAGTGTAAATGCCATACGTCACCTGCATATAAAAAAAGGTAGCTACTACAATAACTTTTAAGATATTAGTTTCTGTTCGTTCTTCATCGCGTTAAATTCAATTCGTCTTAGAAATATTTCCGGTTCCCGGGACTAGCTCGAATTTAATCTAGCCATAGTAAGATTAAAAACATGTTGATTTAAAAAAATATGCGTATGTATGTATAAAAAGAAATAAGGAAAAAAGTATCTATGTCCATATCGGATATTTCTTTTACTTTGAAATGACTTTTTGTTTCACGGTCTGGATTCTTATATTATATTATTAAAATTTCAATTCTGATTCTTCTATATGAGATTTTCTTGCACTTCTTCTCAATTGACCGTCCGTTAAAGTTCTCGAACATCTTAATCTATTGGCATCGTCTTATATACTTAACTGAAAGTATACAAATAACCTAATTAAGTTTTTATGTAACAGATTTCAGAGTTGCCAATCCACCTAGTGCTGTACGGAAGCGGCATCCTGGTAACATGCATGATCCTCCGAGCCATCTTGACGAGCATAAGCGCGGTGCGCAGCAACCTCAACACCAAGGAGAAGATCTTCGTCGGACTTGCTTGGATGGCAAAAGCCACTGTTCAGGTATTTACTGTTGCAAAGATCTGAATCGATTGCATTTTCGTAGAAATCTTTTTGATACGAATAACTGGGTTTATTCGTCACCGCCTGATTAAGGTGATTCACTATTATTTGCAATGTGTTTTGCTTCAAATTTTAGTAATTTTTAAATTGAACCTATTTAATATTATTTGCAAAATGTTTTGCTTAAAATGTTAGTCACTTTTAAATTCAACCTACTAGTTAAACACAACCATACATTTAAGTATAATTTGCCTAACAATATTTCGTATTCGTTAATTTACCTTAAGAAATATTTAATGGAAAATAATATTATGTATTTCGTACTATGATTAACATGTTACAAGCACCAAATTTATACAACAAATTGTATCAAGATCTTTATTGGCATGATGGTGTTGTATGCTTGACATCTTATACGTCACCAGTTCACGCTAAAATGCTCTTGTCGCTAAAATGTTGGTTTCCTCACCATCTGGAAACAAATATGCTATATAACTAGATACAGCGCAATTAAATTACCTACGGTACCTATGTACAATGCCAAATGATATCTTCATTTCAAAGTTTATGAGCCTAAAAGGTGGAAAGTTAATAAAAATAATCATGTAATGACAGAACTTTCCGCGCGTTTAAGGGTAAACAAATTTCTTTACTAACCAATTAAAATAGTTACTAAAATTAAGTAAAATAGTAAATTTTAAATAAACTATTTTCCTTAACAGGCTGCCTTAGGTCCCGTAGCACTCGATGAAGTCGGTAAAATGACCGGCGTAGACGACAATACCTTGGTTGTGCTGCGCGAATACGCGGACATTGTCGCCACCATATGCATCTTGTCCATCGTCATCACTGCTCCCATCGGGGCCATCGTCATCACGCTTACTGGCCCCAGGTTGCTGTCCAAAACCACCAAACCACCGGTTCTTGAAGGTAACGTTTATTTTATATTGATCCTATTTTCCCAGACAAGACATCAAAATAACTAATCTATGTCAAACGAAATCTGCATCGAATGTTTGTTAGTGTTTATAAGTTCCATGAAAAATTTAATGTGTGCTTAAATAGAAAACCGTAAATGAAGGTAACAAATATGTATATGCGTTACCTACATAAGAAATTTCAAAAGCATAGGTATTTGGTAGGTGAGTAGGCATAATTCTTCGCTTTGCGTCTAGATACCGACATTCACTGCAATATTTGCTCAACCACTTATTGGTAGGTACGCACAAGTGCTTGAAAGTGACATTAATCACCATTGAAAGAACACCTAAGTCAACAAGCATTAATTTAATCTATAACGTCAGAAGTCACTAGGAACATTATGAATATTTATTAAAAACTGTGAAATGAATGGAAAATAATTGCTACCATCCTACCTTGAATAAATTGTACTTTTATATTTATTCATACATGAGCGTAAGCGGATTTTGGTACAGGGGGGGCAATACAATATTATCTTGCGTACGCCCATGTGTAATTTAATCGCAAAATAAGCGTGAATCGTTATAAATAATAAACCTATTTATAAGTTTACACTTAGTCTGTGTAGACTTTAGAAACAGCTAAATCTATCTCGATTGGACAACATTTTCTTGCTTGCCTCAACAACATGTTTCACATCGATTGCTCGTTTACCTAATTTATATTATTTCACAGGCACACGTTATGCGAACTGATAGTATTAATAATATAAAACAGCATCGAAGAGAATACCTCAACTGATTACAGCTCGGTTTAATAGTTTTTGACACATATTATGTGATCTATTGATAGATCTGGTTCTAGTAGACCAGGTTATCCCTAAATGCACTAGAATAAAGCTATATACGAACATAATCATTAGAATGATATGAGGAGCGTTCGGACTGTCTATGCTGAATGGGATTTAAATTTACTGACTGTTCATTTCAGGTTGGCGTCGATCACACAGACCTTCCATTCGCGACATCTCGATCATCGACGAGGAGGAGACTGCGGAACGCGATGCGGAGGCCAGCGAGCAAAGCCCCGCCAGCGCACCAGACACGCCCGCCGCCACACACACGGGCATCGCCGCACCGACCCCCACCGCTTTCAGTACACCCAACCCTATTACGGTGCAGCCAAAATGATCACACATACTTACTACTCGTACTTAAAGTCCTCTATATTTTTAATATTTACCCTATAGTACCGTCCCGCTCAGTCTACTGGGAAAGCCTTTTTGCAATTTTATGAAACACACTTTATCAACGGCCGGCAATAGCTGCGCGTCATTTAATATTTTATTCTTTTTTTAATTTGAAGGAACAGATTAGCTATAAAATCGATTAATGACTTACTAATTTTGAATAGCGCTCCAAACTCCATTCCGTTACCATACTGCAATAAAGAGCTTTCCCGTGTAGAGTGCAGTGTGATTGGGCTGTTAAGCTCGAAGCTGAAGAGTCACCGGTACACTTAAATTAGTAGCTGAATGGGCCTAAAGGCTGGAATGCTCGTATTATCACATCTTTAAAATCATTTCAATTCCAGTGCTATGAATATAACATTCTTAACATTTTAGCTATTTAAAATTGGGTATATATGCAAATGATTGAAATTTAGAGGAGATAAAGTTATAAGTAATGGAATATTTTAAATTATTCCAACTGTTTTAAAAGCATTATGTACTAGTGATTACATTCCAAACCCTATTCAATGTATCATTTATTGTATAATAATGGCGATTTGCAAAGGTTATATTGGATACGCAACGAAAACGTGTGTGTAAACACCGCTTAGTACTTACTGCAGTATTGCTTTAAATAGAAGTCACAAAGGGAAGCTTATTCTCTTGTATGCCTGCCAACTCGTTTTCGTTAGAATATATGTAGAAAGATGCAACTCTCAGAGTAGACGATCTAAACTATTACTAACTTAATTGTAGCTTTTTACTTATAAAAAAGAGTAACATATGTAATTAAATCAATAAGTACTTATCTACCGTCCGTACTTATTAGAATTTTGTTTTAACTTAGGTACTATTAAGAAATTTGATAACTCACAACTTAATTATTTTTTTCTCTCTGAGTAAATTTTGATAACCTGAGAAAGTTTGAATAAACTGATGATAATTGTATATAACATATAAATAAATACCACACTATATTATACTTAATAAATATTTTTTATGTTTATATTTCGATAATACGTTGAAAAAAATATCAAAAATATATGCCTAGTATTTAAGTAAAAATATGTTTAAACTGCACGTAATATGTGATATAATAATAAAGTATACTTTTAATGTTCAATGCCTTAGAGAAAGCCTCGCTACTAATTATTTTTACACTAAGTAAAATATTGTTACCACTACAAAAGCGTATAATAAGGCACAAGTATTACTTATGTTGTTAGTCTTAAATTTATCTTTAATATACTTACTTAATTTTAATGAAATCAGTATTGTTATTATTTATAAAAATAATTAGAGCAATAAATTAATATTTGGTACAAACAATTTTTAGAAATAAGTGTTCGTTTACCTTACATCTCTCATTTATAGTTAAGTATGTAGAAAGTCACATCTTACTTATTCCATTTTTTAAATAAATCATAAATACCATTAGCGTTTATAGAAAAAAAAACTTGTATGGACAAGTAACATAAGCTGTGTTAGTGCCCACCCACAAGCGATAACAAGTGATTATCGTAAGCGAGGTAACTTAAACTAGGTAATCCTAAAAGGACCTTTATCGCAAAGCTACGCTCGCGTATAAAATGTTATTATAACACGTTATAATATAGTACTTATTTATTGCAACACTTTGATTTGTATTATACACATTAACTTTCGACCTTAAATATAATATAAGTATAATTTTGTCTTCAAAAGGATATGTGTTTGTACGTGCAAAATGTTCAGTGTGGTGTGGTAAAATTTTGTCTTAAACGGTATTATTGATTGCATCACAAAGAGCTTTGGTTGATTCAAAGGATTAAGAACCTATTCAAATTGACTAAAGTGACCACAACTTTCTGAATCATTGATTTGTTATTTAATCGGTCATTCAACTGAAATAGTAGAAATGATGAAACATGATGTAGGTTCCATAAAATTGAAAAATAACCTACTTTTGTTTAATATCCTTATTTACCATACCTGACCACACACTGTATCAAACATTCTACACATGAAATAAATATATGCTTATTCCTCAAAGGACAAAAAAATACAAAATATTATATTATTTGTGCAATTTATAGATGCAAAAGGAATTCTTTCACATTCCTAAATGTAGGGACCATTATTTGTATAGATTTAAAATTTAATCCCAATGATTTTATGTAGTTATAATTGCTTAGAAGTGATGATGTGTAACTTAAAAAATTAAAAAAAATTAAATATGAAGCAATAAACTACATTTTAAGGGCAAACATGTTTTATTGATGTTTCGTTGGACACTTTAACTTACATAGAATATACCAATACCTAATTGGTTTTTATAGCACTATTATAGTAGTAAGAAGCAAATTATTTTTATCGCTAGCTATTTAAATTTGAAATTTGGCTGGCTCGATGGCCCATTCGGGAGTGACCCTGCCCTATGCGCCAAGAGTTGTGGGTTCGATCCCCACCCAGGATAAACATGCGTATAATGAACACTTGTGTTTGTTCTGCGTCTGGGTGTTAATATTAATTATATATTTGTAATACCACTGTTGATTCTGATATCCGTAACACAAGTGCTTAAGATACTTACCTCAAAGTCAGATCAATGTAGGTATGTGATGTAGTGTGATATTTATTTATTTCAATACTTACATATAGTGAGCGTCAATATCCAGAAAGATCCAAATGATAACCTATTGTACCTATGTATATGTTTTCTATGTTATGCTTTTGTAACCGTACTACCGACATTTCGATGGTGACACAAGACCCTCGAACGGCTGCCGTCAAAATGCGCAGGCACTCGACAACCAGGTAAAGCCGCAGGGAGCCGATGGATCCAGACGGCAGAAAACTGTAAGCCCCTTCTAAATTAACCTGCAAAAAACGGTTACCGCTTCATTCGGTAACCATATTGACCGATTGATACGGCTAACCCTTTGATCCGGTTTATTGTAAGCGGTTAATTAAACGGGTAATAAGTTGTAGTTGCGCGTTTGTTGGATTATTGTAAGCGGTTATGGGTCTGATAATTGTGGAGGACATTGAAAGAAGCTAATATTTACCGAACATCAATGAACTTCAGACTCTCCCAATAGCGATTCTTTTGATTGCAATGATTAATGAATGCTTCTAATTTTATAAACTGAAAATTACAGTTCGGACATTCATTCACTTCGATGTAAGTACACGCGTTCAATTCACAGCGAGAGTCAACCGATTTAACAAACGTTTGAAATAACATAATTCTCGATACGCTCATACATATTCAAAATGTTAAATTGGGCATACAGTAAAATGAGCAGACTTTTACGCTGCTTCCGTCAATGAGATACAAACACCTCGAAACATTAAACAAAGAAGTGCAGTCATTAAAAATATGCTCCTCCAAAAACTTTAGGCGCCAGTCATTCATTGAAATGTTTGTTGGAAACGTAACATTTATATGTAGGCTCAACACACATGATTTTTCTATTTCTTTATAATCATAAGGCTCGGATCATGCTCACGTATTTTGCTTCTGCTTCCTCACTTCAATGAAATATTATTTATTCATAAGTGATAAGTCGGGGTCCGCTTGGACAAAACCCTTGATCATAAACTACCCACCCTTGTGCCTTATGAGTAAACGAAGTTAAAATATCTTAATTTATAAGTACAAACTCTAATGAATAAATATACTGCTGGATTTGAAATGTAATGTAGGTAAGTATAACGACTACTATTACCTACTATAAGTATAAGTATAATATGACCTAGCTGTTTTCCAAATAAAACAATCTAGCCATTGGAATGAATGCTTTATTAACTTTAAATTAATTTATGATTATTCGTAATGATATCTACCTCTATGAAATCAATTAAATTTCTAAATTAACTAAGATGAAACACTGTAGTACTAATTCATTAGTTTTTCTAAAAAAAATTCTAGCAATAAGTATTTTTTAAACTTATTTATACATGATTACGGTATATATCGGATAGACACTTACAATTTTAAGTATTTAAAGTTCCTTGTATGAAGCACTTAACCAAAATTACTGTAGCAGATCAAAATAAATAGGTATAAGGGATTTAAATACGACTATATTATATTTTCTCAAATGTGTACTTAAATAAAATACAATTTAAAAAAAAACTGATTTACTGACACATAACTTTTTGCTTGCACATTAATCATTAGTGTTGCCTACCGAAACGGCTTATTATATCGTCATAATTTTAAAAATTTGTGGCAGTGCACTTTTTAAGCCTTGCTAATTATTGTTCAGCTGTTTTATCTTATCAATGTAGGTATATTAAAAAGGTACAAACATAGTATGTACAATGTGTTCTTTTTTCTTTTGGAAAACTTAAACTGCATGCTAGTTTAAGTTTTACTTATCATTAAACATTATTTTTGGTTTAAGAAACTACATATATTCATTTACGCATAAATTGCTGGTAACCCTTCATTAATAATATAACAGAACATTGCCACTTTGTAGGATACACCGGAAATAACACATATGTATCTATCTATGCTTTATTTTTTTTAACGCGAACGGATATTTATCCTATTGCACATTTCAAAATCAATTTTTAGATATCCGTATAAAGTAGATGTTTTCATTTAGTCTTAGGATAGTGAATCTCTATTCAATGCATCAGTCAGTTTGCGTTTGGGTACACACATTTGTTTGCGATCGTAACTATTCGGTTTAGCTAGCTCGACTTTAACAAAGTTTTGTCAAATCGATACTAATCGATTTGTGTTTGATATAACAATTCTAAATGCGTCTTTAGAGCGTGCACTTGGACATACACAATCTAAACTAAAATATACAGTCCTATATGATTAGTACACAATTAAAATATAAACTTATTGTATTTTAAAAAGTCAATAAGTTTAATTACATTACGAAGTATGTCATGTGACTACTAATATATTTGACATCATTTGTACTAAAAGTTTAATTTAATAAAAAAAAGAACGCAATAAAACTTCACAAAACAAAATGCTTCATGCTCTCCAAATAATTTCGGACTAAAATTTATAAATTAAAGGTGAGCGTAATGCTTAGTTGGAGTATATAAATATATAGATAGGTACTCAACAGGTAATTCAAGTAATTTAAGACACAGTTACTAAAAATAACAAAAGGTACTTCTATGCCTAATTAGACTAATAATTAAAATTAGTTGTCAAACTCGCGTAGGTGCGCCTTGTGAGCATGACAGTTTCGATGCATTTTTCGTTTTTGTACGGTAAGCTTCGTGGGTACTCAGTTCATCTAAAATAGCATAAAAACGTAAAGATATTACGAGATATAGGACACACTATATACTTGTAATGTTGGTTCTATATCTAAAATGTTTACATACAATTATAAAAAAAAAATGTTCAATTATCAAATCAAATCAACACAATACGAAATCATTTCTTACTGCTTTATCTGCTTTTAGTCTATTAAAAGGAATTCTTACAATTTATAAATTTTTGGTCAAAGTCTGATGTTATCAATATGAGAAACAGCCATAATAACGAAAATATTATACATAATTTAAACCGCTAATAAAGAAAAATTATAAAATATCAAATTCGACAACATCAGAATTAATACAGATTACGTCCAATAATCACCACTAAAATACTTTTGCGCGTTCTCATTTACACAAAACTCGCTTAAACTTATGCTATGACTAGAACAACTGTTATTATAATTAAAGTGCACAAAATTATACAAGCCTTAACATTAAAAGCTGAACTCGTGACTGTTTTAAAAACCATTCCATTTAAATAGTCATTATTATAGCGAAGCAAATACCTTACTTATTTATTACGGGTATCCTCACTGGAAGAACTTAAATTCTAACATATTTGGTTTTAAAAGATATGGCTTTTATTGGACTTACCTTTTTTTATATCATATGCTATATGGCTGCGTAGCATGGACTCCAGCCGCGTGCGGCTCTTAGCGCTATCAGAGGAATGCAGGGGTTGTGCCCAGAATGGGCTTCACTGATACAAATATACACGAGACATCTTTATTTATAAATTAGGTATCACCTGCTAATTAATCCGAGCCCGTACGCGAACCTCATATTTTTTATATAAAATCCCCATTTACTCCAGTAAGGAACCATTAGGCGCGAATAAGGCAAAGTAAAATGACATTTAAGTATTTAACACTGCTTAGCGTTATCGTTAGGCACAGAGATCCTGGTGTTGGCACGCTCGTCGGTGCTGATGGTCCGCGACAGGAAGGTGGAAGATGTTCGTGCGGTAGACGATTGACCATTCTTCTGGGCATCCGGCTTCTCAAGTCCTGTTAATATTAGTCAATATTAATATTGTTACATGCAAGCTTGCTCGGTGTACGAGAAAACTAACTCAGCTTTGATAGAACAATAGTAGTATATCAGGATTATTTATTTTTAATTTATTTTATTTTCATGTAACACTCAAGGCTTTTATTAATAAATACCCAAGAGCAGAATTATCAATAAAATCCATAAAACATACGAATGCGATGAGTTGGTAAACCTATACGAATGCCAAAGCTGTTGGTTCATTATTCATCATGCGTCATGAATCAAAACTTTAATTAATTTCTTATTGAAAATACCAAAAACATATTTACTCAATCAAGACTATTGGAAACAAATTAAACTGAGTTAGATTTACTCGTATAGTTAATTTTCGCTACTAGGAAGGTTTGTAACTACTGCCAATGGCATTGAGGCGTGTATGCGACAAGCTTAGTAAGTGCTACATCGATTTGCAATTGGAAAAAAGTGTCACAAGTGCATTAAATGATTAGATAATTTCACGGCCTAATTGACAAGATGTTATGACGTGATGGTTTAGACCTCGTAACAAGTCTAATGTATTTTGACTGTAATATCAAAGTATTACAGTAAGTCAGTATTTACTTAATCAAGTGAATTTATTTACGACGGAAATGTTTGACTAAATAAATATTATCTGTTAAAATATTAATAAGCGCACAACAACCCAATATAACTACGTCAATGGTAGAATTGGAATAGTATTAATCGTGTGGAAGAAATGAGAAAGAATTTATAAAAATAGTTTGATATACTTGGATCTTTCGATGTCCTTGAGAAACCTGAAAAAAATTATTATAACTTTCGCATTACGAAATCCATTTTTGCGGAAAAAGAGATAATATTCTTTGTAAAACATACCTATATATATATTTCTTATAGTGCTAATCATTGCAATGTAGATCTTTTCGGAATAAATAGTTCCAATTGTAATTTTGTTACCGATCAATTTGAATGAGCTTATAATATTATAGACATAATCTGATTATTGCAAGTTATTAAGCTTCGAAGTAGACAGTTGAACGAAGATATTAGACAAATTTGTGTAACTATTAGAACTTCCACTAAAGGTAAATTAAATTACTTGACATTTAGTGATATGTACCCACATTGCTGGTCCGGCATTACTACTTACTACACAAAGATTATAGAATAAGCTGAAAATAGGTACGATTAAAACTGTTTGAGACTTTAGATGTAAATTTTTCTTACCCAGTTTCTTCCTAATGAGATAGTAGAGTTTTGGCTTGAAGATAAGAATTATGAAGATGAACACGCCTTGCAGCTCGTTAATGGTGTCTATCGTGGTGATGACCCAGATGTTAGCGGTCCGGTCCAAGAGTGTAGACAGCAACTCGGTGCCCCAGCCAGCGCCCATCACCACCCACAGCTTACCCGTCAGCACGAGACTGTTTTGCACGTAAATGGCGATGTTATAATTAACTGCTACATCTGCCTACAATTTAACACCCTTTATTATTACGCAAATGCACTACTTCTAGTCATATAATTCTAGGTAAATGGTGTGGTATGTGGGACCCACCAAGGTACAATACTCTCGAACAAGTTGGAGATCTAAGATTTAAGCCAGTCTTGGCCTACAACATGAAACCCTACGTCCTACTTCTTTTGCTAATCGTATACATAATCCTATAACATTTGAATATTACAAGTGTTTTTATATGCATTCCATGAGTTCAATATTCGCCATCCGGTACTCACACAACACGGAAAAGCATTGTTTGAGACTGCTGACTGACAGATTAGGTGTAGATATATGTATTGATATGTTGCAAAACGAATAACGCGAAATCAGGGTATTCTCTAACCGTTAATAGCATAAATAAACGTTTAAAGACTTGTTTATTTATTTTACATATAATATTAATAGAATGATGCGATTTAACCAGGTTTATATAAAACATGCACACTTAAGAAAGACTTAAAGCTCTATTCGAAGAAACCCATCACAAGCAATTTTATAATAATCCAGTTACTTATAAAATATGAAATATATAAAATTATGATGCTTTACCACAGAAACAATGGCTAAAAGGTTAAGCAATAATCGCTTACTTGGCTTTATCAATCCTGAAGCGCTTTTTAGCGCGGTCCCCCACAGAGCCTGCCTGCAGACGATGCACCTCCGACTTCACTCGCGCGCAATGCCGGGCCGTGCGCAGCCACAGCATGAAGTTGAGGCTAGTCACCACTCCCATGGGGATCACGAAGAATATATAATGCGGCCAGTCTTCTGCGGTATTTTGCGCTGCAATGCAATTGTGGCATGAGATAGACAAACAACAACCCGGCCTATTGCCCCATGTTGATCTGGGACTTTAAAATAATGTGCCAACTGTGGTTCTTCCCTAGCATGTCGTAAAAGGCGACTAATGGTATATTGGGTTGTGGGTATGTGATTGTGTAGGCTACAAGCTAGCCACTTGTCACTACTTTTTCGCAATAAGTATTCCATCTAATGCAGTCCAGTTTTATTCTTGGCTGAATGTGGTTAAAAGGGGCCTGCTACCCCTTTGACTGTCTACCCCTTCGGGATTGTGGACGTGTTGTTATATATGTAGATATACAAACAAACCATAGATCATATTGATAAAATGCACACTCTATGAGGTACGTTGCTGTAGGAGTGTAGGTAATTCCGATTCTTCTTCTAATCGTTAAATCTAAAGCCTAATCAATAGTCAGATATTTTAAGCCGGTCCGTTAAGAACTTGGACGAGGCTTATTTCAACAATTACGATTCTGCCAAACCATCCAATTTTGCCATACCAACAAACCGATGACGTGAACTGTAGATCCGATTCAATGAGTTAATTATTATTCCAGAGTGAATAAATCGAATATGGTTTATGTTTATCATTGCAATATTGTAGAATCATCTGTTATTATCAAGTTACGTGTAAGTATTCCAATTTGGATGAGTAGGTAATATCTTAATCACTGTTTGAAACTACATATTAATTACGCGGCGAAATTTACTTGCATGAATCTCCTTAAGATTACCTATTTCTAAAGATAAATAAATATACTGAGAGAGTATTATCTATCGGAGGAATTCCTTCCCTAATTTATCATTTATACCTGATTATTGCTAAACAAAATAATGGATTTCATGATTACTTATAATGTAAAAGTCTATGCATGCACGTGGGTACACTCCGCCAAAGCTAATTGAAACATAATTATCAAAATCAGATGTGTATTGAAACATAATTATCAAAATCACATCTGATTTTGATAAATGAAACATAAATCGGAATTTAAAGGTAGCATTTTTTTTAAAACCTAGACAATAATTAGTTCATTTCAGACATTTACTTTAATGTATAAAGAAAATGAAACCTAATACTATACTATACTATGTCATATGACATAATAGTTATGTTAGATGATTGCTGTGTATTATCCTACTACATAAAAAAAACTAGAAATAATTTCCGTCCTTAACAAACCGCTGTGATCCCAATAGAACAGCAAGCCACTCTGAATAAAACACATTGAAAATTGAAGCGTAGATAATACTGACATAAGTTTATATAATTTTTTTATAAAATAACTAGCGTAGATTGTAGGAAAATGTATGTTATCTGAGGTTAGATCTATAGTCCAACGAGGAAATAGTAAATGTTTCCTTGGCACGCACCATCAACAACATATCTGGACTTATAATTACCAAATGTGGCTTTTTCATTTTTTCAAACCTTGTACTATTATAAAAAATATAAACAAACAATACTTTTCATTTAGCAATTGCCCCTATGGGTGGGGTGGGCTGGATATATTGATAATGTTGCGTGCCATTTGCGATGCAAGCTTTTTCTTCAACAGTCCATTTGAATGAAAGCCCTCAATATGTAACATAGTATTTAGCTGACAATTATAATGTTTAATTAAAATGTAAGCAGGTAAGTTAAAACTAAATAAGCTTATTTCAAACGTTAGCAGGTATGAAGGTAGGTACTCGGTTTAAACTCCGTCTAATAACACATAAATATTTGACCATAAATTACTTTAACAATAATAATTAATTATTGATATTAAATAAAATATCTTAATAATGATTAAAATTCTTATTAATCATTATTATTTAGATAAACATACATTTAGAACTTTAAAACAGCTTTTTGAAGAATGTGCAATACTTACTAGATCCAAACCAGCATCGGCCAGTGCCCATGTTGGCGTCAAGATACTTGGTGAGGGGATACTTGTCCAATAAAAACATAATTAAAGTGATTGTCACGGCCAACCCCCACGCGTAGAGGGAATACCAGAGGAACCGGCGGCGGGTGGCGCGCCCCTTGTTGAGCGTATGGACGGTGCGGACGCTCCTGGAACATATATGTAGGTACATCGTATGTGTTTCTGTCGCCTCTAGTGTAGCAGATACAGCCCTAATAATAGTGGCAAATTACCAGTAGTTGAAATAGTGGAAATGTATACTTATAATAAATCTGTAGAGAGGTCAATTCTGTACATGAAATATATTTTTAAAATAACTATCAGGGGGTGATTAGTGATCGATACTGATGCCAAAAATGCAATCAGTAAAATTTTTGTCTGTCTGTCTGTCTGTCTGTATGTTCCTTATAGAAACAAAAACTACTCGACGGATTTTAACGAAACTTGGTACAATTATTCTTCATACTCCTGGGCAGGTTATAGTATACTTTTCATCACGCTACAATCAATAGGAGCAGGGTAGTGAAGGGAAATGTTGGGAAAACGGGAGAAGTTACTCCATTTTTTAAGCTTCCGTCGCGTGTGTCTTAATGGTTAAAGTTACATAGAAATCATGTATGACGGAAATAGTCTTTATAATATTAACCATAAACGCGGGTGACACCGCTGGCACAGCTAGTGGAATACTACAAAAATAGAAAAATATATTTACAACAGGTATAACCTATATTCTAGTGGTGATATGCGAGTATTACGATCCTTCGACAACGTTTCGATAATAGATGTAATTAGATAATTTTCGAAAGCCGTAATAGCTGTGTATGGTTAAAAGCTATATTTAAATAGGTATATACATTGAATTTGCTCTTCCCATAACGTGATAATGACCTGTAGGGAAAATCGATATCTGATTAATTACAGACATAGCAAACAGACAAGTTTAACTAACGTATATATTTTTATGTTTGCGCCCAATATACTTAGTCATAAAATCCAATCTTTTGGCAATTTTTCACCTCATGTCGTCAGCTAAGGTGGTTATTATTTATTGCATTTGTATAATAAAATTAAACAATTAAAGACGTGCTCTCTGAAGTTTGAATAAAAAGGAGTTATATTTAATCTGCCAGCGCACGGGAGTACAAACCACCATATTATGTTTGGCTTCAGCTTTTTTTGGATCTAGGACAACGGAATCATTAGAGTTCAATCATCAATTTACCAAACTCCTGAGGATTAAATTGAAGCACAGGTATTTAAATACTCTTTCATCTTTATTATACTACTAGCTGTGCCAGCGGTGTCACCCGCGTTTATGGTTAATATTATAAAGACTAATTCCGTCATACATGATTTCTATGTAACTTTAACCATTAAGGCTGCACACGCGACGGAAGCGCAAAAAATGGAGTAACTTCTCCCGTTTTCCCAACATTTCCCTTCACTACTCTGCTCCTATTGATTGTAGCGTGATGAAAAGCATACTATAACCTGCCCAGGAGTATGAAGAATAATTGTACCAAGTTTCGTTAAAATCCGTCGAGTAGTTTTTGTTTCTATAAGGAACATACAGACAGACAGACAGACAGACAAAAATTTTACTGATTGCATTTTTGGCATCGGTATCGATCACTAATCACCCCCTGATAGTTATTTTGAAAATATGTTTCATGTACAGATTTGACCTCTCTACAGATTTATTATAAGTATAGAAGATTACCATTTCATTTTAGTACCAATTTCACTTCTTTTACAGCCAAGATCACTGACTAGTTCAATTGTTTTTTTTTCTACGTATATTCGGATTTTGTTAGGTGACCATACAAAATACTATACGGAGGTAACGTTATGGATTCACATCTACTTAGCCTTTTATATGACTTTTGCTTGATTGAGTCGTTAAAGCCGCTTTAGCACAGTCCATTAAGCCATTTTCCCGCTGTCCTCGCCATCGTAGACGTCAGACGTCTAATATGCGTACATATTATGTCGCATTGTAACTGCGAGTCACAGCTTGAAACAAATCCGATAATAGCTGTATAGTGAAGGAGTGTATAATATTATTATATTACTAGCTGTGCCAGCGGTGTCACCCGCGTTTATGGTTAATATTATAAAGACTATTTCCGTCATACATGATTTCTATGTAACTTTAACCATTAAGGCTGCACACGCGATGGAAGCTTAAAAAATGGAGTAACTTCTCCCGTTTTCCCAACATTTCCCTTCACTACTCTGCTCCTATTGATTGTAGCGTGATGATAAGTATACTATAACCTGCCCAGGAGTATGAAGAATAATTGTACCAAGTTTCGTTAAAATCCGTCTAGTAGTTTTGGTTTCTATAAGGAACATACAGACAGACAGACAGACTGACAGACAGACAAAAATTTTACTGATTGCATTTTTGGCATCAGTATCGATCACTAATCACCACCTGATAGTTATTTTGAAAATACATTTCATGTACAGAATTGACCTCTACAGATTTATTATAAGTATAGATTAAAAATTGTAAAACCTCGGAATCCAAGGCCAATCGATGAATCTGAATAAAAGCTGTTGAACTGCATAGTTAAAAGCTCAAACAACAAAGTAAAAAAAAATTGTCCGCTCTTAAACAAAAAAATTATAAACTGTATGACGTGTAGACCGCAACCTGTATCAGCGAAGGTCAGTGGTTAGGGGACACCAATACCCATCGATTGAACCCCCCTGTTTGTTCTACGATTTTTGTAGTATTCGAGATTGTTCGAAATAGATTGACCATTTTTGTAAACATTTCAAATTGTATGTAGTTAGTTGTTTTGGCTGTAACCTTTTTTGTGTCATATTTATATAAGATTTTAAGTTTAACTAATTTCCGAACTTAAAAGCTGCAAAAATTTAAATAGATATCAACTGAACGGCACAATGTACAAGAAGATGGATACTTTTTACGAAAGCGACAATTTATGTAAGGCATATACATATATAGAGCAGAATCATACAAATGTATTAAATATATATAGAGAAAAATATTGCGAGAGCTGCGATTTGTTTGTAACGCAACTCTTTAGCAGGCCTATTTTCGAACGTTATATTATATCATGCCTCCTAATCGGAATTAAAAGCTTTACTTAGCGTTGCCCATTACTCATTAGTGCCGATAAATATACGTTAACACTCAAAGATAAATTCAATTAAAAAGTACAATACAGATTAAAATTAAAACTCGCACAGCGCTAACCTAACGTGTAACCGTGTAAGTGGGCTCTTCAAACAAACTCTGAAATCATAAACATTGCCTGCCTGTTAACATTTACCATACGTTTATATTATAAACGCTATCGTAACAACGACTTCATCTCATCCATACTACCCCACACACATTAATAAAGCCCCGGACCATTATTAAATAAATCTTTACGGCTTCTACAATATAGAAGCCCTATATCTATCATGTCTACATACTTTGGATATATCTTTCAAATATAGAAATATGTTTCACTAGCTGTGCCAGCGGTGTTACCCGCGTTTATGGTTAATATATTTAACGTAATGTATAACAGTGTATATATATGTCATACATGATTTCTACGTAAGTTTAACCATTAAGGCTGCACACGCGACGGAAGCTTAAAAAATGGATTAACTTCTCCCGCTTTCCCAACATTTCCCTTCACTACTCTGCTCCTATTGATTGTAGCGTGATGAAAAGTATACTATAATCTGCCCAGGAGTATGAAGAATAATTGTACCGTTTCGTTAAAATCCGTCGAGTAGTTTTTGTTTCTATAAGGAACATACAGACAGACAGACGGACAGACAGACAGACAGACAGACAGACAGACAGACAGACAGACAGACAGACAGACAGACAGACAGACAGACAAAAATTTTACTGATTGCATTTTTGGCATCAGTATCGATCACTAATCACCCCCTGATAGTTATTTTGAAAATATATTTCATGTACAGAATTGACCTCTCTACAGATTTATTATAAGTATAGATAACAAACATCGTGTAAACAATCATGACATAAAAATATTAGCATGTTGTCATCTAACACAATAATAACGTTAGAACAGAACTTGTAATTCGTCATTCTAATATAAGAACAAATAATGTAAACTCAAATAGTCTTATGTATTTGTGGATATTATCCATCAATCTGGATAATTTATAGATATCGCATTAACCAGAAATAGCAATTAAGTTATTTAGCATTCACACCGTAGCTTTTAGAACCTTCTGTGTACAAAATATTATATGAATGCCCTGTAATAAGCTCAACATTACTCAAAAAGCACTGCACCAAAAAACGTTTATGCCAAAGTTCACTTTTTGTTCGAATATTTGATCTTTCAGATATAGAGAAGCGTAAGATACCTATTATTCCACTTTGATGTAGATTAGAGTTGAAGACACCGTGTATTTTGTTTATAATTGGACCAGCTAAAGTCAAAACAGTATTAATTATGGTATTGCTAGAAAGTCTGTCTGCAGGCATCTTAGAATTTCACGAATGTCTTGAAAAACTTGAAAATAATGTAACTTTGCCACATATTTTGAAATTGTGGATGGAACATCCAGAAACAAAGGCTTTTAAATACCAGTTTCGTTTTAGAAAACGAACTTTTCAAAATATAGGTACGCTGAATAAGAAATATTGAAAAAAAGACAATAAACATTTTTTATATTTACTTATTTATATTGGGGATGGGGATTTACCTATTTATTTCATACGAAATAAGTAAATCCCCTGTTAACGGATAAAAATCTACAGTCCATTCAATATTTTTTACACTAACAGGCAGTGCGTGTCACAGATCAACAACGTAACAGAAAAGAAACTTGGTTCTCCCCATAGCGTTTTAAAGTCATCAAAATGTATATGAGTCAATCCACAGTCTTACAATATCCAACTCAGATGAAGCAGACTCGTCCTTCCAAATCAAAATCAAAGGAAGTTATTAATTGATCCTTGCTTTATGTCTACACAAGAGCAAACACAAGATAATCATATACAATGATATCATTTGGTTCTGTCAGCTGCTCCGCACAGTTACCTCGCTGTTACGCCCTCTACATCGTCCAGCCGCGATGAAGTCACGACTCGGCCCAATTAATCCGCACCCAATTCATGGTTAATAAGGAAAGTGACTTTTTCAATTAGATGTTACATTTTATTAGAACTGACATTTCCATTAATTCTATTACTAAACTATGTACAATTAATGCGTTCATTTATTTTCAAATAATCAAGGCTGTTTTAAATGTTTCTTCAAATACAGCTCGTAGAATCCAGTCTATTCGAATAAAAACTGAATATTTATGTAAGTAGACACTAGAATCGCACTAAAAAAATATTTATCTAAGTATACCAACCTATAATATATTATAATATTAATAATTAATTGGAGTAAGTATAGTAAAATAATTGATTTCAATTACGTTTATATTCTATCCGATTTTAGTGTTCCGTAGCTGAAAAGGAAAATACCCTTTTAGTTGTCAGTTTGTCTGCAAAAACCCTTTTTCTCAAATAGGTAGGTATGCGTGGAAGTATTAAGTTGAATACTATATAAAATACTCAGATCTCCAATCTTTCAGAGTTGTAAATCTTTATATAAATACGTGAAGCAAAAGGAGGAGGTTCTCAATTCGATCGTATATAATATATTTTTTATGCGTGTTTGCGGATCACTTTGTCGTTTACTAACCAATTTCGATAATTATTTCTTTGTTGTAAAGGCGATATCCTAATATGAGAATTACGCGGACGGAGGAGTTTGAGATTTGGCACAGTCAAAGTTTATCTAGAGAAGGAGTGCAGAAAGCTAATATTTCAATAAATAATAATAATAAAAAAATAATAATGATCGAATTTCGATCAGTGGGCGATCACTAGTAAATTTAATTACATCCTACGTCAACACAATCAAAAGTTAAGGAAATCAAAACTTATATTCATAAGTACTTTGTTCAAACGGTTACCAGTTACCATGGCAAATATGTCGCTGGATGCGCTATTATAGGCTTAACAGCCCGAATGAATCATTTTTACGGATATTCTTCTAAAATTATGTAGAAAAACCTTCATACGAATCTTATAATAGATGGCGTGAAATCCCAATTACGAATGAATCAGATTCGGAGAATATCCTGTAATACACATATTTGGGTCAATGATGTGTGTACAGCTCGATTAGACAAATAAATTAATACCGCAAACACACTCAGCCAACTTATTACATTAATTAGTAAGTAGGTGGGTGGGTGGGCGGTGATTGAATGACAGTAATAAGTACAAGATTTTCACAGAGGTATATTTAATTTTATCAAATGTGATTACAAAGAAACCATCAGGTCCTGATGGTTTCTTTGTAATCACATTTTCTTCCGTTTCTACTCGTACTTTGGCTTGAATTAAATTTGCTATACATTTTTGCCAGTCTGTCAAAAAACTCTTTATTTTATGTAATCAAATATGTATTATGCAAGATTTTATTAAAATCTGTGCCATCATCTGTTTGAGTTTGATACACAAACCCCTAAACAACGTTTAGTCTCTTTAGCCTCCCTATTTGCGCAAGTAGAAAGGACGACACTGATATGTGTATGTATCTGCATATAATGAATAGATAAACACAGGTGCAACCAGTGCTCGTTGATCTAATAAAATTGTTGTCAAGCAATTCAACGTCAATAGTGCGTGACGCAGATAGGACCGTACTGAATATACCGACGTTAGATCGTACTGAACATTCCGACCGTAAAGAAGTCACAATAAATAAATAAATTCCCCATACTGACACAACAATTCTCTAGTTCCAAATTAAGCATGTTTGCCTCTAGCAGATCTCCTCGAACTCCCGACCCTTGGTTTCGTAGCCAGTCTCTGACCGCTTGGGCAACGGGTTAGTCAATGTATCCTTAACGCATCGAAGGATGTCTATTAAAATTTTATATATCCTAATCTGAGAGTATTAAGAAATCAGGAAGAGAGTACACAGTTTCATATAATTATAATACCTGAACCATAATCTTCCCTCCAGCGCAGTTGTTGTTCGAGATAGTAGTTGTAAATCTACTTGTAACTATGTTACATTTTGAGAGGTACAAGAACTATATTAGGTCAAACTTACAACATCTCATGTCGTCTTATATAGATATTGACCAATGTGGCCAAGTCAAGTTCATAACTCACTTATCATCGTATGAGATGAAGAATACGAGAAACAAAATTCGGATATATCACAGTTTATTTTACTATGTCTATTATATCTCAACCCAAAATATGATTTGTTGCTACAAGCCGACTGCAGTAAAAAAAACTAGGAAATAAATATTGTCGCAGTCTCTGAAAGCTTAACCTTGACAATAAGATATGATGATAAAAATAACGGTTCAAATCAAATGGAATGTTCTAAATTTAAAAGTTTGTATAATATTTGTGAGTCAATTATATTAAGATGACATATGTACTTTCATAAGTACAGATACATTATTTTTATTTTTCTCATCAGATATATTTATTTGTCTCAGTGATGATAGGATTTATAATAAAGAGTATTCAACTCATTTTTGGAACTGCTTCTATAGTATATACATAGGTAAACAGTGAAATAACTGAAAAAGTTTATATTATAGCAATCAAAGTATTTTATGGTTTCATTAATAAATCCTTATAATTTTTTCTGGATATTACATTCCGAACTGTCACTCATTTTGTAGCATGCGTCTTATCTAATCAGCACAGTTTGACAAAACTCACGTCCTAGTCCAGTCAAGTCAATCAAGCAGTGTAACATAGATTTGTTTTTGTTCTAAAACTTTTTTCAGTTGATATTATTGATTTCATAAATAAAGGTAAATTTTCGGGATTATAATATACTTTTAAACCTATTCGTCCCAGCTCTTCCGAAACTCGACGATCCGCTATACGAAATTATTGCTTGCTTTTTTAATTCCTCGCTGTGTTTATATTAAGCCAGGTAAGTAAATGTAGGTACATAAAAAGATAGATGACTAAATATCTGCTATTCGGCTATTTGACTACAACATACTTACAAAAGTATGTTTCTATAAAGTTCATCGCTCACCAAGAAAAAGCGGTTCTAGTAATACATTTTTACTATCAGTAATGACCTCACATAAGGCAATCTATTAAGATTCCCGTCTTGCAACCTCAAAATGTACAAATACTATTGAAATATTTACTTTTAGCTGTACTAATAAGCGATGAGCGTTAAGTGCAAATAGTAAAATACTGATTTAAAGTAAACTCGCTGGTCAAAGTAAACATTTGCCCACATTGCGACAAAGCGGGTCAGAAAGAGATACGAGCTTGTTGCCTGGTGTAGATACAGGCAACAAATATTTTAGGTACCTACAGCTATAAACGGTAGACATTATATTAAATACCGTTGCGTTATATTATATTATTAATTATACATGCCAACCAAACATATAATACTGGAAATAATACTGACGGGACTAAACGCGATATGCATTATGTAGTACATGAGTACTTACAGCTTGACCGCTTGTGACCACGGTCGTTGCAACACGGCCGAAACGTCAAGCTGTAAAAAGGCATATCGCGTTTAGTCCCGTCAGTATTATTTCCAGTGATAATGCAACGCGAAAGTTTAAAACGTTTATATTACAAACATATAATATCTTTACTACTTTTTCCCTACTGAGTATTTCCTTGCATGTAAAAAGCGAGTAATGGTGCATTTTCATTTGTCAGAACTCTTTACAATTTCCCATTTAATTAAACTCGGTTTTATAGACTCTATTCACCCTTTCGGGGACTGCGGTCTTGATTGCACCTATGTATGCATACTTTGTGTTCTATATTCATTAAATAAATAAAATGATTTACATTTTTTCTAGGAGTACCCTCAACCTACAGACTGAGCTCTGGTTTCTATTAACAGTTCGTCCCCATCTATCATTTAAATTTTAATTACTGTGATATGAGCTTTCTATTTAAATCAATATAATGTTACAACGAATTATTCTATTGAAATATAAAATGGTGGCAAATTTATTTTTCTTGTTTGTAGCCTCAGATTAGATAACAAATCTGTAATCCGAGTTTGTAGCTATGTCGTGACACAACGAACGAATATGGTCTTCTAATTAAATATACATATATCTACTATATGGTACAATTAAAACGGGAAGTCTTGTGTATGTCTTTGCCTATCGGAAATTAACCAATTATTAGATACGTTTACAAAATCCTACGTCACGATCACTCCAATCGGTAAATATTTTTTTCTTTTCAAAATCGTCATTAGCATTAAATTTAGTATTTATAATAGTCTTGTTCTGGACACTTAGGTATCCCACGCATGGGTAACCTTTTTATCAAGTAAATAAACAGCCCTTTAGAGACGTGCAAAAAGGTATGGGAAAAACCAAATTGAGCAGAATCGATTATAATGTAAAGTTCGGATAAGAATTATGTACCTATATACATATCCTATTCTACGTGTATATTTATATTACCTGGCAAAATATTTTGCCCTAACCAGTATGCAATACTTAAACCTTATAAACATCACATGTCTACCGATCATCGCTACGAAAACTTATTTTCATAAAAATGGGCACGTTGAAATTTATATGACGTATACGCTACCGGTGCACACCGTTAACAAGGAGCAACACTACGCTTCCCACAGAGTGTTTATTTACCAAACTGGAGATTTAGTCATGAATATATCCAACACACACCTTCTTGCTAAAGGCAAATTTCCAAAAAAAATCTTCAAAATATTAAGAAATGGAGCTGATGTAACTATTCTAAAAAGTAGCTTGTATTTATTTACTTGGGTATTCACACTTTTTTCAAGCAAATATGCATTTACTGCATTATTTTTTTATAAACGGAAATCATAGCTTCCGATTAGATCAATAATAATTGTCCTAGAGCTATTTTGTTATTTCCGCGTAAACTACACATAAAACTAAATATTTATTTTACTATGAATAATGTTACAAGAAGATGGTGAAACTTCTATTTTTGTACGCAAAAATTAGATGTAAAAGCAGATGAAGCAACCTATATCTCAAATACAATCGGTGGTAAATCTTAGCGTAACAACAATATTTCTGTGTTTCTACAGAAAACGTATCTACAATATTTATATCCTAATTCTTGTCTTGTAGAGTAATGAATCACAATATAATAATATTACGAAATCATGTTATAGATTAATAAATACTGCCAATGGATGATTCAGAGTTACGATACATTTACTATCTTAATTCCGTCAAATAGCTGAATCAAACAATGACTTTGCAGACGTTAGAGCACTCAGCTTAATTCATTACGCATCAAAACACCTACTTTATTAATGTATGGCCACCTACGTCCTAAAACATAATACTTACATATACGAAACGAATTATGCTAAAAAAATTGTTAAACAACATCAATTATTAATGGATCGAATACATATTTTCTAATATTGAGACTTCTCTTATTGGTTTCACCTTAAGTTTTGATGACGGCAATTTCATTTTACAGCTTATACCTTAACCTTATTATAATATATCAATCGATCATACAGACCATTTAAGGCTATTTAGCAATATGTATGCAGGGAGTGAGAACTCACCCAAATGTCCACCAGATGTCGACGCACATGACGTTGAGCCAGATGAACGCAGCCACGAACCCGAAGTAGATCCCGTACCCTGCGCAAACAATACACCCGCGATAATTGATCAACTCCGAACGGTCGGCGCCAACACGCTTTTGTTCTCAAATTATCTCACGTCTCACCGATATTGGCATAAGAACTATGGCGCAAAATATTTTCTCTGCCGGACGTTAATTGAAAACAATTCCTACGATACATGTAAGACTTGATTCACGTTAATTTAATCTAATATTTATCATGTCTGTGTCAAAGCGAATCGAACATTTATGTACCTATGTGCCAAGGCTTGTACAAAGAGCTTTGTGTACGAGTATTCCTAGTCAATGGGACTTAATATGTACACAATAACTACCTAAGTATGTGTTAATGCACCAACAATAACGCAACTATTGAAGCTCTGGCCACTTAAGCAATTTTTTTTAAAGTTTACTGATGCCCGCGTCTTCGTCCGTGTGGAATTTAATACCTATAAACATTTTTGTTCTTTAGCGACCCTAACATGTTTTTCTAAAATAACAGGTACCATAGGAGTTATTAATTATAACACCAACTACCTGCTGTTTTGAAGATTATCCACAAAAAACAGACAGACAGAACCTTTATTAATTATTTTGTGTTGTGAGTACCCTATATACCTACGTATACCCGTAATTTGTACATAGCTGTTATTTTTTTATTACTCTTACAAAACGCAACTAAAATTTTATTTACCTGTTTGGATATGATGATGATGATGCTAATTATGTATGTATGTTTAGACATTATATTATTATCCTATGGTCGTAAGTATACCTATCATGTTGCGATACGAATATTTTATAGTAAATACGACGCAATGTGAGCTGTTTTTCCACTCAAAAACCATTTCTTATCTTTTAGCGGAACATATAAAACAATGATAGGTCAGTTATGGCATTTATAAATTTAAAAAACGGTGTGACCGTTTTAATCATCTTTGAAATCTTGGCTTTGGTTTGTCGACCACAAATTACTATTAAAACAGGATTAAATTTAAAGACAAAATATTTTTTCAACATTTTCTCATATCTTTATATCGATATCGATTTGGCCGTATGAAAATCGCTGCGTCACCTTATGTAGCAAAAATTTAGATGTTAAATACATCTAAATTTAACACAACATTGAAGTAGGTAAATGCTGCCAATAAAGTAAAACGTTTTATATATACCTAATTGATTTAAATGTTTGAAATTTTGCAGTAAAATATTTGGATTAAATAAGCAGCATTTACAAAATTCAATGTTATGCTATCTATAAATAATTGAATTTAAACCTTTAACTTTTTACATCGAATTTTATACTAACTTGAAAGGGATCTATTACAAAAGGGAATGTTTGTGATTTGATTTTCATGCCATTTCCATTTTCAACTTTTAACAACAGGCTGATACACCAATTCCCTAGTTCCAAACTAAGCTTGATAAGCTTGTCCGATGGTTACTAGGTGAACGGATAGACATACTTAAATTCGTTTTAAAACATCCATGATTCGAGTACAAATTTCCATGTTTATCACACGAAACATTTGCCCCTAGCGGGATTAGAACCCGCGACCCTTGGATTCGTAGCCAGGGTCTCTGACCACTCAAACAACAGGCCTGTCATATATAGACAGATATGCATGTATAAATCACCCAGAAAAGGATTTGTTACCTATTTATCATGATATTTGACGTCATTCTATAATTCATAAAAACAATGTGAAAAGTAATGAATAACAAAGTACGTTTTATGAGATATATGAGTTACGTCTTATTGTTCAGGCTTGGTGAATCATTATAGTCAATATGAAGAAACCAACAAAAATGTAAAGAATATTCTCCAGAAATTCCTTATAATCATTACTTAGGCTGCCTGTCCACCGGAGGGGAGCGAGGTAGCGGAGCGGTGAGCTAGTTAAAAATCGACTTATAAAAAAATGTCCACTAAAAAGGAGCGGAGATTTTCTGCAATACTATTGGTTAATATTTCTCCGTTTCTCCGTTCCGTTGCCTCGCTCCACTCCGGTGGACAGGCAGACTTGTACTATATAAACTAATCTCGGAAAAATAAAGATCTTACAGGACACACAATAGACTCTTTTATAACAGATCGCAATTTCACGCAGACAAATCCAGGCAAAATCTACTTTATTATATTTATTTCATTCATTATGATAAGCATCACCTTGGATACAATAACTCATGTTTAAGAAACACTCGCAATGTATTAAATACCAGACGGATAATTGCGGTGTAATTACTATAAGTATAAGGATTCGCTCTTTATTAGTTGACTTTCATCAAATTGAAGCCAAAAATAATTCTAGTAGTAGTTACATACTAAAAACTTAATGCTACTTAATTTCCTGACGTTTTATGAAATCAGGCTATACTTAGAACTGAAATCCTGTTAGTTTCAGTACTAAGCATAATTGATTTCATAGGAAAACTCGTCCCTTACCGTCCAAGCCCGTACCTTGGGACCTTTATTCCACCCCATGTGCAATCAATCTTGAGTGCAGTTCATATTGACCTATATATTGCATTGTTCGACATAGATAGATATCATAACTTACTTAGCAACATACCTTTTTGCTCTACAAATTTCACATAAATAAAATCATTTAACAATCGCTATTATAAAAAATTGAGAACTGATTATACCGTTTTAGGTTATTTAATACGGTAAGTGTTCGATGATCTCAAGGGGAATTTCACATTAGAACTCGTCAAGTCTATACAATAGCAACCGGACTTCCTATCTAACAATGCCTTCTTTCAAAGTCAGGCAACCTAAAAAAAATTGCTGTTATCGTATTTAGATGGTTTTATCCAATATTATACTTTTCCACGTACTTGTACGTACATATATATATATTGCTTTGAAAACATTTAACAGTTCTAATACGTTAAACCGTTATGCCAACAATGTCACTTTAGTATTTATACAATGGTGAGATTGGTGGTGGATTACGACCCTTTTCAACCGACTTCAAAAAAAGGAGGACGACTTCAAATTTATAAGTATTAAAATACGTATTAATTTGGCCTAAGTAAATTTATTTTTTTCTTTTATTAGGTTCATTTTTGAAGACGGTTTTTTTTTGTATATATACTCACCAAGAGCGGCGCAGACGTTTTTATCCGCGACATATTGGTACTGGACTCTGGCGAGGCAGCCGAAGGCGAAGAGCATGGTGCTGACGTGGCAGATGAGGTTCTGCCCGTGCAGGTTGCGCAGCTCCGGGATGGTGCAGTATACCACCAACGTCAGCAACAGGCACACACACGTAATGCAGATCAGCTATGCCAAACAAATAAATTGTTATATATCTCTTGTTGTCTGTTTGTAGTGTCAATTTTATTCATCTTAAAAAAAATTCTCATACCTATCTATTTCCTAGAAGGGTCTTACGGAAAGAAATAATATAATAATTAAAAAAAAAATACATTCATAGGTAAAAGGATACTACTTTACTACGTAGACGTTATTCTATCTTTTTAGTTTGTAATAAATAAATATCAGATAACATGGCATACATTGATTTGACTCCAAACTAATTAGCTTAAGCAACTTAACTATGGAAATAAATATCAACAAAGAAACAATAAACAGCCAGTCTTGGGACAAATATCTATTTGACCACAAACTTTTGGTCCCGGTGCAGGGATCAAACCTTTGCCCCTTTCGTTCGATACGAAGTCAGAACTATTGCACCAACGCTGTCATATTGTTAAGAAAAATCTACAGTATCCTGAACAACACGTCTACGCTATATTTTCACGTGGGTCAAACGCCGGCGGCATTTAGTAATTTATTGATATCAAAATTAAGTAGTCGGAAAAAGCCGAAATTCATAGTAGTTGTCATGGAAAAAGATAATAATAGCATTTTTTTTGAAATACCAATGAAATCAACTTATAGATTGTATCTACTAGCACAGTATCTGTACAAACGAAATCGTGGGCGAAAAGCAAGTCAGTTATAAAATATACTATCTTTAAAAATCCAATCAGAAATGGGTTAATATAATAGCTGATTTGGTATAACTCGATATATATGTATCTGTTGAAAGTTAGATTGATTACTTTGAAAGATGCGTTGGAAATAGAGTTTGAGAGAGCGATGACGTGATTCGCACATTTCCGGGTTGGGTTATATGTAGATTATAAATAGCTAACTGAAGATTATAAGTAGCCCCTTTTCCATTAATGCATAACGTTCGATAAATCAAACTTACATAAAATATTTTTTTATTAGCAATTATTTTTTTTTTTTAAAGTTTATCATTTTAATATAGAATTTTAGTATATCTACTCAAATGATTACACTGACTTTAAGAGATAAATCTGTTAGTTTCCATAATGGTGGCACCCGCTCAAAAGTTTACGCGGAAAAGGTAAGAGACGCTTTAAAGTAAGAAGCTTATTGCTACACATTGTACTCCGCCACATCAAGGCTGCAAGCCAGAGAAACCAATATCTACAATAAGATACGACGGAAAAGATAATAATTGGCTTGTCCCAACAAATACGGAGCGGCGTTATTCCAACCGATGTGGCGGAAAAAGTAAACTTCAATGTCCGAAATGTAATGTAGGCCTTCACTCCTTGCCACATCATGCCATATCCTGTCATAAACTGAAATATAGTTATTTTCTTGTGATTTTAAAATACATTTTGTCACAACTTGTATTTTCATTTGAACCTATTTTTTATATCGACTGTGTCCACCATGCATAGAGTCCGATTTATCGGCACAGATTAATAGTAATATCGGACAGGCTATAAGATCTAAGATATCACATAAACAAAATACTCTCTGTATTTTGTTTAAACAAAATACTCTCTGTATTTTGTTTATGTGATAGCGTCTTAAATCATCAAAGGCACTCTAAATAAAAATATTATTATAGTTTTCATAATGAAAAAGGCGTAAATAGACTTTATGCACTAATAGGTTAATCCAATACCAATAAAGGCTGGTTCATTTATGACGTCATTATGACCATTTTAATTATCTTGTTTTTTATAGGTAAACTGTCAAAGGAAGTAATTAATTTAAATATTGATACTTTTCCTCGCAGCTATACCTACGGGATTTAACGTATGTATGTACATGTTATTCGCATGAGTCTATAAATAAGTATTCACATACCTTTACCTGCTCGTATCTTTTTTATTAGAATTTGTGTAAATTAGCAATCAGTGGTAGTAAATATATTCCCACAAAAAAAAATAAGACAAATGGGTGCCGAAAAATACTGAAACTTTACATATCATAATATGTAATATAATATGATGAGTTTCAACTGGTGCTATTCTCATACGCGGAGCTTAATGACTAACAATGTAATGGCCAGGCTAAGCGGACGGACTCCGAAAAAATTACCCAAGTATCAATCTCACAAAAAAAATTCAACAGTATCATTGACTACCTATTGATTTCCTTTAAATTAATTTAAATAATACATTATTAGATATTTAGATAATATAAAAGTATAGTTAAAAAATCAAAGTATAGGTAGTTGTTATATACAAAACGCTTGTACATTATACACACGTACTTACATATATCGTTAATTCAAGATGACTCGTCTGTGTCTACCTACAGAATACTGCATTTTAAATAGATGACTCTAGCCTACATCCGTAAATCACTCCATATCCTAGCTCGCATTGTTGATGCACTATTGAAGATCCTTTTTAAAAATCTTCGTAAGTTGAACTAACCTTCAAATAATATATTTCATATTCAAAAATACATTCTTAGAAAATCGAGATATGTATTTTGAAGCTCTGGCTTACATCTGACACGTAACTGACACTCAGTTTCCAAAACCAGTATAAGTTCGTTACGAATCTCTTAAATAATGTTAAAGTATTTTTACTGGCTCGATGGCGCATTCGGTAGTGACCTTGCCCCATGCGCCAAGAGTTGTGGGTTCGAACCCCACCCAGGACAAACATTCGTGTGATGAATACTTGTGTTTGTTCTGTGTCTGGGTGTAAATATCCAATATTTAAGTATATACTTATAATACAAATGTAATTCTGATATCTGTAACACAAGTGCTTAAGCTACTTATCCCGGAGTCAGATCAATATATAGGGTTGCCATCCGTCCGGATTTCCCCGGATTTGTCCTAGTTTAGAGGACATCCGGGGAGCGTCCGGGCGGGGTTTCATTTGTAGTCCGGGTTTAAAAATTTAAAGTCATGGGCTGTCCACGACACATGCACTGTGCCCGCACGCCGCGATCAACCGACGAACCGACTCGCTAAATTCACCATTATTTTCAACTATTTTATAACACTGATGTCCGGGGCCTGGGCTCTAAAATCCGGGGGTTTCACGCGTTTTGTCCTGGTTATCAAATGTTAGAGATGGCAACCCTATCAATGTAGTCTGATATTTATTTATTTATTTATAAATAATTAACATCGTAGCCTAGATTCCCAATAAATAACCACGGTCCAATTTGGCTAGTTGCAGTCTAAACAATTGGGTCTTCAAAAAGTCACATTTTCGCTTTGATGCAACAGCCAGATTCGTTTAATAGAATTATGTTCTAATCAGACCTCGACTAGGAAAATAATATATAAACGCTAGACAGATGATAACTTACCGTAAAGGATAATTTGAAGTTCTTTTCAGGTGTTGCTATTGCTTTGTAGCACACAATGGCCGTGACCTGGGGCTGTAGCCCACAAGCACTCCAGTCAAACAGCTCCAAGCAGTACTCGGCGTCAGTGCCCTGTCGGCTGTCCAGCCAGCCTTCCTTCGTCAACGAATGCGAGTCGTATGCTGCCGTCTTGTTCAGCACCACTCTCCCCAATGCACACGTTATTTCCGTACTGAATCCCAAAATATCTAAACAAAAAGTAATAACTTAGAAATCTATGTACCTACATATATTCTTACACCATAACCTTATTTACTAATATTATAAATGCGAAAGTAAATCTGTTTGTTTGTTAAGCTTTCATGCCTAACCGATCGCGATGAAATTCAATACGCTACTCGTATATGATGTATATAGACCACGTTCTATACCGAATAAATTGATTGATCCCTTGGGACGTGGAAGATGACAAAAGCTAGTAGGCATAAAAATGAAAAATCGAAGATTCTGTTTGTAATTTAAAAATCAGTAAATATAAGGCATTTGAAGGTACCATAGATACGCCCAAAATTAACAGCAAAAAACATTTTTAGTGTTAAATCGCTGGTTGGCCTAATAAAAAGCGAATTGACAACTGATTGAGTTATGAACTAATTGCTGACGTAATCAAATAAATTTATTTGATTAGACATAAAATCAACGAAAAATAAATGAACATAAAATACAGTAAATATAAAAAAATCTCAAACTGATATGGTTAAAAATTTTGGTGCCATTTACTTGATATTTATCGAACTGGCACCTACCTAACTATTTATAACTTCAATCATACGATCGCTGCATTCATTTTGTTTGGTAAGAGAAATACCTAATTTCTTTGATTCTATTTGTATGCAACTTCGTAGTAATCATTTGTCGCTTTGATTCCTGAGAAAAATTATTAGGGAGTAAACGACTTCCTCTAAAGCTTTTTTTTTTTTAGATCTCAACCAATTTATATTAGGTTACTTGCAGAACGCAGATACATGTAAGTATAATGTACCTATATAGTGTATAAACTAAGTAATTCATTAATTTCACCGTTTTATTTTTCTCCATCCTTCCATCATTATTCATTTTATATTTCATATTGAGCAGGAATGAATTGACATAAATACATAACAATATTACACTCTAATTTTCACTAAATTCATAGGGTGTTCACCTTCCAAGATAAATCGCTAAACAAACAAGCGCCATTAGGAAACGAGAAGAAAATAAATGGTTTTCTTATTGGCCAATAACAGTTCTTTTTTATAAAGGCCACACCCAAATCATCGAGTTTGGCTAAGATTGCAATAATTTTCTGGATTTTCCAGTGTTATAAGTATGTCTTTTGATGCCAATTAAATGTTGCTGCAATTAGATACTACTACTGCAATACAACTCACTCAGTAAAACACGATAGTAGTAGATATAAGTAATAGGCTGGCATCATGAACTCACAGAGTGCCTGACGGTGACTTGACTAAATCGGTGTTTGATACAGGCCGAAGTAAAGATATTATGTAGTTGCCCTGATTAACTCATAAGGACTTAAGTACTTTCTCTGCCTAGACAGAATCAAGACAATATGGGCAGAATAAATAAGAGTAGATAAGCATCACCAATGGGTCTCTAAACAACTCAATATGTACAAATAATAATAAAAATCTACTTTTTCATCTACTAAATAGCAGAGTACTTAATGGTGCAAGTAGAATGTAACATGTTACTCCAGTATTCATTACTTATTTAATTTATAATTTCATACATAACGATACATTTGGAATGCAGCTACTGGACTTTGATAGGGTGTAGCAATGTACATAGTTGTAGTAGTTAGTATTGTTAGGAAAAAAATACATACATATGTTCTTATTAATATTATTAACTAATTTACATTATTATATTAGAACTAAATTAATTATTGTTGAAATGAATTCATAAAATATTATCACAACAAATATCTCTATAAAAATAATACACATACCTATAAACACAAACAAAAAGTAAGAAAAGCGTATTTTAAACTCGCAATCGATAACTCATTAACGAGATATCTACATGTTATCGCAATAAAAAGTTCAAAAATAAATGGAGGATTGATGTTTAATAATAAATAGCAATACGTATACATCAACCTATCTACTCATATCCGATGTGACCTAAAAAATGGGACATACAGAAAAATTATCTCACTCTTACGTACTTTCAGGTACCTTATTATCCATTATATTATAAATATACACTTCACATCTCTTCTTCACTTGTCCATTCAAAGGTGCAGCGGTGATGTATTCTAAATTATGTCCAATCTATAATTACAATATCTTTATTTCTGTAAATGATGATATACCTACATAGGTATATTGGCTTTAAGTCATTCGCCTTTATATTTAAATAAAAAATAATATTTTAAACTGGCTATTTGCCTGTAATTTCGTCTCCGTGGAAGTTAAAAAAATATATTTTTGCCAAAATCAATTCGAAACCGAAACAGACAGACAAACAAAGGCTTTAAAATTTGTGTCATACTGTTATTTTGACATTACAAAAAGACAGTTTAATTTCATTTAGGTATTTTGCTGTTATATTTATTGATTATAGGTACTCTGGGACAATAAACGGATAGTCTTAGTCGAGTCTATGAAAAGATTAGCACTGTTTCCTAGCAGTAATTGGATTTGTTAGTTTAGTTTATTAAAACCATGACATCGATATCCTTGTTTTTCTGTTGGGGAAACTTCCACGAGCCGATCACCCTCAGCTCGGGGAAACAGAGCGCGGCGTGTCGGACTCGAACCGACTAAAACCCCGAACGTGGCCCTGCGCAATACCGGAGGAGCCGGTATCGCCACTGTCAGAACTATCAGCAGCTCATCCAGGTAGGCGCGTACCGCAATGCGCGGCTTCACCTCGGTCGGTGGTGGTCGCTGTAGTGCACCCTAAGGTCGAATGCACAATAACGAGCACGCGCGCACGTCGAGACGTGCTAGGGCACCCAGCACGTCTCAACCAACTCCACCCAGGAGTCAGATGCTGGTTGTCACCGCGACCGGCGTCGTGGGCCCACTCTCACACAATGGCCTCTGCTAAAACAGAGGGACACGTGTGCAGCCGCCTTCAAATAGTCTAATTTAAAGACAAAAGGACATTTTTAAAGAAAAATTTCCCCCTTCAACGGTGACGTTTCAGTATGCTTACACTACTATGGTGCCATAATGACGTCATATTCGAATCGGTTCGGTAGATAAAACTTATATTCTGTCAAACTCAGGAGAACACTTTAGACATAATGTTACTTACACCTGTTGCTAGACTTGCTTGTTGAAATAAAAACAGTCATTATTTTTAGCCACTTGCTGATTACGCGCTATTTGTAACTATGTATTAGTATTTTAATATTAAGTTGAACCTATTTAACAGAATTCTTCAGGTATAAAGTGCTATAGTAAAATACCCTATTATGTACATATTAAATTTTTCACAGTTTTCCATCTAACCCAACTCAGTTATATTTATAGGCTGAATGTGGTTAAGGGGGCTAGCTGACCCTTTGACTCTACCTACCCGTTTTGGGATTACGGGCGTGATGTATGTATGTATATTAAATAATAAATATCGAAATTTTGATTAAAAATACATCATTTAATATTGCCTAAACGAAAAGTATTAGTAACAAATTTTTCTTACCTGTATTTACGTGCTGTTCTTCCTTTAGTGGATTTGTATACTCGGTCAAATTAAAATATATTACATCATCATTATTTGGCACACATATACTGCGTGTAGAGCCGCAATGAATTGGCTGATAGTGTTTTCCAATAGGACAACACTTCTTAATGCAATATGCTCCAAACGAGGGACAATCTTGTGTACAGACCCGAGCTATTATTCTCTTGCTATTGTAGTCCTTGTCTAGACACCAGTTACCTACGGGTGATAGAACTGCACGATTCTCTTTGCGGCTCCAAATATTTAACGCATTACCAACCAACTTGAATGTAAACATCTCGTCTTTGAGTTGAACGTCATATTCTACCGATTTGCAGTAGAGTCCATTTTCGAATTCCAAAACTTCTGCATCGAACGCTTCGAGCTTTTTAATAAACCACTCATAGTCATAAGCGTTCTTGTTCTCTCCATCAACATTTCTGCACTGATGATTGTCACTATCGTACATTTGTCCTGGTTTACAACATTTTCGAATATTCTGAATTTTCACATCTGATCCACTTGTTATATTTGTCCCGTTGCATACTAGACCAACTGTTTTAGGAATTATCTGTTTCGCTGTCCCATTAATAACTTCTAAAACGAGCCTTTCATAACAATAATTGCCGTCAACAGATAGTTGAATAGCATTTTTATCAAACTGAATCATTTCTAAATCACAATCTTTAGGCATACCATATTCTACAACCACACTTTTACTCACAAAAATTGAAGAACTGGGTGTGTTCAAATTCCACGTTTTCTTTAAAACACTATCAAGACACATATACTCCTCAGTATTCTCACCGTTATAGTCAATCACTTTCATAAGGCTCTGGCCGTCCGGACAACACTTCCGAAAAGTTTCTGCGTTAACAGCACTTGCACAAAAAATGGTGCACATAATAATAAGAGGCCACATGTTGAGAACTGTAACCGGCACGGTGAGTATAGGGTGGAGTCGGTTCACAACAGGTGGTGGTCGTCGTTCGACGCGCGGGGCATTGTTTACGAGACCGGCTGTGGTGGTCGAGCGTCCGGCGAGCCTGGACGGTGGCGGCAGAGTGAACCCGGCTGCGACTGCGGAATGCCAGTAAGAATCGCCAGCGGCTGCTGCGCCCTTGAAAATGCCGACGCGCCTCCCCGCTCCTCAACGCATTGCCTCTTTTTGCTAGCTTTTGCTATTCTTTGTAAGAACGAATAATTACCGAGTTCAACACAATATTTTTATTTGGGTACTTTTAGTTGAGATACTAAGCAAACGTATGTGCGACACCGGTGAGTACTTGATAAAGCAACAAAGACATCGACTCAGAACCCGGGCCGATAAGTGATAATATCATGATTGATTACACAAAATTGGCATCGTAGATATACTACTTCGACACGTCATAACATTACCTCGAAAAATAAATACGAGTGTTTACGCAATTTAATCAATCGGGCTAAGATTATTTCTGCATGACCACGTGGTATTAAGGACTGTTCCAAAGTAAACGAGAATTTCTCACGTATGCTACTGAATGTTTTTTTTATTGTGTAGATATACTCGTACAATTAATTTTAAAGAGTCCTTCGAATTCGTATGCGAACTTAAATTAAATGATTTCTACCATCGATAAAATAATCCATAATTGTTTCTATATTCGACATTTGAAATAGACTTGTTTATTTTTTTAATCTAATATGTATGTACCATTATTAGATTAAAAAAATAACTAAGTCTATAGTTCAGGGATGGCAAACCTTTATAAACATCCGTACAAGACTTTATACAATTAAATACTTTAATTTGATTTCGTAAAATAATTTTATTCAATTTTAAATAATATAATAAGATGTTTATTTCTATATTATATAAACTTAAACTTTTCCGCTATAAAATAGCCCTTTTGTAGGTACATATTATTATATAAACATGATTAATGTCATTCCGGTGAGCCGTTAAATAATAGACAGGGAGGTACTTATTTAAATTTTAATTCCAAGTTGTACATTCATCCAAAACAATTAAAGCTATCTATTCTACAAGTGACTCGTTTGGTTGGCACATAAAATTACTTAAGTAAATGCTTACTTCTATAAAACACCTAAAATATAAATGTATCTAGAAATCTATAATATGCACGTATGTAAGTAGATATATGTATGCAAATGAAACTACTCCCACACTGTGTGTGTATGTGTAACCAGTAGTTTTACACAATATGTATTGTCATTGACCCATGATATCATACAGACTACAGGGATAAAATTCGGATTCTGATGCCGGTCGGGTAAATTGAGGACCTTTCATTAAAATACCACGTATCGCCTTAGTGTGAATTTCAATCATCGTCATCTGATTTGTGAGATATTTTAATTTTACTTCCAGTTCAGTTTAAGAATATGTGATGCTAATAATCTAGCCATAAATTCTGCAAAAGTAGATGTGTAAATCTTTATTGTCAATTTAGTCAGTTCAATGAGGATTGCCGAAAACATAAATCCATCATATGGTACAAGATTGACGCCACCTTATCATGAGATAGACAACAATTACTCTTATAAACGAACCAATCATTGTAGTAGGTAATAAGACCCTATGTCAAATTAGCGCCTAAACCCCTCCTATGAACAACAATTATGAAAGTGATAATGTATATAAAATACCGTTTAATAATTATTAAAATTACTCTGATTTCATTTGGAGTGCTTTTATTTATTTACCATAAGGAATATAATTTAAGTAATTAACATTTAAAATTAAGTATTTAAAGTACATTTAATTAGTTTGAGAAACAAATAGCTGTGCAACATGACAGAATAGTTATTTATATATATATAATTATATTATTTATAATTACAGTACCGATAAAATCTAATGACTATGTAATCATTTGACGGCCTACCTCTCAAGTGAGCTATTTATATAATACATTGTAAATTAAAAAATAAATGTGTAAAATCTTGAGATTCGATTAAAAGAATAAAAGACTGTATTTGCCTGTAGATAATGTAGTTAAAATAATACTCGTTTAATCTAGAGTATTTTGTATTCCAAGTTGATAGAATCCTGGCGGCAAAACGCTCATGCTTTATACGAACACCTTTAAAAATATATTTAATGGACGCTAATTACCACAATCAATATTTAAATAAATAAATAAGTTCGTTAAACAACCGCTATTTCAGTATTTCACCTTGAACGCCTAATTTGCTTGGCCTGGCGCTAAGTCTTCTAATTTAATTTTAATATGATACAAAGTTTCTTACTTATACTTTTATCATAACATTATTTACAGATGTGATTGATATAGGCATTTCAAAGAAGATAGCCCAGGCATTTTTAGTCAGTACACATTTAAACTATAATTTGATTTTAATTTTAAATTGAATATGTATAAAGATGACAAGTACGTACACCTACCTACTCATATTTAAAAAAAAACTAATAATGGCGGTTCTATAAGACTTCCTATTTGTTCAGTAGCTAAAACATTCGGCATATTCGGCAATATTGATTACACGGTCATCTAATGGCATCCACAGCTCTTGACTACCATGTTCTTGTACTTGCGCAAGATCACGTTGGAATCGTCGGTGTAGTACAGCACCGAAATGGGAGAGAGCTTGATTGGCGCACACGACGGTTTTGGTACCTACAAAACATTCAATTATATACTACTTACAATAATAGGAATGTAATCTTTAAAACAATATCTACCAATTCAACAAATGCATATTCCCAGAAGTATACTTTGTTAATACATCTTATCAAAAGGGCCCGCTAGTGGGAAGAGAAGCGAAGCTTGGTTCCTTTCTCTATAATAATATGAATATCTACCTGAGTTGGATTAAGGAGATGCACCAACGTTTGCACAATGGCATGATTCGTGGCATTTTTATGTGCGTTCAGGGGAAAGTTGCACTCGCCGCTGCAATAAAATGCCCCATAACCATTTGGCGCTATTATCCAATCCTGTAAAAGAAATATTTATGTAACATCTAACGACTCCATACTTGCAAATTACGCTTTTTTCCATGATATAAATGATAGTCCGTAAATTAGTAAATTGTTGAAAAAAACATGATCATTTTGACGAATGAAGTTAATCATTCATTACCCAACAGTTTATTACAGTTTGCAAGTTCGCCTAAAATAACACCAATGTCAGGAATCTACAATATTTAAATCTAAAATTAACTTAATTATAAGGATTAAAGAACATGTGAGTTTATACAAACCTGCCATTCTAGATCCTTAAAACTCACGTACAAAGTTTGAATTTCACAGCTTCTGGTTGTCCAATGGGCTGTATCTAAAAATAAATAACTTGGATTATATAGATGAATTTAAACTTAGATACAAATAAAATAACAATGACGTCAATAAACTTTAGAAACAACTTACGAGAGAAAAAGTCAACAAAATAGCATTCTACTACCATGCAATTTTATAAATGAGTTTGCAAAAGATAATATGTACTATGTTTCTTTCATAAAAGTGAACGAACAGAGGCTAAACATCTCCTCATAAATCAAAATGCTCCTCAAACCACCTCAAACTGCCTGGCTATTTCTAATATCGGCTGTCTCGAAGTCAAACATATAGCCAGCAAAACAAATTGATCACGAAAATGTTATTCACATAGAACAAGACATGCGTGATATCTAACCTGTGAGAGGATTTTTCAAGTAATTATCGGAATTACTGCGCCAGCGCCGCGCCTCTCGCTTGCGGCGCGCGCCGGCGTCGGCACTGTCCAGCTTAGGCCCACTTTTGAAGAAAGCCACCAGAAAAGGCTGCTTTCCTGCCACGACCACACCTCGAGGCTCTTCCAATCCTATTTCTTCAGGCTTAACATGACGTTCTGAAATAATATACATATAGTTAAACCAAAAAACAAGCAGAAGAAATAAAAGTGCAATTTTTTAAAGGCAGGCAGGTAAATCAAAAACTTCATTATGTGATAAGAAAAAAACATTTTTACTTATTCAGATTATTTTACAAATTACCAACTTGACAGTAACTACTATTAGTTTCTTAAAATAGTTTTATAAAGTAGTATCTACTACTTTATAAAACTATTTCTATTAGGTATCTACCTGTGATTAATAGAAAGCTATTCATGCTATTCAATTCTTTCAGCAAATTCTATCAGGCAGGACGTGCACAACCTTTAATAGTGAAGAAGATGACAAAAAAGAAGAACATTCTTATTCATCACCTGATTACTTTAGATCACTGATACTTGTACCTAAGTAAGTACTTGCTACTAACCCGGCTGTGCGTGAGGATGCAAAGTGATAAAAAAGCCTCGGTTGTCAGCTGGCGAGCGAAGCCATGCTCCCAGCGCACTAGTCACATTCAATTCCAGCCAACCCTCTGCGCCTGCGCTGGTGTTCACTGCCGCCACCTCTTCGAGCTGCAACCCGCTAACAGCAAAAATAAGAAAAATATTAATCTCTTTGTACTATCTGGATACATGGTTTCATATAAATCAGAGGGCACTAAGAATAAAGGCTAACACTTTTCCTAGAGGAAATAAAATAGTCAATAATTAATATATTAAAATGGGTGTGGTTCGTACGCTCATATAGTACAATAGCTGGGCTCTGTAGAGTACCTTACGTTTAGCTCTCATCATTCAAATTTATTATGTCGAGAGCGTGATTAATATCTACTGAAGTTACTATGACAACTCAGGTAGGTTATTGGACAGCTTACATTATTATGATCAGTTAGCTACTACAGAGATAATTATGTTCGTCAAGATAGAAACAAAGGCAAGCAGAAACCATTGAATTAGCCCTCGTGTTTCATAACGTCAAACACGTCAGTGAGATAACCGGTAAGCTTCTAACATCAAGAGACAAGGCCACAATTTTAAATTAATCAATAACATTGCGCAAATCATCGAAGTGTAAACACAAAAAGGTTAAAATATGCTCTTAAAATAAGTATTGCAATTTGTAATAAGTACATGATTACCTATGTGCTTACTGAGTTGTACCTACCTTTATAATTATCTTACATAACATACACATAAAAGACATTACAAGTATTTCCTAAACAAATCGTTCGTTTTTTCGAAAAGATTCGTTTAGGAAATACTTTCACTTCCATACAAAGTCAAATTAAAAGAAGGTACAAATGCAAATTTAATTTTTATACCAAAGTCACGAGAAACAATAAAGGACAAATCAGGGAAAACCGTAACATGAGATTGACCGCAATCATTCTCAATGTTAACATGTCTAATGTACCTAATTAGGTCAAGAGCTTGTTTATTTTATCTCGTGGATTTGATGTGTTTGAATTAATCTGTGAATTGTCCTTCCATTTTTGGTCAATCGAGTAGCTAGGTAGATGAGAGTCAGTATCATACGTAAATGAGAAGTTTCAAACACACAATGGGGTATTTTACTACAAAAAAATTTTTTTAGTCCTTAAGTTAAATTATCAATAAATATTTTGCTTTATCTAAATCTCGAAAAATTACATGAAGATCAGCGCTTTAAAGATCTGAAATTGAGCGATTTACGTCACTTGGACGGTAAAATTTTACACACCTAGAGACACGCGGTACTTTAACGCTCGGTTTCTTCATCATTTTTAGTTTGTTGAACAAAAATAAAATTCCGTATTTTATTTTTATATTATATTTTTTGTAATCTCAATAGTGGACATTTTTTTTGAGTAAAATAGCCTATTGAATGTTTCATCTTTATAATATTAGTGTAGACATTATAATGCGTAACAGTAAGACCGTTGTCAGTAGTAGGCTTAGTAAGTTAGCCATCAAATTATTGTAGCTATATCGCATTCCAAAATGTAAACTAAATGATTGGACTTTAACCTCACATGAATCTAAAGGAGATCTTCTTTGCGGTGAGGTGCGACTTCGGTGAACGTCAGGATGGCACATGAAGTCTCTATATCTTGATGAAATATCTTCTGAACATGTTATGTATGTATGTATTCTGAACATTTGTACCTAAACTGTACTAAACAGTAGGTAGGTACTGTTTATCGTCATGGGTAGGGTTTAGGTATCTCTGTGTAGGTACACAGAGATAAACTGTACCTATACCCTTTGAATGTTAAATATATAGTCTCATACAGCTGCCATTCTGACATCAATGCAATGAGGCAATGCGATGTCTGTCTCAGGTAACTAACCTACTATTTAGTACAGTTTAGGTACAATTGTTCAGAATATATTTCAATAAGATATAAAGACTTTATGTGCCATCCTGACTTTCACCAGCTGCGCGGCCACGAGTATTACCTATGGTAATTCTATCTATACTATAGGTAATACCAATGTGTTCGTAGATCGTAGAAACTGTATTTCATACAGTTCTAGTGCAAATTTGACAGTTTTTGTGCAGTATTTGACACTTTATTGGTTGGTCTTTGCTTCATTTACAAGGCAGCCATTCTGCTAGTTCATAATACATAGCTTGTTTCAGATTTATTTTAAGGCTACATTTGATTCTCCTATTGGCAGCAACGTTAATCGTACATTATAATTATGAGATTAGCGGCTGATTATGCACTTAAAGCAAAATTTTAATTTAGACAAATCTAGTTACATATTTTTTGGGTTTTAGAGCGATGGCCAGCATACCGTTTATTTAATTTTTATTTTAAACTGGCTGTGCCAGCGGTGTCACCCGCGTTTATGGTTAATATTATAAAGACTATTTCCGTCATACATGATTTCTATGTAACTTTAACCATTAAGGCTGCACACGCGACGGAAGCTTAAAAAATGGAGTAACTTCTCCCGTTTTCCCAACATTTCCCTTCACTACTCTGCTCCTATTGATTGTAGCGTGATGAAAAGAATACTATAACCTGCCCAGGAGTATGAAGAATAATTGTACCAAGTTTCGTTAAAATCCGTCAAGTAGTTTTTGTTTCTATAAGGGACATACAGACAGACAGACAGACAGACAGACAGACAGACAGACAGACAGACAGACAGACAGACAGACAGACAGACAGACAGACAGACAGACAGACAGACAGACAGACAGACAGACAGACTAGTTATTTTGAAAATATATTTCATGTACAGAATTGACCTCTCTACAGATTTATTATATGTATAGATATCACACTGCAGCACGTACATTGATCTGACTCCGAGGTAAGAAGCTTAAGCACTTGTGTTACGGATATCAAAATCAACAGTAGTATTACAAATATATACCTTGTTTGTCCTGGGTGGGGATCGAACCCACAACTTTTGGCGCCTATAGGGCAGGGTCAATACCGATTTTATATGTTATAAAAATAATAATAGATTTATATCTCGAGCAAAACAAAAAAAAATAACAGTTACCTACTTTGATATTGATAACGGATGTATATTTTCTATTATTTACCAGTGCCATAGCATTAACGTCCCATGAATATCGTAAAATCGGTTCTTCTTGAGATTTTCCACTCCAAACATTTTTTCACGCCAATTTGAGCTTTTACGACAATTTTATCCCATATCGCTTATATCGACTTTTCGTAGTACAATCGTGAATGCACAATGTTTAATAGGCATGATATTATATTTTTTTATGTTTTGATTAGCTTTATCTGGGGGCACGGCAGTGCCCCCGCCAAGTCGAGCAAAAAAGCGGCACGGCCGTACCATCCTTTTCTCGAAGCAATTCAGGCCATTTTCGACCTCCTGTAACTTCGTTGTGGATAAAACTAGAAGACTGAAGTTTCAGTAACCATGCAGGCATTGTGAAGACACGGTATATTTCAAATTTCATTCAATTTGAACCAGTAGTTTAAGAATTATAACGGGTCAAAGTTTCTTATTAATTTTGTCACTCACTGACTGACCGATCATCAAAATTCTAAGGCACTTCTAGCAGACCTAGAAGCTTCAAATTTGGAATATAAGTAGTGTTTGGTGTATGAATCAAGGAAAAACTAAAATATTTGGGGGCACGGTAGTGCAACCGCTAAGTCTAGCAAAATTTTTAAATTTCGGTCCAATTTTATAAATATTTAACTACTTACTTTAATAACTTTGTAATTCCATATAAATATAAAGGCGCACAGTAGTGCCCCCGCAAAGTCAAGTAAAATTTTTCAATTTCGGTCCAGTTTTTAATGTCGACTTTGGAAGTGTAAAAGCGCAGGAATCCTCAATTTGTGAACACAAAAGACTAAGAATCATTTACCGTCCAGATTTGTCAAAAATTGTAACATCAAAGCCTCCCAGAAAAATGCATAGAGACAGAGAGTGGGCTCTTAGAAAAACTGTAGCTGAAGCTCAAGAAGTAGTACCGGAAAAGAGAAAACGGAAGGCTACCTACAACAATAAGAAAAGTTCATAAGTCAGAGAGAGGGCTTTAAGAAAATTAATGTTTTATATAAATATATTGACTTGGCCATCGCACTAAATAATTTAATTTACACGTGTTTTCATGCGATGGCCGAGTCTCAATATATTTATATAAAACGTTAAAGATTTTTAATATTGATATGCGTCACTATAAGATGCTGTTAATTATTACGTAACAACTTAACGCTTCGAGTACGGAGATTCCAGACACAATTGATTTTCAATTGTTATGGACCACGATCGTGGTCTTAGGGACTGGACGTATTAAGACAGAAAGTCGCTTAAGTAGAGACTGAATAAATTAATAACCGACTTGGTATTACATGGATCTCACAACTTTTTACCGTAGAACAACTGAGTTGCGAGACTTGGTTTTTTTGACAAGTATTGTTTTTGATGGGATTAATTTATTATTATGTTACATTTAACGTTTCTGCCAATATATGTAGATATGAAATCATATGTACCGTTCACTAGTGCCTGGCGATTATTTTTAATCTTCAGGGGTAAAAGACAGCCGAATACTAATCCTTCACTTACCTAAACCTGTGATCCGTATTGCTCTAACTGGCCGTAGCGAAATTAGTGTGTCGTAGTACGCCGCGTATTTGTAGGCTACGATGGCGCGTAGCAATAACGTACGCTACGGCACTTAAATAAAACGGTCCATTCATTGACACTATTCACAAGTGTGAGCCTTCAAGTGTACATTTATTGATAGCTGTAAAATTTTTTTGGCACTAAGTACATAAGAACACTACTGTTCTACTGTAAGTACCAGAATAATTATAGCCTTTAATTCTGTTTGTTGGTTGCAGTTGCATCTACTTGAAGATAGATGAAGATAGATTCAAATTAAGAGTATATGAGTCTAATCGAAACAGATAGTAACTGTAACTTTTATATTTCGTGGAATATAAATATAAGGATGACAACTGATTTCCTTTGTGCTGGCAGTAAATTTATTTTTCGTGTGAATGACAAATAAAATTACCCTAAATTGTCAACACTGAGCACGCGGTGCGCGACGACGGTGTAGAGGGCGGTGGGGTGATCGGTATGCGCCGGCGCCTGGTGCAGGCGCAGCTCGGCGGTGAGCAGCGCAGAGGCGTCGCCCGGCGCGCCCGCCACCTCGAACCACACGTGCCGCCCGTGCCCGTGACGCAGCGCGCCCAGGTGATGTTCTGCAACAAGCCCACACCGCAACACTTGAGCGTTAACTCTAAAATCCTTCAATAGCGAAATCACATAAAAGTACAAATGTATATAATTCCGCCTTATTCTAATTTCCGAATACCGGAATGCTGGGGCGGCTACCTCGGCCAGCGACTCAACCTGGCATTCAAAAGGGGCAACGATTCCAGTATTCTGTGCACCTTGATCTGCATTTCGAAAGTATAATTTCGTTCAGTTATTTTTTTTGCTTTGTTGGATTTATGCCTAGCTTATTAATTTACCTATTCTATGAATACACACACACACACACATAACATCATGTCCATAATCCCTGACGGGGTCGGCAGAGTCGAAGGGGCAGCAGGCCCCTTTAACCACATTCAGCCAAAAACAAAAGAATGTATTGTAGAATAGAATCTTACTATGAATAAATCATAGTACTACAATAAATAATATATGCGAACTATCCCACAGAAAAATCAAATCTTCGTATCAAATCGCGGAAGCTAAAAAATTACAGCGAAACACGTAAAATACATACCTACATACATAACATCACGCCCATAATCCCCGAAGGGGTAGGCAGAGTCAAAGGGCAGAGTCAGCATGCCCCTTCAACCACATTCAGCCAAAAATAAAGCCGGGCTGCGTTAGATGGAAAATTGTGAAAAAGCAGTGACAAGCGGCTAACCTGTCGCCTACACAATCACACACCCAAAACCCGATATACTATTAGTCGCCTTTTACGACATGCTAGGCAAGAACCACAGTTGGTTCTTTTTAAGTCCCAGACCAACATGGGACACGTAAAATAAAAATAAAAAACGCAGTGGTCAGAGACTTCGGCCTCGGGTCGCGAACCCCGGATCCGCGACGCGGATTATTATATGACATCTAATCTGATAAACCACTTTTTGTTGACCATAGATTAGGTGCGGATCTGCAAACAGTCAACAAATAGATAGGAATAAGTCTAGTGAGATATCACGGGAGCTCGTGAAATGTACGAAATTTACAATAAATTTTAGTGTTTTGGTCCAAAAATAAAATTTTCATTAATTCTTGTATATGAAAATCATTGATTTTATTTTGAATTATACATTTAAATGATATCATTAATCCTTGCTAATATTTAGGTACGAAAGTAACTCTGTCTGTAACTTTAACAATTTTTAAATTTTTGCAAATTTAAAAATTATATTATACATATTTATACGTCATAAGTTTTTAACCTAAGTAGGATAGTCACTTTTTATCTTTTATCATGTACGAAAACTTGCAACAGACCTAATAAAACGCGTGCGGGCCCGCGAGCAAAACCTAGTATAAAAAAAAATATTAAGCTTTCAGTGAACTAATTTTATTTGCGTTCCACCAAATTCTTAATTCACTCTTCTACTCCATCAAACACCTACGTAAAATAAATATTATGTGGTTAACAAGATAAGTCTGTTATAAATAATATCAATTACTGGTAAAGTGCTATTAATAGCTACAGCACGCGCAACGGCACGATTAAACCCAAAGCAAAGTAGGCAACTACAATGAAATGTGTGAGCGAGCTCGAACATGGGTCATGTACCTACCTTAATTATGTAGATGTGGAGGACCAGAAATATGTGCCACTCTTATTTTGCTTATAATAAAGTTCAATATCATATAAAGTACAATTGCGACAAACTGCTAATAGATAAGGCAATTCGCATGTAAAATAACAAGATGTCTATAACAGGTGCCGAGTCACCCGACAAGTGTAACTCGATACCTAGTACAGGTGTAGAGATGTAGACAACACTATCTGCTAGGTCTGTCTCGGAAATACCGACAGCGTTTGTTCACCTGATTACAGCTTGTGTCGAAATATATTTGCACCTCTTCTCTTAGGAGTTACATATGTCGACCCACGCTTCCTGGAAGATCACAAAGGCTCACGCGTCACTTCAAAACTCATCCAGTTATACCAACTTAACAGGTTTTCCCCAAAATTATGAGAAAATAAATGATATATAGGAGCAGCAAGCTTTTATAAATACCTTTATCCAAAATAATATTCAGTCGGGCTAAATGGGAAAAGTCTGCCTATCCCTTCGGGGATTATGCTAAGTATTATTTATGTATAAATAATAATAGGCGACTAGCTAGCCCCTTGTCACTGTTATTTTCCATTTTTCCACTCAGCTCGACTCAATGTTATTTTAGCTAAAAGTATTGCTGCTCCTTAGATTTGCATAACCTCAAATATGTTTTTTTTTTGTTTTTATGCTATGTATGTGGAGGTCTCTATTTTCTACAGACTCTAATTTCAAGAACTTCTTTCAGTGTAGGGTAGTTTAGTAAGTATATTTAAAAACAGAGGTTCCCAAACTTTTTTTCTCATAGACCACTTTCATATTTTTGCTGATCCCGGTGGACCCCCTGCAGCTACATTTCTACCATATTCCCAGTCGACAATAAATGTGAAGATTAGATTTATGGAAATTTGTGTCCCGGCTGAGTTCCAACCACAAATTAACAGTTATCGAAAAAAAAAAGTGAGAATTAATTGGTTAATTAATAAATCGGTTGTACTATGAGTGGAATTGAACCCCCATTTGTTTGTCACGCCGACCTAGACCCCGTCGAGTCTTCCGTGGACTTCTGGGGGTCCACCTGGACCACTTTGGGAATGAATGGTTTAGAAGTATAGGGTATTTTATTTTACATTAGGGCGATTGCAAAACAGGCTTGGTGAAAAAATCGACCAGTTGGCATTACTAATCTCACCTCGTAGGCCAGATTGCGTCAAAATTAGCACGTGATAATTTGCGTGTAAACTTAATCATCCCGCAGCAGAACAATCCGGGAGAGTGGCGCCTCGGGCGTACATTAAGTATGATAACTTAATAAAATGTCAGGTTTCGTCTGAGAAAACTAAATTTGGTAAACTACTATTAGATGTCCTATTACTTTGTTATACACATACCTACTTATATACCAAACTGGAAGTCTATGTAGCATGTTTATCAATGTTATACGATAAGAATACTCGGTAGATTGATATAGCGAATACTAATAACATAAATAAACAACGTAGCTGTTGTAGCATTTTCCTAGTACCAAGTGTAGGTATACAAGTACATAATAATGGTAAAATAAAAAATCTTAAATATAATTCGAAATATTGTTCAAATCTAAAATTGTAAGAAGGCTATAGGTACCTCTCTACGTATACATAGGTATATCTGTTAATATAGAACATCTTGATACAATGTGTACGTACCATTCATATTGAAAATGATTAACAAATTAGTAAAATAATTAATAAAAATTTAAAAGTAAGTTGAAAGCCTTTTTTGTTAAAATAACAAATATAATATTAGTTACATACATAAATCGATTTTACATTGTTTATCGCTCATTCCCAAGGATGTAATCATAATTATTAAAAAAACCTTGACTTAATAAAAGTCCTCAGTCTAGCTACGAGTATGTTAGCAAAATGTGACACTAAAGTAATTAATGGACACTACATTCATGTTTTGAGATTTAAATACACAACTTAAGTATATAAACAGCTAAACAATAAAAGATATAACTATTTTAGCTCATTCGCCGAACAGCGAATGATCTCATTGGTCCTTAGATATTACGTACGTGATAAAACGTGCAAGGATACGAGAACGATTGCATACCCTATATACCTTACCTGCCTGCCTAGTAAACCTATAGAAAAATACAAGTACCGCTATCCCGACCTTACACAATTCCGACGTATAGGCAAGCACTTCAACAGTTAGAAACTTAATGATAAGGGACAGAAAACTATTGTTCTTGCACACTTTGGTCTTAAACAATTATGTTTTTTGTCTAACTGGCGCCGGTTTCAATCTGTGTGGTATGCGCCCCGGGTCCCATGAGCTGTAAGCCATGACTCACATGTCTTCACATTACCTGCTGTGTGGGCCCTTCCATTTCCTCCGACAACTAAATGTGAAGTAGTAGCAAAGTAATAAAAGCGCAATATATTTTCTGTAAAGAGCTAGAACATAAGTTTTAAATAATTAATAACCGACGTTTCGTATTTGTTCATCTTATTTTTGTATATTATCTACATAGAGTTTTAGCATCATTAGCTGACATAATCCAGTCAACATTGCATAAGAGTTGGGTACAGAAATTAATTAATCGTAACTACATTTGTAATGAATTGAATTTGAAAACTAGAAATTATTGAAATTGTAACCAAAAGAAGACGTTATGAGTAGAATAGTAAATATGCGTGATTAATAATTACAACCGTAAAGAACAAGATAATAATACTTCTCCGATATAAATAAAAATGTCAGAAACTCAGGCTACATTTTAATAGGGAGGCAGAATTTGTGTAAATACATCTAATGACTACATATTACCTACTAGATATATAACGCAATGCGAATGTTTTAAATCATAAAATACTTACATCTATTTTTGATAAAATAAATACATGCAATCTTGATAATAGTAACTCATAGCGATAAATACTTGCAACTACTTACTTTTGCTTTGAAAAGTCATGATGAGATCACTTTCATCGATCGCCTGCTGCTCCTCACCGCTGAGCGCCATTTCAGAGCTGCGGGTCGGGCGTGCCTGTTCATGTTCCTCTGATAGCTGCTTGTATACATCAAGAAGAAAGCTGGGCGCCGATCTGTCCAAAGGCGGAGCTTGAGACCGTCGCGGTCTGTCCCCAAGGCCCAACAAATCTAAAATCTCGTGTTCGACCACTAGTCTCTCGTTACGCGTCATCGAATGATGGATCATAGTTTGATCCCCATTATCGATGTATAAACCGGAGAGTAAAGCTTCAGCTATTGTAAACAACACACTTGATAACACAAAGAAGCACGCAAAGCGCCACGCCACTTTCGGACCAGCCATGTTCCGTGCCAGAGCGGCCACTCGACTGGCGAGGTAAGACGCGGAGGCGCGCGACGGGATCACCCGCGGAACCTGCCCACTCAAGGTGGGCCGCCGGCGCCGCACTCGCGCTACATACATTCCTTCCTCCCCTCCCTAGCCACACGCGAATAACGTAAACATTGACCGGCGCAGACGCACACTTCGAGGTCCGTCCGACACATTACAACGCAGTAACACAATGCAGCGCTGATAATGTGCATACCTACCAATGTACCTACATTATTTCCTTTGATACTGTGACATATAGACGCACACAGTTATGACAGTTTATAATTTTACAACGAGTTCAAGCCACTGAAATAATCACTGATCTTAAATTAAGTACTTGATAAAATCCAGTACCTATATGTTGTATTATTTGTAAGTACGTTTAAAGCTACGTACTCAAGGATTGGATGGTTAGTTTGATATTAAATCCTAACAAACTTGGTGGTGTTTTTATGCCACCGTTCAAGCAAGAACCACAATTGGCATATTCTTTTTAAGTCCCAGACCAACATGGGACAGTGGGCGGGGTTGGATGGAAAGCTGTGAAAAAGGAGTGACAAGTGGCTAGCTCTATTAGATTCTCACATTGATATGTCAATTTCAATCACGTATCATAGTACTGTATTTGTTGAAGTCCCCTTATCACGCAATAATAATGTAAAAAATACACATTCTACTCCAACCAAATTAGATGATGGTAAAATATTGTTCTTTCTACAGCAAATGGACTAACTTTGGACTGGAGTAACTTTGTATCTATTATGGATGTGAATGTTGCAACTGAATGATTTCTTAATACTGTAAATTATATCATACAAAAATCTACAAATAGAATTAATCTGCCAAATAGAAAACATAAAGTCAAACCTTGGATAACTCCAGGACTAGTACGCTGTATACGATTTAGAGATAAACTACATCAGAGAAGCAAAAAATGTCCTAATGATATAAATTTACAAATCACATATAAAAGATACAGAAATCATTGCAATAACATATTACATGATCTCAAAAAAGCACATGACAACACAAAAAAGAAAAATAATATAAAAAAGACGTGGAAAACACACGGACTAGTAATAAAAGAAGGAGTCCACGCTATCATACTATAGCGTGAAGCCAGGTTTATGCATGTGTGAGTGAGATACTTATGGATACCAGATATCGGATATCTGTCATTTGGAGCACTTATTATGTCAATGGTGACGTAAGTTGCGTGTCAAGGTGGAGCACCTGAGGAGCTTCAATATCTAGTGGGTGGCGCGTAGTCCTTCTTTTTTTACTAGTCCGTGGGAAAACAGTAAAAGAAGTATGTTGTTTAAATAAATGAAATAAATCGATGGATATGTCAAATCTTCTCAAAACTAAGCCACACTAAGATACCAAACGAATCATTAAATAATGCAAATTACTTCTTCGCGAGGCAAGGAAAAAACCTTGCGAAACAAATGCAATGTATAAGCTTAATGTAACTCAAACTGACTTAGCTAGACATTATGGGAGTAATAACAGATCGACGGGTTCTTTTATGTTATAAGAAACTGATGAATTAAAAATTATTAGTCATAAGTTCACTATAAAATTTAGTTAGTTTTATTTTCTTCCGGCAGAAGTAGATTTAAATTTTCACTAGAACCAGATCTCGATAGGGCATACATTAGTTGCCCGTGCGAAAAACATTCTTGGCCTAAATCTATCCTACGTGCTTAAATGTTTACCCCTGGGCCTTATAAATTGTTACCGCATACGATACCTTCATCGGAAATTGAATTATTTTAAAGTTAAAAGGATTGGCATCATATTGTTGGTATCATAGGTATGCGAGGCATCAGCTCTGTTTGTCCTACTGCTGGACCAGTCAAAACTGTAGCACCAATCACGTTATTACGAAGAAATGTAGTCTGGTTACCTTGCATAAATTTGGGTTGCGACTTTATTTAAAAACTCGCGACTCTCCTATGTGCTTCTATGTAGGTATATCGGACATCAAAATTTCATTATTATTTATTTAGTACCTAGCTAAGGCGTGAAAGCGTAACAACTACCGTCTATACAGGTCGCGCTAAGCGATAATCAATTCTGCAAACAGTTATTACTGAGCCACTTGATATATTTTTGTGCTAATTGTGGTCACCCATCTTAGTTGGAACCACGACCGGGGTTATAACTTGCGTTAGCGCTACGACCTCTAAAGTAGGTAATCGAGCTGCTCACTCACTCTTTACCTCATAAAGTTATCGGTTATTTTCTATCATTTTATATGTGATTCTTAAGATTGATATAACTTTTTTTTTATGAACCGTTGGAAATGAAACAAACACTAAGTGCTAAGTGGAGCAAACCACAACCATATTCAAATCGGATAAGCCGTTTCTGTAATTAGCGTGCACAAATTTCAAACGTACAGAAATCATTGTTTTGGGTTCTATTGCGTTCATTAAACCCCCTTATAATAGGTTTTTTAATATATCTTCCATGTACAGACAGCGACCAGTTACGATTTTATTTTATATACCTCTTTATATACAGGGTGTCACAAAACTACCCGTAAAGCCGAAAGGAGGTTAAACGGGGCCTTATAACGAGACCTTATAACGTGTGGAATGTGTATGTATAGAAATAGTACGGAAGTAGTAGTATGAAAATGTAATGTTTTTAAAATGGCAACATAGATTCAGATGCCTGATATTCCAGAGTTTGTAACCACGCAGATAATGTAGCCTTAGCCTGTTCCAATGTAGAAGATGTAGCAATTATTGCAGCTAAGCATTTTAAGAAATTCTGCAAATTTGCGCTAAACTACGAAATGACCAGCCAGAAGGGCTGATCAAAAAAAAATGCGCATTTCTAAAACAAATATCGTATGTAGCATAGCAATTATTTAATATATAAAGAAAATATATGCAAATATGTAGCAGTTAATAATTCTAGTCTCACAACCAAATGCCATAGGCAACTAGCCATTCTGACAGAGACCATTCCGTCGCACTTTTTTTTTATTCTAAAGTGATAATTCTTCGCAGCATTCCACCACATGGGTCAGCATTTTGATAATTTGGTAAAATTTAAAAACACGGAGAAGGTTTATATTTATAGTGTCATGTTTTAGTAGGGTTGGTAATCCTAGTACGATTTTATACTATTACACAGGGAACATAATTGGTAATTGGGAATAATTAAAAACTAACTACATTATTATTGAAATCATTTATTAGAATATTTGTAATGGAAGCTATTAACTAATCATTTACTTAACATATTTCTCCATAAATTTCTTATGAAATTCTGATCTTAATGAATCATTTATAAAACTGTTGGGCTTCTTTTCTGGTTCTGAGCGAGCACAATTTTTAAACACAACATCATCATCCCATCTCCTCTTAACCTGAAAAAAATACAATCTATATAACCATCAAATAAAAAGTCAAAAGCTAACCCCCTAATACCTACATTAAATATTGGATAAATTAAACATTTTTACTTCATTTCACCCTTGCAAAATGGATTGAAAAATATGAAAAACCAAAATCATTTATGACTCCTTTTCAGACATATTTGTTTTTCATGTTTTTTATTTGCAATGCCATCTAGTCCTCTTAGGCCAAGAATTACCCTGACATATGTTAATCAAAAGTATACAAAGACTAGCAGCACTTTGCGGTTTCACCACATAGTTCCCGTTCCCATGGAAACATGGGAATAAAAAATATAGCCTTTGTAATTTAATATAAGTATTTAGTATATTTTTTTTATTTGTTTAGTGGTTAAGGCCTAAAAGCTTAACATAAAAACTCACATTCAAATTTATAATGTTGATTAGGGAGGTAGGATGAATACATTGATATGTGCAAATTTAATGCAACACAAATTACATTTTCCCCATATTATGATGAAGCAAGAATGGTAACAACTATATGCTAGAACTCAGAATTATGGGGAAATACACCCAAAAAAATATGTTACAAAATATTACCTTCATGTCATTCTTCTGTCCAGCTGCAGAATAGTTTAGCAAAGGATTTCCTGATAATATATTTTCCATTCGAATTCTTTCTTCTTCTTGTTTTCGTTCAGCTTCCTAGAATTTTCAATAAGATTATTCGCTATTTACAATGAACAACAGTAATGCATAGTAAATAGTAATTTAACTAGATTGAAGCAAACTGTCTAATGCCATTTTATAACAATAGGCAAGATGACTAAAAATTTCTGTTTAGTCCATCAGTTAGATTATTAAAAAATATTGAACACATATTTTTTTATTTATCTGTCAAACAAACATTGGCGAAGATACAATGCATTCAAGTTGCGCTTGACGTCACACTTTCGTACAATTTTTACTAAATAGTGACGTCGCAAGCCCCCACTCTAAAACTTTGATGCTGTTTATCTTTGTGATTTTTTGTTAATTTGATAAAGCGAAAAATATGTGTCTAGTATTTTTGTATAATCTAACTGACGGACTAAATAGAATTAATTTTTTTTAATGCAGTCATCATCCCTATTGCAAAGTTATATATGTACACAAGTATTTTTCCCAAATGGCAGAGTCAATATGGTTTTGTACACAATGGTGGTTTAATGAAATGGATAATATTAAAAATCACATGTGACAAATTACATTTAATACTCTTGTTTACAATGCCCTTACAGGACTTCACATGCATGATAGATTTATTTTTATATGAATTAGAATTACTTACTGAATTTTTGTATTTGTGTGATAATACCTTGATGGGCCTAAATACTAATCAAGAAACACCCTCCTACCAAATAATGAAAACTTTAGGAGCAAAATTACGAATACTAAAAATAAAAATAAATACCTTTTTAGCTTGATCTAGAGCTCGCTCCTTTTTAATTTTGTTTAGCTCTGCAAGTAAAGCAGCTGTATCATCATCAGAATCATCAGAATCAGATGAATCTCCCTCTAGTGGATCATCAGCATCCAAGCTGGCTGCCGGTACTTGGTCAATCTTAGCTCTTTTAACACTAGGTTCATTTTGTCTTCTTGCACTGGGACCTTTAACTTCTTTCTCCCTGTCATCCAACTCCTTGCGAAAGTCTCGTGATCTTAACTCTTCAGTGGTTCCCTGTCCTTGCTCTCTAAAATTATATTAAGCATTATACAAAATAATATTGTTTACTTATAAATGACGCCTCCTTTGCTTTTGTAAATAAATACTATCTTTTCATAGACATTTTGTACAAAAAATTCAAAATGTAAAATAATAATTATATTCTGATATGTTTCAACGTAATATCAATGATATTCGTTGCTAGAGAAGACTTGTTGTTTATAGTTTAAAATAACTTTCCTGATAATAATTACCTACCTACTTACATTTAGATACATATCCATTTACCCACCCGTATTAAATAAATTGAAAAACACTTACCTATACTTCAATTTCGTATGACCTGGAAGATCTCTACTCGAGTATTGACGTGAAATAGCACTTAAATCCTTCTCTCCTCGACCCTGACCACCTCTAGCCGGATCAAACGTAGGTCTTGCTGCTGTCGTCATTATTAAAAACGCTCAACTTTCTATTCCTCGAGCTTGATTAACTCTTTATTGAAAAACTTGAATAACCACTTATTTCGGATGCTGTTTACCCCTTTCAATGATCTAAAATCCAAAACAAATACATAGCCTAAAGTCTGACGTATATGGCTGGCTAGTTATCTACCTATTTTTTTTTAATAATCACAGACAAGCAGACAACTGGCAATGGAACTGATTACCAATTAAAGATAGACAAAGATGCGTTCCGATTTCTAGTGCTCCCACCTCTACCCAACTTGAACCACATGTATAAATCTACCAATTTTTTTAAGATTCCAAAATGTTACAACAAAAATTATGCACAAACAGTATTTGTATGAAATTTATGTTAGAAATGAAAAAAAAACTAGCGCTCATTCTATAACCAAGAGTCTATATTAAGGGTTTTAATTTAAAATCTACCAATTTCTACCAACTTTTTACGGTTCAATATTTAACTACTCCTTTTCTAAAATTCAGGTTGGCAACACAGGTTGGCGTTCGTTTGTAATAATAATTTGTCTATGCTAAAAGACTGTTCCGTGCGTGCGACATTTGAGCAAGTTGAGCGTTCTTCAAACTTCAAAGAAATTTGCAGATTATTTGGGCTTACAGTGTGTAGAATCTTTTTAAACCACACAGAATTACAATAAATCGAAGTTATCTCATTTTAATTTGTTAGAATAGTTATTCAAAGGTATGTATCTATTACTTTTAAACAGGTCACAACACTTGTGTTATGCTTGTGTCTACGCCATTTTGTGATAATCTCAAATTCAATGTATTATTATGCTGAAATATATTTTACCATGCACTCTTGACAAATTTCATATTTTTAAGCATACCTACCCTCTGACCATTATTTTTAATAAGTTTGATTTTGTCGTGGCCACATTCTCGTTCAATCATCAATGCGATTTTAATACAAAAAGGTCTCGTGTCGATTTTCATGCACGTAGGTACATCATCATCAGAACTTATCGACTTGACTGTTAACTTGGGGCCTTTCATATAGAAAATTATTTAAAAACAATATTGGTATTCATCTTCTGCTGTTACAAGATTATTCCAGGGTAAATACCTAATAAAACGTCACAATTGCGCCATAGTATTAGCTAGATGTTTCTTATGGTAGGTACTTATTCTCACATACCGTGACTGGCAGTTCTGTATTTACACGTTGTATTGTATTAATTTAAATGACTGTATTACTTACGATAGAATTGAAGTATTCTAATGTCAACATATAGGTACTTAGACAATTTCATATTATTGTGCTGAGAATCATGATTTATCTATGGATGTAGATAAATCATAATGTTAAACCTTGGAAAAAAGGCTGGTTAACATGATTTACAAAGGTATACATTTATAGAATTGTCCTAACCAAGAAGTCTAAGCATAAAATATTATCTGTTTTGTCTAGCCTCTGCTAAAGATGGGCTAGTTAAGATTTTACAAAAAAATTTTTTAGCACAATTTAATTGCTGTCTCGTAGAGTTTACTAGCCTAAAATTATTGAAGACTTAGTAGATCTTAAACAATTTGATTTTTATTACTATTCTCAAACTCAAAATATCTTTATCGCCTCAAAAAATACTTATAAATCATCAAATATTAGATACAAGATAGAACAATTTGAATGTACCACCGGTTCGAAATGTCGCATCTACCGAGAAGAAACTCGTATTTACTTTTTATCATTGAATAAAAAATTTTTTTACCATTGTATATTTATAGCCTAAAATAGTTAAACTTTTTAGGCATGATATTCATATCATGTATGTATGTTAATAACATCAATATCTTATTCAAATGCTACTTTTTCTTAATTTAAGATGGCAGAAGACTTGGATGTTGAGGCTATGTTAGAAGCTCCATATAATAAATCTGTAAGTATTCTTTATGATTAATAAATTAGTGAGTATTCAATAGTTTGTTTTATCATTACAACATCTTTAAATCTAAAATCACCTTTGAATTATAAAGCTTCTGCATATAGAGCAGATTTGTATAAATAATAACATAACATTTATAATTCAACATTTAATACATTTAAATCTTGTAGGAAAAGTTTGGATAACATCATATATACTTGATTTGTATTATCACTTAGGTATGGTATCCTTCTAGGATGAAATGAAAATATCATTACCTGAAATTTCATTACCAGAAGTATAATAGCAACATATAAACAACTGTTAGATATAGAAGTTGTAAACCTTAATGTTACTAAATAATATTTTAATAGAAATTGTAATAGTAACTATTGTTTTATATTAAATTGGTAAGAATATTAATGTAGTATAGGTTCTGCTGCTCAAAAATGCTATAATATTTGCATTATATCAATGTATTTTCATTTGAAAATGGAACATGATTACAGGTATGTATCTAAAAACAGATTACAGGCAGATTAGCATATTTTAAGTATAAGTTAATTATTCCATTTTTGAGCAGTAACAGTGCAAACTCTAAACAAAATTACATTTGGGAATCATTTCTTGTATTTATAGAACTTTGTGGTAATAGTCCAGCATACTTCACCGACCTGAACAAACAGAGAGGTATCCACTACTATACTTACCTAATTTTAATTTTCTTTTTTATTCAACATTTTGTTGTACAATTAATTAAATAGTAAGACAAATACATAGTTGAAATTACATCATATTGTATGTCAATATTTGAAAAACCAGACCATGCTCTGATGGGTCGTAAATCTTTTGCAGAAGTATACCTGTGTGATGTTAGCGCTGTGTGCGTCCTTTGTCAGTGATTTTATGACTGGTAAGTGTAGATCAGGGCACCGAGACTGACAACGATCACAGATGATAGCTGACAATGAACAGCCATCTTCAGTAGACTAAGCAAAGTAATAACTGGACATCTGTGTTGTTTCATCAGTGGTGAAATCCAATGTTGAAATATCACAGATGCTCTTAAGATCTTTATAATGTAACTAATGCAATGTTTATTTATTCACTCGGCGTGTGTTGCTGTTGGCGCTGCTTCTACCTTGTGCTTTGTGTGACAGGATAACACTTCCTCTTCTAAGCATCGATCGGACAAGTATTCTGATAAGCACAAAGACAAGGACCGAGATGGCAGTCGGAGGTAAGTTATTATCTATAATACATTTTTAGATGTGTAAATATTTGATGTAATATAAAATATTTTTCTATAGTTGTTTACAATTGAAATTAATTTTAACAATACAATAATCTAATATAAGGCCAAATTTTGCATACTAGTGAAATAAATAACATTAAAGAACCTATATCTCAGCTAAGTAAAAATTAATACAAATAATACTTCTTGAAAATTATTTTATATGCATATACCAATAAATTAGTTTAATTGCAGCATTTTTTTAAATATATTTATAATTTATACAGACGTAGCCGTTCAAGAGACAAAAGAAGATCACGTGACAAAGAATCGCGTCGTTCCAAAGACAAGGATGATAAAAAAGATAGGGAACGTGAAAGAGACAGAGATCGTAGAGATCGAGACAAAGATCGTAGTCATAAAGACCGAGATAAGGAGAAAGAGCGAGAAAAGGATAGGGATAAAAGGCGCAGCAAAGACAGAGAACGCAGTAAAGACAGAGATCGTAGTCGTGAAAAGCATTCTTCCAAAAGAGAAAAAAGCAGAGAAAAAGACAAAGAATACCGATCGAAATCCAGAGGCCTTGAACCCAAATTAGATGATTTACCTCCTGAGGAGAGAGATTTGCGCACAGTGTTCTGCATGCAATTATCACAACGAATCAGAGCTAAAGACTTGGAAGAATTTTTCTCTTCCGTTGGTAAAGTTAGGGATGTAAGACTTATAACATGCAATAAAACTAGAAGATTCAAAGGGATTGCTTACATTGAATTCAAAGATGCTGAGTCTGTGCCATTGGTTTGTATAATTTGACAGTTGTTTTCCCAATCACTGCAAATTATGAAGATGTTTATATAAAAAATTATTTCTTCCAGGCTTTGGGATTAACAGGACAAAAATTATTAGGTGTTCCAATTATCGTTCAACATACGCAAGCAGAGAAAAATAGAGTAGGAAATACCCTACCTAATTTAGCTCCCAAGACTAGTAATGGGCCGACCAGATTGTATGTTGGGTCTCTACATTTTAACATTACTGAGGACATGTTGAGGGGAATTTTTGAACCATTCGGAAAGATAGATCATATACAACTGATGACTGATCCAGAAACAGGCAAAAGTAAAGGGTATGGATTCCTTACGGTAAGTAGGAACAGCAATGTTATTACAAATTTGTGAGTTATATAAATAAAGTGCATAATAATAGTATATCTACACACTTTGTTACAGTTCCATCATGCCGCAGATGCCAAAAAAGCAATGGAACAATTAAATGGATTCGAATTGGCGGGTCGCCCAATGAAAGTAGGTAATGTTACCGAACGTACCGATGGAGGTTCTAGCACTCGATTTGATGCTGATGAATTGGACCGGGCTGGCGTCGACCTAGGTGCAACTGGACGACTGCAACTTATGTTTAAGCTTGCTGAAGGCACAGGATTACAGGTAAGTCATCATAATTATTGAATTCTCGAAACTATCAATTAGAATAATTTATCATATTTCATTATATTTATTTCAACACTTATATCCCAATTTCAGATACCACCGGCAGCTGCTTCAGTACTTATGGGTGCTGGCTCAGCGTTAGTTAACCCACAACCACAGGTGGCTCCTCCGATTGCGACTCAATGTTTTATGCTTAATAACATGTTTGATCCTGCCACGTAAGTACATTAACTATTTTAAAAACTTCTTATCCAAGTTACAATAATTGCACAAGTACAAAATTACCTTTCTTTCAATCAAAGTCTTAATACATATCATAGATATTTTTACCGTAATCAGGATGTCGCAGGATTCGTTATTTAACTTCTAGGACAAGAACTATAAAACCCTTCCCAGCTTTACAGTTACAATTTTTGAACCAAGTAATTTGTTTTATTTTCAGGGAAACTAACCCTAATTGGGACATCGAAATCCGAGACGACGTTATCAGCGAATGTAATAAACATGGGGGCGTATTACATGTTTACGTAGATAAAGCGTCGCCACAAGGGAATGTATATTGTAAATGTCCAACAATAGCAACAGCTGTCGCCTCAGTTAACACATTACACGGGCGGTGGTTCGCTGGGAGAGTGATCACAGCCGCGTATGTGCCTCTCGTCAATTACCATTCCTTGTTCCCAGATGCAATGACAGCACTCACCTTATTGTTGCCGACTAGACAACGATAAATACAAAATACACTAAAAAGTAGCCTAAGGCGCAATAAAAAGCATTTATGTAATGGAAAACTTGTTTAGATTAAGGACTTGTGTCTATACTGTTTTTAGATTATCTAGTAATGTCTCTATTCTAGATAATAAAAGTTAGATATACAATTTGTTTTATTTTAATCAATTGGTTTTTAATCGATCAATAATTTATTTCTGGTTTAATTATCGTGCTTCACAAACCTAACACGCTAATGGGCACTTTGACTCCGGATTCCGCTGCACCTGTTGGCCATGCAAAGAATCCGCGCGCATCTAGCGGCGAAATTTAATATAAGAACGACACTTTGCTACTTACATTCAGTGCCACCGACTCGCCTGGAGAGTTTATTTAAATAGTTATTATAGTGTCGATGACTCGCCTGGCGAGTTCAATTTCTTTCGCTTATTGTAGGCGGCATCCGAGAAAACATCGTGAAAATCGTAATGGCAGTGAATGTGTTAATAAGGGGTTATTAAGTTTAGACAGTATAGTAGGGGGATAGGGAGATTCGGGAATAAGCTTTCATTTGTAAATCGTAATGATTCTTTGCAGAACGCATTAGTTGTATTGTCAATATTATATATAACTATTTATATCAACTTAGCAGATGCAAAGCGCGAGAGTGGGCCCACGACGCCGGTCAAGGGGTCGACCGGCGTCGTGGGCTGATTCCTGGACGGAGTAGTTGAGACATGCTGGGTGGCCTATCATGTCTCTACGTGCGCGTGTGCTCAGTGCAGTATATTCCCGCTTGCCCCCACAAGGATTGCCACCGGAGGCAATGAGGAATGAAAATTCCCAGTTGCCTCCGGAGGCGACTGGGAAGTTATTGCCCCCACTTTAGCTTCGCTGTACATTGCTCTCTCCCTCGTAGAGAATGAAAACATGAAATAACTTATTCAAAACCTGCCCCTTATTAGATGATATCTTTAGGCTATAGAAAGTTTTTAACATTGTAGTTAGTTATCAAAGTAACAGGTACGTAAGTAAATTTTAAGCGGAAGAATATAAATTCAAGGATCATTTATAATCATTTTTTATTTTGATTGCCTATTTTTAAACATGCTTATCTAAAAAATCAAACTGGTCATAAATTTGTATCAACTTTTTAAGTACCTACATAATATATAGGTTTCCCTATGGTTTCCTGATAGCAATTTCTTCTTAGAATAGTGCTAATGGTACTAAAAAAGATGTAGTAGAAAATACTTAGGTAGGTATATTATGAAAAACTTATAAACTGGAAGCGAGTAACAATTCGAGTCAAATAGTAACGCTCAGGTAAAAGAAAGTGCAATTCAGCTTAATTTTTTATGATACTGTGGCTACACAGATACATACTTGAGTATATGTTACCTTACTTTAAAACAATTTCCCTTTACCACTTAGACATACTTACCTGTTACTTTACCTTAAAAACAATTACCTGTTACATTACCCGCGGACGAGAAAAAAAGAAGGACTCCACCCCTTTAACTAGACTATGCCTTTCCGATGCTCCACATGACATTCCACTTACAGAACACATAGACAACTACGACAGCACCCATATACACGACACTCAGTGTCAGACATTAGTGTCGTGTCGTCTATGTGTGCTGTAAGTGAAATGTCATGTGGAGCATCGGAAAGGCACAAAGTCTAGTTAGAGGGGTGGATTCTTTCTTTTTTTTCTCGTCCGTGACCTTACCTTACGTCAAAACCATTACCTTATATACCTACGTACCAGTACATAACCTCAAAACTATTACCTTTACAACATATATACGTACCAGTACATAACCTCAAAACTATTACCTTTACAACATATATACGTACCAGTACATAACCTCAAAACTATTACCTTTACAACATATATACGTACCAGTACATAACCTCAAAACCATTACCTTTTGCCAAGATACCTGGAAACATTATCGTACCAGCTCTGAAAAGAACTTTTGTAAACACAGACGGTATCAAGAAACATGAACAAATAGCCCTGAGAAGAGCTGACACTGTGCATTAAGAAACAGGAGTTAGTGGGAATATACGAATCATAGGCAATCAAAACAAAAAATTATATAAATGATCTTGTATTTTTTTTCATCCGCTTAAAATTTACGTACGTACCTACCTGTTACTTTGAAAACAAACTACAATGTTTGAAACTTTCTATAGCCTAAATTATATCATCTAATAAGGGACAGGTTTTGAATTAGTTATTTCATGTTTTCATTCTCTACGAGGGGGGAAATAACTTCCCAGTCGCCTCCGGAGGCAACTGGGAATTTTCTCCGGTGGCAATCCTTGTGGGGGCAAGTGGGAATATACCCTCAGTCCGACACACCGCCCTCTGGATCCCCGTTTAGAGGGTGACGGCTCGTGGGAGTTCCCCAATAAAAATAAAAAAAGGAGCACGGTATATAACAACAACAAAGATAATAATATTACCGTGCCAGTATTGTGCAAACTAAGTCACCCATACACACTCCAAAGTTCATAGATCTAATATCTAATCCTCCGGAGGCAATTGTCCAGATATAGGATAAACAGTAGAGCAGACAGCACGCAACCCAGTCTGACGCCAATATTGAGATCAAACCAGGCCGTCAGTCTGCCCTCCACTTGTACACATGCCGCATGCGCTGTCAATCCTATATCTAGGAATATGGTTTAGAGATCCATTCGTATAACCCTGTTAAAAGCCTTAACCAGATCCAAAAACCGCAAAAAACCTTCCGGCTTTTGGCCAGATGCTTGTCTACTATGTTGCGCAGAGAGATCGATCCGTGCATCCTCTACCATTCCGGAAACCTCCCACAACATTCCATCGGATTTCACCTTCATTCTCCTTTCAGTTATTTTACCGTACACCTTTGCAGCCGAGCTAATCAAACTGATGACTATGGCTAGCCTTTGACCAAAGGAACGATGACTGCCCATCTCCAGTCAATTGGAACCTTTTCTTTTTTTTTCTATTTGAGCAAATTAAAAAATACTTCAATTTATTGTTTAAAATTTTAACTAATTTAAACTATACTATATAAACTATATTTAAAGATAGTTATGATTGTTGTACTATAGTTTATTGAAATGCAGAAGCTTTATTTTTATTTATTTTACTTTTTCAAATAAAAAGATCCGATTAAAATATTTTTCTTAATATTTGCGTCATTACCTGTAACACCTTATTCCCTCCCCTGTCGGTAAAAAATGAGAACCTCCTCCTTATTTAAAGTCGGCTAAAAACAGAATAGGTATATCATAAAATGTAAATACACTCGCGCGCATAAAACATAAGTACCTTTGCTCCTCTATAAAAGTAATATTACTGGGCATGATTTACCGTAGATACCGTTCGCAAGACGTTGATGTTATAATTTTAATTAATACCATAGTAGTGTCTGCAGCATAGCGTATGACCTAACCACTGATCAGAAATTAGCTCTATGAAATTATCCCTGCTCCACCACGACCAGGAACGGAAAATATAACAAGATTGTTAGTCAAGTGGTCAGAGACCATGGCCACGAAATTGGACGAATCCCGCTAGGGGCAAATGTGTCATCAAGGTCTTCCAATCCCGCAGCCTGTCCTACAATCCCGGTATGTACGGTACTACTGTTTCCAATCCCGCAAAGAAATCAAATAAGGCCTTACCCTTATCCACTTAGATGATTCCATCAATTCAGCAATATAAAATAATTAGAACACTACAAAAAATTTATAAAATGTTGTCTCACAGTTACCTACCCTAGTGTATTAGAGAACAGCATACATACTTATATTAGTTTAGAACTAGAAAATTTTATTTATTCATTAAGTAGCCTTGGATATCATAGGGTAAATCAAATAAAAAAACTAGTTCTTCCAAATTTATTTGAAATCAAACCCGTACATGTAAGTGGTGTTTGTAACATTAATCGATTTTAAGTTCTGGATGAGAGGGAGGGCTTGAACGAGGTTATGGGTACTTTATGTTGTAGTATCAGTAGTACTGGGAAGTAAAGATATAATAAAAATAAACATAATATGCGTCTTAGTTCCCTATTGCCTGCTGGCCACCTATGAGTTTTCTACATGGTTGCAATTTTTTACTACATTAGCTGTGCCACACCTTAAGGCAGAGGTCGAACGCCGTGGAAATCAAAAATATTCCAAATGATAGCAGGCATACAAAGCATCGAGGTATCAAACGAAGGCTCTGTATATAGTAGGTATAATAGTTATGTATGTATATAATTTAATGAATGAAAAGACCAACTTACTAAAAAACTAATCAATTTACATATTATCCCGCCTGTCAACCCGGAAGGGATAGTCCAGTCCATGGAGCGGTAAGCTTTAACCACATTTAGCCAAAAATTAAATTAAGTAAGTTGGCTTAGAATCAATTTGATTTTTAAAAAGCCACTAACTGCGTTCTCGCTTCACGAAACCGTCGGTTTGGACAGAGTTTCATTTGGGTTCACGTATTATCTACGTAAATCTTAACAAGCTCGAGCATGTTTTCTTTTAATCGTACATATTTGTTTTTTAATTTAAATTTTATCGTCAGCAATAAAAAAAAGACACTATCAACAGATGATGTAGGTAGGTACCCAAAAATATCTACCTCTTCGGAATCCCTACTTACATACTTAATGGAAGTGTGAAGATGAGAAAGAACGGGACAGAAAAACGATGAATTGTTTTTTTTTAATATAGGTATTTGGGTTAGAATATACTGATTGAAGTTAGCTATGTTGTTTTTAGTCACGTCTATTAACGCAAATTTTCCCAGGTCCGCACCGCGCAGCTTAGGACGTGGTACCTACATCGGTTGTAGTCATGGCTACTTATATTTCCCATTTTACGAATCCGTAACGAATGCTATTTCGATCGATTACTTACCTACTTAATGAGAACATAAAATATTCTCAAATAATTAATCGGGTTTGCCGCGATCAAAAATAAAGTGATCTCATTGTCCAAAACAATTATGCTATAGATATCTTCTACTGTAATGATAAGTGAGACAATTTAAATAAAGCTCGATCGCAACCAATCTGATTTGGCACTAAAACATAGAAAGTGCGTCGGTACATACTCATTAGGATATGTAAACAATAATCTGATCATGTAAAATAATGTGACATTACTATTTTACACTGCTTTTATCCAATCTATTTCCAACGTAGCAGGTCCTTTTTGTTTGATGGGTCTGTAAACTCCTCCGTAAACCTGTATCCCTAAACTAGAAACCTGAGATAAATCGAGTGTTTCGTTGTTGTTTACTCTCTTTCCTCTATAGTAAGCTTTGAAATCTGCAAAAGGCAAGTTACGAACTGCGAATTCGTCCTTGGGTGCCTGAAAACAGAAGCAAATATAAGTTTCTAGATGTAGATGATCTGTAATTAGGTCACAAGTAGGAATTGCTTTCCAACAAAGGATTCTGTATAAATTTTAAGCTCCAAAAAGCAATCGAGTATTATGGCCTTGGGACTGGGATGATTTTCTTCTGCCCCGAGTATTTTCCAAATAATTATGTACCTACCTACTATGCTTTCCGCCTCACATACATTTAAGGTATGCCCTAACAAAGCCACCCGGGGCTGATTTGCCATTGATAATATTTAAACATGGTACACTTGTTGTAAGTCATTTTAAATTTGCCATTCGGGACGCGAAATTTTACATATAACTTTAAATAACGTCAAGCGATTAGATAAGTTACATTAATTTTCAATACGAACCTGAAAATTTTGTTCAAATGAATAATTAGGCTCATCGTTTAAATCTTTATGCCGCAAAACAATCTTGAAGCCGTTGTACTGTCCTTGACCTCTACACTGAATCTGTAGCATCGTGTGACCCGTTAGATTATATCTCTGAATGGCACGAATTCCAGCAAATCCAGCTCCGTTAGGCTGAGGGTTAAGTAGAGCGAAAAATATAGCTCTACGAAATGCCTTATTTTGGTGTATTACTAACGCAGCCTTAGACATTCCTACATCTCGTACCGTGTCAGACTGCTCCGACCACATGTCGATCCCATCTGTTTTTGTAAAGTCGAATAAGTATTTCTCGGAGTTCATGGCACTGTAATAAAAAAAGTTATAAAAACATTAGTAGGTACTATGAGGTGAAAAAACATTTTATATTATTTAGTAAAATGCGATTCTTAAAAAAAAAAAAAGCAATATCCTAGAATATAATAAAAACATATGTCTAAGTACGCAAGTAAGTATATACTTTATATAAACTAAAATATCGTTCTTTTTAAAGTTTGAAATATCGTAATTCCTTAGGTTAGTTAAGGTCCTATCCCGGAGCGTATTTAAATCTAATAGCTGCTTTCAGGCATGGTCACTAATTCAAACACCTTAAATCTAAAAAAAAATCTCCTATTTAATTGGCATATTGCTGTTTTTTCATACAGTTAAGTTGATTGCTATAATAATGGCTCTATCAATATACCCGTCACTATGCACCAACAGACCAACAAGAGCCGGATTAGTTGTAATGTACTTAGGTAGGTATAGGTCTAAAGACTTTTAGGTCAACATCCTCAAGAGTACGCTATCGTGTATGATATCCGCCAACAAAAGTGTCCTACTTGTCTGTCAAGAATCGAGAACGTTGATCTAAGAGTATTTGGAGCTATATTAAAATATATAATATAATACAACTTTTGTTGGTTACGTGAGCCATTAACTTATGTTTTTTAAAAGACAAGGCTCTGCTTCACCTATTTTGAAGAGAAAATTACTTGCTTACAAATGAAATTTTGCTATGGACCCCTGGTGTACCTACAACCGACAGATCGACCCCGAGGGTCTCCCGATATGAATTGTTAAATGTGTTCAACTGTCACAAAGGAGACCCCCAGGAATAATACACCTTCCTACCTTATGAGTATATAGGTACTTACTAAGATCTGTAGATCGCAATAAAAGGTACCTACCTAGGTAAACCTTCATTTAAGTTGTTGTCTGTATGCGAATATAGGTAGGTACTTAGGTACCTACTTATTATAAACATTAGGTAGGTACTTAAACCGTCTTATTAAATATTTACATAATATTAAGTGAATCACTTACCAGTATTCAAAAATAAGCGTTTGTAGTAAAATTATCCAAAAAAAATTAAACGATCTACCCCAGATAACCATTTTTATTTATAAAATACCTACACTACAGAAAATAACAAATATCTTGTTACTAAAAAATAGCTAATCAAATACTACAGAACACGACTAAATGGTTTAATAAAAACAAGATGAATGTATTGAACATTTGACACTGTTATCAATATGCTTAATAATGTTAATGACGTCCATGGTAGGTATCTTTTCATTGGACAACTTGAACCTAGTCATTATCATACAATGCTTGATAGCGGGCTGTGGTCAGTAGTTACATATTTTACTAATTTACTGTCAAATTTTACTCGATTAGTTAAAAAAAAATTCAGTAGGTATTTAAATATAAAAAACTCTTTAGTAATAATAGCATACCAATTCACTTGTAGGAAATCAAAACATATTTGACAAGATCAACTAGGTATTATCCGAATTTAGTGTAAGTAAGAAGTAGGTATCGATTCCAGTACTGACGCCTATTTATTTAGATAATACTTACCTACTTAAATGTGTAGCTGAGGTTTTTATTTATAACAAAAATTAAATAAGCAAGTAAGTACATACATCGTGTAGAAATAAAGCATTATTCATTTGGCTTTGTTACTTCACTTTTACGATGTGATCCATTCCCTTACACGCTAGCAATCGTATAACCTCTTTGATTTTTAAGTAAACAAATGGAATCTCAAGGCCATGTAGGTATAATTATTTAATTTCACGTATTTCATTTCTCTCTTAAATTTTCAAGTCTATCTGGTTTAACAGTGCTTTATTGTCAACTACGGGTGGCAACCCCATCCTGACTTATCAGCTATGGTGTGAATCAGTTCAGGTTATGTGCTATTCAGTTATCTCAAAGATACAATTAACTACTAAAATAGTTGCGTAGGTACAATTATCTACAAAATTATTTAAACGATAGGTAATTAAGTAAATATACAAGTATAATAAGTATAAAGAAGCAAGCTAAATAGGAAGTTAGCACAAGATAAAATCATTGTAGCTATTTTATGACCACACATTTTCATAACACTTAATCAATGAAATAAACATGATATTTAACACAATGTTCGAACCTACATGCATGTCATCCCACCATAGGTACGTGTAGGTACCTACACCATACCTAAAGTAACCTGCGTAGGTACTTAAATAAGTAGCTACTTACATATTTTATTTTGCGATTTAAGTATTAAAAATATTCTTTATTCTACAAAGAAAAATACATACCTATAAATGGGAACTCGTGTAGGTATATATTCTTTAGTGTGCCTTGATAGTACGTGAAAGTGTTATTAAGCACTGCGACTAGAAACACGGGGTGTTTGTTGAACGTCGCTGACATCACAAAGAAATGTTCAGTGTTAGCAATGTTTTAGACATCACATCAAAATTTTAGGTTTTGGAGATCCTTGGTAACAAATATATTTAAGTTCCCAATACTGATATCTGATATCAATGTGGTGAACAAGTAGGTATATGAGGTGGCTGGTGAAATGAGCGTTTTTTACTGAATATAATAATTTACATTAAAAATTTAATGTACCTACCTAATAATGATTTTTAACAAATTATAATTAAACAACAACTCTTTAGGAATGATAAAATCTTATAATTAATTGGTAATTCCTAGGAATTATCTGTATAGGATAGGAATTACCTGTATATGATTTACCTAAAATAACACATTCCCTACCAAGTATACTATGGTTTCTATGGAAATGCATTATGCATACCACGCCTCGGGGGGACGAGATGGTTATGTGGGACTCCCAGGGACCTCTGCTGCATCAGGAGACCCCCTCTCCGGCCAAGATGGTAACGGCGCGGCCGGGGTATACCCACTAAAACTCCAGGATGCATCTCCCACGCCGACTGAGGCTTCGCGGGTGCCCCTAAGAAATCCTCCGCTAGGCCTAAGCGTCAGCCCGCTATTGGGCGCCCGCGCCTAGGGTGGAGACGACGGGATGCATACAGTCGTCTCCCCAGTCGGGTAGGTCCGTGAAGCGCGAGTCAGAGCCCGCCGACACGGACCCGCTGGACAAACCAGGAGAGACGTGCTAGGACACCCAGCACGTCTCGAATCTTCCGCCCAGGAATCGGACGCCGTTTGTTGCGAACGGCGTCGTGGGCCCTTTCTCGCGCTGTGCCCTGTGCTGAATCAGAGAGACACGCGGAGAGTGTCTCATCGGAGAGGCCGCCTTCCACCCAGCGGCCCAAATTGAGGGCAGAGCCCTAACGACGCGGGGAGAGGTCTCCCCGCGACCCACTGCAACGCATTCTTAGTGCGCCTCTGCCGGGTTGCCGAGGATAGGGAGGCGAGCAACGAAACACTCAGCTCCTCCTCTTCCTCAGCAATCCTCGTCCGACCGCAGACAGAGCCGCGGCCAGTGCCGCGATTGGTTCGTCCCTAACTCGAGAAGTTGCGGCCCACCTCGGAGTCCCTCTTGGCTTCGGCCCTGTCCCGGTAAACAGGGCCTACTAAGCCCCCGCCGTACGGCAAACCGAGGACCCCGCGGGGGACCTAAGTACCTACATACCTAATTAACCTAAAATAACACATTACCTAAGTAAGTACCTATTATTTTTAGTAACACTTAATCATTCATTAATAAAAATTTTTGGCACCTTCTGTTTTGGTTTAACCTATGTAGGTACTTATATATTTGTTATCTTATAAAATGATGAAAAAATCTATGTATTCAACGCGTAGGTAAATTAACTTCTCCGAATCGCCATTGCTCATTAGTTAAGACATAAAAAAAGTATCTCATTTTCTCTCAAGGGGACATCAAAATTTAATTTTTCGTTAGTTGGGAAACCCTGCTATAAATTATGTTTCTTTGACGAGACAAATTTTATGGGAATTTGCATTAATTGGAATTTGTATAAGTGCATATGAAAACAATTATTAAAAGAGCAGTCTTGACTGCCTCGTCTGGTGGTAGTATACGCCGCCTAAGGACCAAGAGGTCCCGGGTTCATATCCCAGGTCTGGGTAGAAAAAAAATTGTGGCTGGGTATTTCAATATTGAAATTACTCAGTGACAGCCTGGACTCAGGAAGTAAGAGGTTTATCATTACCCCGCGAGCAAAAGCACGCTAAGCCCTTGGTCCTACGCCAAACTCTCTGGTCATGTCGAGTTGCCGTCTCATTGGACTATGAGAGTCAAGGAACAGAGAGTGCACCCGTGTTTGTGCAGACACTTGTACATTATATCTCCTGCGTAGTTGGCTAATCCTCGTTGAGATTGGCCGCCGTGACCAAAATCGATTAGGAGGATATTATATATTTAAAAGATAACGAAGAATGTCTAATGGGGAATAGAAAAAGTCAAATAGATAATTCGGTAAATAAAAAACTTTATTAACTGATTAACTTTTATTTCCCACCACCACCGGCACTAGATCGTACAGCATGTTTTAAAAATCCAATATTTCTAAGATAACGTACAATGAATGGAGTAGCTGTCAGTGTGATAGCTATCCTTACAGGGGCAAAACACTTGTGTACAGCATATGCAATAACAAATGTCCCAGCATTCGATGTCGCTACTTTAGATAGAGTCCCTTCGCCGATATTGAAGTATTTTAGTATTTGAACTAAATCAACGCCACTGAAAAAATAATATTTGTGATTATATACAAATTTATAGTGCAATTTAACACGAGCTTGTTTTGCCAAAAAAGTCAAAACATAGCAATAAATGCATATAAATAATAATCTATCAAAAAACAATAACAATCACACTTTTTTTTAAATATCTTACTACATCTCATACATTGATCTGACTCTGAAGTGAGTAGCTTAAGCACTTGTGTTACACATATCAGAATCAACAGTGGTATTACAAATATATATTTAAATATTGCATATTAACACCCAGACACAGAACAAACACAAGTACTCATCACACAAATGGTTGTCCTGGGTGGGGACCAAACCCACAACTCTTGGCGCATGGGGCACTGTACTGTACTGTTTAGCCTTGACATTCATACTAGTTCATTATATTTTCGAGGACTGATTAAGATTGCCATGTTTCCAAAGTTACTACTAAACATATGTTTATTATTTATATTAGTTTTAATACTAGAAATAAACACAAACTTGCTGTTCCTATTCAAAGACTCCAAAAGAGTGGTAATTCATTTATTGGTCTAAGTATTAAAATGTTTAATAAACTACCACAAAGTATTATAACATTACCCCTACATAAGTTCAAATTATATATTAAATCATTTTTAATGAGTAAGGGTTATTACAAGATACAAGATTACCTCAATGACAAGGATTCATGGTTAACTTCATAATGAAGTGTTCACCTGCAGTGATATCTACATAGTCTTAAGTATATAATAATTAAGTTTACTAATTTGTAAAATTTGGCATTTAAAAGAGTAACTATCGAGTTTCTTGCCGGATTCTTCTCGATAGAGTCTACCTTCCGAACCGGTGGTAGAACTAGTTCTTATCCTTATTTTTTTATGTATATTGACTATTTATAAGTGCTTTCTTGAAGCCCATATAAATAAAGATATTTTGATTTTGATTTTGATTTTGATTATTATTGTGTTTACATAATTATGTTTAAGCTATTGCATATTGAAGAGCAAACAAGTGCAATATAACAAAAATAATTAATGTAACATAAAATAGGTCATGTGGATCATTTGGGAGAATTTTGGAGATTTCTTTCTTTAGTATGGTAGTTATAGAATGTATGCTTCTTTTTTTATTCAAGCAAAGTATAATAACTTAACTCTGTCAAACCATAAAATTAATAATGTTTTAGTATTATGACATAGTTTGTACATACATGATGTGATGATTGATTTATGTAATGAATATAAAATGACAAGATCTATTCTACTGCCAAAATTAGTAGAACATACCTAGAGACCAGAAGATAGCATCCCCCTAATGACATTAATGAAATAGCAACATGGAATACAATCACTGTAGACCCATACTCCTTGATAGCTTTCTTGAATTTTTCTTTGGATGTCAATGGAGTATTTGTGTCTGTACTCATATTTCTTGTTCCAATTGCAACAGCTATGCTTTGAAAAAATAACATTATGTAGTTAGAATTATATCACTACCCAGTTCAATGAAAATATGAATATGAAATGAAAATTAGTAAAAGTCTAATTACACTGAGTAAAATGAAAAAGGTTAATAGTGTAATTAAATTGCATCTAAATGCATATTTTAAAACAAAAATGAAGTAATGTATATAAATTACATTCATGAACTAAACCCAATTGTACCAGAAATAATGTTACTTTATAATAATAAAAAAAAATCATTTGCACATACCAATATTGTTTCTTTTTTCACGATACTCATTTCTCAGAGTCAAGTAATGAGCACTATGCAAGTGGTCAGAAAGATATTTATAGCCCTGACCCCACTGAGAACCAGGCATATTAAGGTGAGTATGATTCCCACTAAATGGACTGGGCACATTGCTCTGCATGGAAGCTGAAAGGCTGACTGCTCCCCGACAGTCATACTTGTTAACATGAGGATCTGCTTGTATGGTAATATCAAATTTTAAAATATCTTCATTTCGTATCTTGGCGTAAGAATTGATGACTGGCCCAGAAATATCTCTTTCACGGAGAGGCGAAAACCTCCCCATCTCACTCGCATTTATGTCTACGACGTTAGTTGGCAGTTTTAACGCAATTTGAGGATACTTGTATGCCAACGAACAGTGTATTGTCTTTTCTATAAGGCTGGAATCGGCACCTTTAAAATAAATTGTGAGATTTAAACGTAATGCCAATAATGCACAGATGTGTTAACTAACAAATAACTTGATTCTTACCAAAGAATGTGTTGGAAACACAGTTTTTCCCATGGCTGAAAATGTTGGATCTTGATACTTTGAACATTTTTATATCACTTATTTATTTTACTGCGTTACAATGTTTATATTAATGGTAATATGATTAAAAATATATAAATGTACAGTAGTTGTCTATAAATCTTCTGCCATAGCTTTTCCTCCTTTGTTTGATGTTCTTCACCTTCACTCACGTTTGATTTGATTACTTTGACGTAGACCGGTCTCTGAGTACTGAAACCAATGGAGACGACATAATGTTATATACGAACAATCTGCTATACAAATATGATTAATATCGATATTGTATTCATAAACCTCTATCTATATCTTTTTAACAAGTCTACAATACGGCAAGTAAAAGGAGACAACAATTAACTATTTTCGGCAACATCATCAAGAACGTCATAGACATACCTAAGTGAAGCCGGCTTACCATTTTGGTTTCTCGCTTTAGGTTGTCAATGTCAGTGGAATTTGCTGTTTATTGTCCAATATTGATAAAATTTGTGATTAAAACTTAATCTAACTTGTAACATTCAAAAACATCGTCATAAATAAATTGTTCAGAGACATAAAGTATGTAAATAAGTAAAGTGGAATGACACTACGCAAAGGCGCCATATTTGTGTCTCTCTCAAATTGGGCTTCACTTTTTCGTAGTTATGCCATCTCCATTGGTTTCAGTACTCAGAGAGACCGGTCGGTCGGTAGACCTTAGTTCACATTGGTTCAGTGTTGCCAACTAACTTAAATTATGAAAACTGGTAGATGATCATCAAAATACCATTTAAATATACCACGGACGAGAAAAACAAGAAGGACTCCACTCCTCTAACTAGACTTTTTGCCTTTTCGATGCTCCACATGACATTTCACTTACAGCACACATAGACAACGATGACAGCACCCGTCGTCGGGTTCATCACCCCTAGGGGGGCGGTTACGGGCCTCGAGCGGGGTGCTCATTGCCCGGGCGTCTTCTCCCGAGCTCTTCTAGCTCGGGGTAATCTGGGCCTCTCGGCTGGGAGAGTCCTCCCCTTGCGCTATCCGGCGCACCCTCGGCGCGGTCGGACCCACCGGGTAGAACCCGTTGGGGAAGCCCAGTGAGTCTGCCAGCGAGCGGGTGCGGCTTACAGGTGCGGCGCGAAGGGGAGAAAGTCGGTCAGTCTGTCGGGGGGCATGTTAACTGTTACAAATTTCTCGTCGGTCGTGTCTGTCTGTCCTAATTCTCGTCCGTCTGTCTGTCAGGGCCTGTGTCGCTGCGCATTGGGTCGTGGTGCGAGCTCAGCAAACAGGTCCTGGGGTTCCCGCTTACGACCCTGAAGCGGGGACGGGGACGGGGGTTAGGGGTAGGATTGGGGATGGGGTGGGAGGGGTCGACTGGGTTGGCGGGGAGCAGCGCAGTCGAGGCGCATGGGTGAATTTGTGCGGTGAGTAGCTGTGTATCGGGTGTATGTGCGTCGTGTACATGTGTGGGTGGGGGTGTTGGTGTGCGGTGTGTTTGGGAGGGTGCAACCTGTGTAGTGAGTTGCGTGCCCACTTTGCCCTCCTCATCCCCGGAGAGGATGAGTTCGCGGGGTAGTGCGCGTCCCAATGGGTCAGGCGGCCGAGCATGAAGCGGCGCGATATTAATGAGGTGTTTGTGTGGCCCGTTATCCGCGCGGTCGTACATTCGACGCGCGGACAGTACCACAAAGTCCTCTATCGACTGCATCTTCAGGTCGCGGGCGATGACGCCATTGCGGACGTAGCGTCCCGCCCCCGTGATGATGCGGAGGGCGATGTTTTGTTGTGCCTGGAGTCGCTTTTTAGTCGCCTTATTACATAGTCCATACCAGGCCGGCATGGCGTATGTAATTCGACTTCTAATGTAGGTCTTGTATATGGCTAGTTTTGTTGGCACAGGTAGTCTTGACGTTAAGACAGGTCGCAGCACCGCCCGGGCCGCCTTCGCCATATTAATGGCGTGCGTCGCCTGGGGTACCATGCGCAGCGACCTGTCTATTCGACACCCTAGATAGGTGACAGTCGTCCCCCACTCGATCTCCTGTCTCCGGAGACGGAGTGAAGGGCCGGGCGCTCTCCTGGTCGCGATAGATAGCGCGGTCGTCTTCCCCACGTTGACGGCCTTACGCCACTTATCGAGCCAATCCGGGAGCGCATCCAGCACCGTCTGCAGCCAATCCAGCGCTAGGCCGAGCTTCCTCGAGGACGCGAAATACGCGCTATCGTCAGCGAAAAGAGCGAGCATTACGCCCCGCGCTTCGCATTCCGACGGCCCTCTCGGTGACGGCATGTCATCTGTGTAGGCGGCGTATAGTAGGGGGCTGAGGCAGCTTCCCTGGTGCACCCCTGCCCGGATCGGTGCGGGTTGGGATACGGCGTTCTCTACACTCACGTGAAAGGAGCGACCGCTCAGGAAGGAGTGAATGATATGGATGATGGCCGGGGGTGGAGGGCGGTTAAGATGGATGAGCTTATACAGCAAGCCAGGGTGCCAAACCCTGTCGAAGGCTTTCTCTATATCGAGAAAAACTCCGACGGGTCGGTGTCCCCGGTTTGTTGCGCTCGCCAGGAAGTGGATAACCCGCGTCAGTTGGAGCGTTGTAGAATGGCCGCTGCAGAAGCCGAACTGCTCGTCTCTAAGACGAATAAATGGTCTTAGCCGCCGCAGTAGCAGTCGCTCGAACAACTTAGCGAGATGGGATAATAGGGTGATCGGCCTATAGCTGCCCGGGAGTCGTCGGTCCTTCCCCGGTTTGGGGAGAACAATAACACTCCCGGTTCTCCATGCTTCCAGGAAGTGCGACGTACGCAGGATGGCATTAAAAAGCCTCCCTAGCGCGGCCGTGCACCCCGGGGGCATATACCAGATCATGGCCGTCGTTACTTTGTCTGGACCGGGGGCCTTTCGCTTGGGTAACCGCGCGATGGCCTTCCGCAACTCTGACGGGGAGATATATAAATCGCCCCGCAGCGGCGGTGTCGGGTCCGACAGGTATCCGGCGACCTGGCTTTCGACCATGGAGTGGTGCTGGATGACGGAAGGAGTGACGTCGACGGGAATGGGGTGTGGAGTGAATTGCACTGATAGGTGATCGGCAAGGATCTGCGCCCTTTGTTGCGCCTCGTAGCACTTAGTGCCCGCTGCGTCAACTAGGGGTTGGACGGGGGCTGGGGTGTTCGAGAGTCGACGAATCAGCTCGAAAAGGTTTGTGGGGTTCTCGGAAGCCTGGTCCACCCTGGCTTCCCACGACTCACCACGCCACTTTTGGACCTCATCCGAGACCTCGGCAGAGAGCCTATTCAGCTCCCTCTTCAGGACCGGGCAACGCGTCTCGGCCCATTGCTTCCTCAGCCTACGTTTGCGCGCCAGCGAATCGCGTATATTCGCCGGCAGTGTAGTGTGGGAAGGACGGGAGCGGGGGCGAGGGGGGGATTGCGCCTGTTCTTGCGCTCGCGAGATGCGCTCCGCGATGTGTCCCGCCGCGGCCTCCACGTCCTCCGGAGAGGCGAGGGGACCACTCAGGCGCACATCACGCAGCGCCGCGGTGTAGGCGTCCCAGTTGGTGCGGGGGCGGGGAGGAAGTGAGGATTTGGTACTAGGCTGGGTATCCACCGTAACCAATATGGGCATATGGTTGGAATCAACGTCGTATAGGACGTCCACAGTTACGGGGCGGTGCACCCCCTGAGTGAGGACGATGTCCAACACATCCGCCCTATGGTTGTCGTTGGCCGGGTAATGGGTAGGGGAATCGGGACCTAGGATCTCTATGTCCAACTCGGCGGCAGCCTCGCTCAACTTCCTGCCGGTCGGCGACATTGAGTGCGACCCCCATGAGGGGTGTTTCGCATTCAAGTCGCCGGCCAACAGGGTCGGGGTGGACCCGTGAAAAATGTTGGCGAGATCACCTCGTGAAGAACGGGACCGGGGGTCTGTACGCAGCGAATACGCGCAGTTCCTGTAGTTCTGCGTTTATTCGCACGCCCAGCGATGTAATTATCTTATATTCAGGCTCCTCAACTGAGTCGTGGATGACGTCCCGCCTAACGAGTACGGCAACCCCCCTATAGGCGCGGCCGTTCCCGGACAGTTCGTCTCTCCGATACGTAAAATAGTTAGGCAGTCTGAATGTTTGATTTGGGTGTAGCAAGGTTTCGCCCAGCAGTATAATGTGTGGATTATACGTCTGGGCGAGTGTCCTTAGGGTGTTTTGTTTGGCGGTTATCCCTCCCGGGTTCCAGTAAACTATTAGTAGTTTACTGAATGGTGCGTGAATGAGGCGGCGATATGGGCCTAACGGTCCTATTGGCCGTTATGCGCGCTAGCGCGGCGCATATAGCGGGAGTGGGATTCTCCCCCCGGGACAAGGTGGCGAGCAAGTCTATCAGCAAGCTCATCACCATGTCCTCCAGGTCGCTCATCGCCTGTGTAAATGAGGAGTTGTTGTGGTGTGGCGTGTTGACGGCGTGCTGGGCCTCTACGGGCCGTGTCGCTGTGGTGTTATGTGGCGGCGGCGCTGGCGGGGTCGACGGCCGCTGTAGGGCGGCTGGGGCCCTGACCCGCTTGGGTCGAGGTTGGGGCGGCTGCGGCGCCGATGGTACCTCGGATACCGCGGGCGCCGCGGCCTCCACCCTCTTGGGCTTTTTGCCGCCGCGCCTGCGAGGGCGACGGCGGTTGGCTTGGCCGGGCTCGTTGGCCGGCGGGGCCAGTGTTTGGCCGGGGGTTGCCTCCGGCATATCCGCCGAGGGCACCGTCACCACCGTCGCCTTACGTGTGGTGGTTGTGGGTGGTTTTTTGGGCAGTGGTGGGGGGACTTTCACCCCGCTCTTGCGCGCGAGCTTGTGGAAGGCCGGGCACCTACGATCATTCGCAGTGTGCTCGCCTCCGCAATTGACACACTTAGGCGTCGCTTCGCGAGAGCGGGGGCAGTCCTTAGTCGTGTGCTCACCGGCACACCTAAGGCATTTAGCCACACGATGGCAGTTGGCCGACGAATGGCCAAATGCCTGGCAGCGGTGGCACTGACTGGGACCTTGGCGGCCCCTCCACGCCACCACTCTCACGCCTGGCATGTAGAGAAGCTCATCGATGGCATATAGCCTCGCGAGCTCCTCCTTGTCCAGTCGCGAGAGCGCGACGTGGTGGACGCAGCCAGCCCTATCCCCTTTGGGTGGGATGTGTCGGGCATGTAGCACCTGAAAGCCTAGTGCCTCCAGTGCTTGTTTTATGTCCTCCGGGGGCGTGTCCGAGGGCAGCCCCAGGATGGCTATCTTGGTCGGCCTCTCGTCGGCCGGGCTGTAACAATGCCATTGCACTGTTGCGTCCCGCGCCGAGAGGTCGACCAGATAGCGCTGGACAAGACGGTACTCGTCAGGGCTGGGGTCGTCCAAATGACGACGGCTGCGCTTGGGGGTGTCCAGGGACGATAGCTCACCATGAGCTGCTCCCTGGATCGCTCCTTCCGCGCGGTGGTGATGGCGGTGGTGTTGGTCTTCTTTGGTTCTTGGGGCCGGTCTGGGTCGCGGCCAAGGGGATTCGCCGGCTCCATCTTTCGGCGGGCCAGGCGATGGCGGGGACGGGGACCGCGGCGAGTCCCTTACCGCGGGGGAGCGGAGCCTCGGGGCTCGACGCTCCATCGCGGGCTATTACGCCGAGATGCGGGTTCGCGGTTGTTATTGAGGGTGTCCCGCTCCCACAGTGGCTCACCCTCGACCTATTTATCAAAATAGGTGAGGGTGAGTCCGAAATACTTAAGCGTCTCGCTCGCACCGGCGCTCTCTTTCCGCGGGGAGAAAAAAAAACGAGCGATCGCGGGTACTCGTCTCCGACACCGACCGTCGCGCGGGGTGGGGTGAGGTGGGGGACTACGACTCGGCGTTATATAATAACGCCGAGGAGCACACAGCCCACACTCGTGCACTTTGCGCGACCGAAGATGCCGAAGGCGGAGGAACGAATGAGATGACAGCACCCACACGACACGACACTAATGTCGTCATCGTGAAATGTCATGTGGAGCATCGGAAAGGCACAAAGTCTAGTTAGAGGGGTGGAGTCCTTCTTTTTTTTCTCGTCCGTGATAAATACCGATTAAAATCCGGTCGCTTTGAGAATGCAATCCTGACAGGTCGTGCGTGCGTGATCGAATAAGCAATTTAACTTTGAACTGGCAAGCAATTTACGGCAAAATTTTATTATATCTTTTATGTACATACCCTGTGTAAACTGAATAATTTTTCCTTCTAATAAACGTTATAAATATAATTAATATAAAGTCGTTTTCGGCTACATTTAATGATAAACAAATAAAAATACAATAGTTTTTAAAATCCGAACTGCGCTGTTTCAAGGCTAGGTCGATTGGTTTTTTTTTGCGAAAACTTGCGAAATTAATTATTTTCGTGTGATAGACACCCGGACAGAAGACATAAAGCTATTTTAAAAAATAAACTTTATTTCAACATGCTTTAAAAACCTAGGCCGAGACTCGGAGAGCTGCCGAAGGTTCGGTTTTGGTTTCGGTTTTGGCAAGAAATCCTGACTCGGTCAGACAGGTATATTGATATTTCTCTTCATTCAGTGTATGTACTATAATAAGTTAATAAATTACAGTTATAATCTCGGATTTCTAATGCAGAACTCAAAGGAATGAGAAAAAAAACTTCAGCTTTGTTAAACTGAAGTTTCCCTATTGGGAAAAAATAATTTCAGTGTCTTTAATTATTGAAAAATAAATTTAATAATAAAGCTCTGCATAATTATTTTTTAAGAAAATCTTAAATGATAAAATTTTTTGCATTTCGCAAAATTTGGGCGCGTTTTTTTGCGATAACTTGGTATCGCACTTATGCAAAAATGTTAAACAACGTTTTTTGTAGGAAATTTAATTATCTATAAGTTTTTCGATCTTTTGAACCATTCATCATCTCCCCAAGAGTCTGTGGATACTGTTAATTCGTACTTTGCAACTGTAGGACAGAAATTGGCTGAGGATATTATTTCAAATCCTTCAGAATATCACTCCTGTTCAGCAACGTCTTCTACAAGCCTACAGCCAAATTCTTTCGCAATGTATAAAACTGATCCCGATGAGGTTTATTTATTTATTCTGTGCTTATGTCTATGAAATTGAACAGTGCTCCTGGGTGGGACAATTTACCGACAGATTTCATAAAACTTACACACAAGGAGGTGATCCCCTGTCCTGATTCATCTTGCAAATTTGTGCTTTGAGCGAGGTATTTTTCCTTCTGCTCTAAAGCAAGCTATTATTACGCTTGTTCATAAGGGCGGGAACAGGGCCGAACCATCGGACTATTGGCCAATTTCGATATTGTCTATTATAGCAAAAATTTTGAAAAGGCTAATACACACTAGATTGTTAAATTTCTTGACAAAATTTAACCTACTATCAGCTTCGCAATTTGGTTTGCGACGGAATTTAAGCACAGAAGATGCAGTTCTTGCTCTTACTTCCCTTATTGTAGACAAAGTTGACTCGGGAAAAAATTGCCTGGCCATCTTTCTAGACTTGAAGAAGGCGTTTGATACGGTTTCTGTTTCAATTCTTTTGAATAATCTGTATGATATGGGCATCAGGGGATTGCCACTTCAGCTTTTTAGGGACTAGACTAGCTTAGCAATCGAAAGACTCGCGTTAAAGTAAACACGACTATTCTCCTCCTATCCTCAGGGCAGCGTGCTGGGTCCTACGCTGTTTTTAATATATATTAACAACCTCTGTAATATGCAAATAAACGGCGGCAAAATAGTCAAATATGCCGACGATACAGCTATTGTTTTTACTGCTGACAACTAGGAGCAATTAAAGATATACGCCGAAATGGGGCTCGCTAGGATAACCTCCTGGCTTAACATAAACCTCCTAACACTCAATGTGCTAAAGAGCAATTACATGTGTTTCACTAAATATAACAATAGTCAACCTACAGAAGATTTTAAAATAATATTACTTACATACATGCAAAAGCGCTCCCCATCCAGACTGCTTGTGTCAGAACTCAAAAAAGTGACACATATAAAGTATTTAGGCATAATCTAGCATTATACCGGCGCTTATCTTGGCATAACCACACGGAAGTACTCAAGGGCAGGGTAAGGAAGCTAGTGTGGACTTTCAAGTCATTACGTCACGTAGCCTCGGAGCGCCTTTTGCTGCAAACCTATGTTTCCTTGGCTCAGTCTATCATTTTGTATTGTGTGCCGGTGTGGGGTGGTGCTAAGACAAGATTTTTAGAGTTGGGCCCAGAGAGCTCTGGTGAAGGTAATGTTTTTTAGACCATACCGATACCCAACTGATGCTCTATATGCGACGAGCGGGATTCAGTCAGTAAGGAAGTTGTACTTAATGCAAATAGTGCTAAAAAAACATAAATCTATCAGCTACAACCCAAATATAACCTCTAAGAGAAGAAAACACAGCGTAGCAACACAGCCTCTTTGCTAGGCGACAATTCAAGTATCAGTCGGCCTATCTTTATAATCAAATTAATAAACAAATAGACATCTACTCCCTATCATATGATGAAGCTTAAAGGTCTTTATTAAATTGGTTAAAAACAATTCATTACAACGATCTTGAATGCATTATAAACGAATTTTAAAATAAAAGAACAAAACTATATTTCATGGACATTAACACTCGTAAATTTAATTTTAACTACTTTGTTTACTCCGTTACTACAAAATTCTTACTTCTGATCATAATGCAACGGTTACACCCACATACACTATACACACCCTTTCTTTCTCTCTCTCGTATACACACACGCGCCCGCTTGCACACACAAACACCTACATACACACACACACACACACACGCACACGCACGCGCGCGCACACACACACACACACACGAGATTTCCTAATTCAAGCAAATCTGTTGCTTAAAAAGAAGCTCCAACCACAATTTGCTATATGGTATGTGTGTTACTGAATAAATTATTTCGAATTTGATAAGATTTTTTGATTCATGAGTTATTTAAAAAAGTGCTTTTTTCGATCTTTCCCTTCCTCTTTTTAGCCAACCTGATGAGTCAGAGAATTTTGGAATATTAAATATCTAGTACTCACGCAAATTTTTCCATTGGTCCCATCATTTCAACTCAAAATGGCAAAGTTAAAGCTTTATTGACTGTACTATGTCAAAAGTTTATCAAGAAGTGCGGCTCGCAATACTACCCACCTTAAATGATCATAACTCTGGACCAGTAAAGTGTGGTAAGTACTTATGCTGAAAGCATATCTATTAAACGACATGCAACAACGCCGAGTCTCGGGCGGCGGTAAATAACCCGAGTCAGCCTGCCTAGCAAGTAGGTTCTTGTTGGGGGTAGGAAATGACCTCCACAACCCGTAACCCCATGTAATGGAAACGGGGGCATTGGCTTCACTGCCCGTGTCACGAGGTAGAAAGCCTCTTTAAAAATTCACCCTAATCCTAAGGTGGGAACCGCGCCGAAAGGATGTATGGCTTGCAGGTAGCAAGTTACTAGCGCCAACCTCAACGGACCTGGTTATCGTTGTTGTATTGAGCCTTCTTGAGGGAATAGGCGTCACCCCTCAAGCGACTATTTATCTCGTCCTTACTCGTGGGAACAAAATGAATGAAAACCCTAATAATAATAAAAACAACGAAACAAATATAACCCCTACTATGATTCAACAGACCTTCCACAGAAGCATGTTCATCAAAACACGCAGCAACTCTGTTGGTGCTATACCAAAAGACGTCAGTACTCAAGACATAATGACTGAGCTAAAAGACAAAAAAGGTACCACGGAAAAAAAGAACAACTGGCAACAAGATAGTATACCTAAAGCCAAAAGAAAAAGGTCTGGAACTAACTCACCGCGGACAGAAAACGCTACAAAAAAGACAAACACAACTGCATATTTAATACCCACCCAAAATCAATACGAAATACTAGGCGATGAAGAAGAAGTAACAGATAAAGTAGAAATCGAAAAGCCGCCTAAACCGCAACCAATATTTGTAACTGGTGTATTGGATATCACCACTCTCAAAAATCTGCTATTAAAAATAACACCATCAGAAAACTATACAATGACCACACTAAGATCAGGACACATCGTAAAAATAGTACCAACTAGCGTAGAAACATACAAAATAATAAGAGATAAATTTATTGCAGATAAAATTAGTCATTACACCTACAAGTTAAAGTGCGAAAGACCTTACAGAGTTGTACTGCGAGGTCTTCACAGCTCAGAGGACACCTCGGAAATCTCAGAGGCACTCAAACAATATGGCCACGAAGTTAGACAAATGGTTAATGTACGACACCGAAACTCAAAAGAGCCTCTTCCATTATTGTACATAGACTTGGAACCAAAACCAAACAACAAAGAAATCTTTAAATTAAAGTTTTTAAATCACATGAAAGTTACTATCGAAGCACCCTACAAAAAAAAAAGAGGTACTACAATTTAAAAGATGTCAAAGATTCGGTCATTCCAAGAACCAATGCTACAGACCGTTTAGATGCGTCAAATGTGGAGCCGATCATCCGACCACTAGCTGTATCAAAACCAGGGATACAGAAGCTACTTGTGCTAACTGCCAAGAAAAACACCCAGCTAGCTACAAAGGATGCTTGAAATACAAACAGTACAAGGAACGCATACTGAAAATACAACCAAAAGCGATACCCAGCAAACAATCTAACCAAATTGTCGAACAGGACAGACAGCAATCAAAAACATCCCACATTCACCACAGAGGTACTGAAACTTACGCTGAAATGACAAAAAATAAAACAGGAATCATTAATAATAACCTCAACCAACCGCTTGAAATGAATTACCTTGGTGACTTACTAGAACAAATGTTTAACAAAATGCAAACCATGATGATCAACATGGTAGACAACATGATGGATCGCCTTATCCAATTAATCAGCAGTCAGACGAAAAAAATATCCCAACCTTAAAATAATGACATGGAACGCCAACGGATTGGTCGCGCGACGACTGGAGTTAGAAATAAAATAAATAAAAAATAAATCTTTCAGACTGACACACCAATTCCCTAGTTCCAAACTAAGCTGATGCTTGTACTATGGATACTAGGTGAACGGATAGACATACTTAAATACGTTTATAAACATCCATGACTCGAGTACAAATGTCCATGTTCATCACACGAAACATTTGCCCCTAGCGGGATTCGAACCCGCGACCCTTGGTTTCGTGGCCAGGATCTCTGACCACTCGACCAACGGGCCAGTCAAAATCTTTTTGAATACTGAAAAGATCGACGTGATACTAATATCTGAAACCAGGTTCACTCAACAAAAGCTACTTCTCAGTCAAAGGGTACGCAACTTATTCTATTAACCACCCATCAGGAAATGCGCACGGGGGCACGGCAATACTTATAAGAGCAAATATGAAACACCAACCACTTGAACCGTTTGTGACTGATAAGATACAAGCCACTACAATTAAAATCCATGATATGAATTCGGAAATCACTCTCGCCGCAGTCTACTGTCCCCCCAAACACCAAATATCAAGGGATGACTTCAAAAAATTCTTCTCCACACTTGGTCATCGTTTTATAAGTGGGGGTGATTGGAACGCTAAACACCAATACTGGGGCTCCAGGCTAATTACAACCAGAGGTAGACAACTATATGAAGCGGTGAAAGACCTTAACCTGGATTGCCTATCTACCGGTGAACCCACCTACTGGCCGACCGACCTTCGGAAAATTCCTGACTTGCTGGATTTCTTTGTTTCCAAAAATATCGCACTCTGTAACACCAGTACAGAATCCAACTTCGACCTAATGTCTGACCACTGCGGCAACACTAAATGGGAAAAATACCAAGATATCGTCACTACAGAGACGCATCTCAAGATACATTTAAAAACAATAGATGAAGTAGAACAGGCTATAGAAGGATTAAACCTTCTGATCCATGATGCCGCGATCAGGTCCACACCGCTTCACACAACAAGAATTGCAAAAGGACACAACTATCCTGCTTTCATTAGAGACTGTATAAGAGAAAGACGACGTCTCCGGCGGGTTTGGCAAGACACGCACTACCCGGAAGATAAGGCCGCCTTTAATAGAGCTTCCCAGGAACTAAAGTCACTAATTAAGGAAATGAAAAACGAGAACCTACAATCTTATCTCGCAAAATTGTCTCGTACTAGTGACACCAACTACTCGCTTTGGAAAGGTACCAAAAACTTGAAGCGCCCCAAACAGCAAGCAACCCCATTAACGACATACGCTGGAAGCTGGGCTCGGTCGGACCCTGAAAAGGCTGAAACCTATGCACTTCACCTTCAAAAAGTTTTCGAACCACTTCCTAGCAACAATCAACACCATGACAGTGAAATAGAGGAATATCTGAATTCACCCGTTCAAATGTGTCTACCACTAAAACACGTCACACCGAACGAACTACGAAGGGAAATCCTAAAACTCCAAGTAGGAAAGTGCTCGGGCTACGACAAAATTGACGCTGCCCTGTTAAAATTCCTTCCGAAGAAAGGAATTCTGCTTATACTTGCTATTTTTAACGCATGCCTAAGACTGTCCTTCTATCCCAGCCAATGGAAGATCCCACAGGTAGTGATGATACTGAAGCCAGGTAAACCAGCTCAGGATGCGTCATTGTACAGACCGATAAGCCTCCTTCCGGTCGTCGGAAAGTTAATGGAAAAAATCATATTAAATAGAATGCAAGTACACCTCCAGGAAATAATACCAAGACACCAATTCGGTTTTAGGAAAGGCCATGGGACCATTGAGCTGGTCCACCGGCTTGTTGACGTTATTAGCAGGACGCTGGAGAACAAACAGTACTGCAGTGCAGTCTTCCTTGACATTAGCCAAGCATTCGATAAGGTGTGGCATAAAGGGCTGCTCTACAAAATCAAACGCATGTTGCCTCACTCGTTCTTTCCAATATTAAAATCTTATCTTGAAAATAAATGCTACGAAGTAAGACAAAACTCCGATACATCACAAATGTACAAGATCAATTCAGGTGTTCCACAGGGTAGCATACTGGGACCAGTACTCTACCTTGTTTTCACTGCGGATCTGCCCATCGTTAGCTACACCACCACAGCGACCTACGCAGACGATACCGCAGTTCTCTCGGTTCACGAAGATCATGATATTGCATCTGAAAAGCTCCAGTCACACCTGACACTAATCGAAGCATGGTTCGATCAGTGGCGCATTAAAGCCAATACAGATAAGGTCTGTCCAGGTAACGTTCGCACTCAGAAGGAAAACTTGTCCACCTGTCCAATTGTATAATAAAGACATCCCCCAACAAGATGATGCCAAATACCTGGGTATGCACCTCGATCGCCGCCTCACCTGGCGAAAACACATTTGGACTAAAAGAAAGCAACTAAACAACAAACTACGTAGCTTGTACTGGCTCATCGGTGGAAAATCACAGTTAACGGATGTTAGTAAAATGACCATCTACAAAGCCATACTGAAGCCTGTATGGACATACGGCATTCAGCTCTGGGGTACAGCTAGCAGTAGCAACATAGAGATACTGGAAAGGTTTCAGAGCAAAACGATGAGAACTATGTTCAATATCCCTCCAAACATGTGCAATAAGTATGTGAACCTGGACTTCAACCTGCGAACAATTAAACAAGAAATTGAATCATACAGCAAAAAGTATCAAACGAAATTAGACCAACATACAAATGCATTGGCTGCTGACTTGCGGGGAGAGGGCAGCTTAAAATACTCTCGCCTGAAGAGAAATAGCATACCGGATCTCGAGCTAAGATTCGCAGACAACCAATGAGATTAGCATCACTGGATGCGTAACTCAGCTAAGGACATAATGACGAGGGAAACCTGACAAAGGATTAGATTATTGTTTTTAACAAACAGATTGCTAATTGGCAGGATATATAATAAAAAATAAAAAAAAATAATTAAACGACATTATAGTTATTCATCGTATTTAATATAATACTAACTTGGTATATTGAAAAAATATGACATTAATGTAATAAGAATATTTTAATAACAATCATAATTGTATGTTTCTCATTTTTACTTTTTTGTACCTGCATTGCTACAGGACAGAATCCTGTAGGTACCAATTCTATTACAAAAAGGCGAAGATTGTCACACTATTATACATAATATACAGACTTTGTAATACCTACATTTTATTGCAATCATAAAACCCACAATATTACAAAAAGTTATCTTATATATATATCTAGAAACGCTTTAAAGGTTAGACAATTTGAAACATGACTAAAAATCACTATTTATTATTTATCAAACAAAGCTTAGGTCCGATATTAATGCTATATGATCCGATGGAAATACGATACTCGGCAAGGCAGTGTGTGCCTTTAATTCTTCAATACTCGGCAAAGGAACCACCTGCAACATAAATTTGTCAATCATCTTGCAATCTATCATGCAAGTGCAACAATAGCTATAAACCATTTATGGTAAATGTACACTATACGGGGTTAGTATGTACATTATGTCGTGTCATTTTGGTTTTTGTCGTTTGTTTTGAAAACTATTAGTAAAGTCATTATTTAATAGAATGCTTGATCAACTTAAGTTTAATTGCCACCAAAAACACAATTTTTTAATACATATACGTAAGTACTTAATAAGTTCTTCAGGCAATATCGAGTTTTGGTACACAACAGTCGTAACCACGTAGTGGCAGTGGTAACTTCGTAAGGATTTGTTGTGATGCCGGTAAGTACATATATTTAATTTAAATTTGTAAAATTACTGTATAGTGGTTATTGACATCTGAAGGTAATTTAAGTTACTATTGCAAGTTAATTTAAAGCATATTTAAAGGGATATTGACGAATTTATGACTGTCGTAATTATGTTCACAGATGGCCGCGATAAACCTAAATCTTTGAATTAAGACTGGGGGTAAATTTATTCATAAATTTGATTTATATATAAGTTAAGTAATGACTGTAGAATATTATGACGTAATTAAGTACGGTATAAATTTTTTTTTATTTGAGCCTTATAATCGAGTCTGAAATAATAACTCGTGATGATATACTTAGGTACTTAAGTACGAAAAATTGGAATATGGCATCGAAATGAAATAATATATTTTTTTATATAAACTAAACACAAAAGTGTTTTATATCCATGTAATTCTTATATTGTTGTTATCTTCCAATCTATTATGAAGTTTTCTTTAAAAAAATATATTATTTCGGTTTTTTTAACTCCCGTAATAAAGTAAGTACTTACTCGACTTTTCTACAAATGTCTTTTTTCTGGTATTTTCGGAAAATAGTTAAATACATAAACAAATAAGAAAATATAAGACGTTTTTAGGGTTCCGTAGCTAAAATGGCAAAAAAACGAAACCTTTAATCATACTATCGTCAGATACGCATGTGAAATTATAAATTGTAAACCTATAATCATACTATCGTCATATCTGAAATACTATTGATGAAATTTTAACAAAAGGCGTATTTTAAGTGGATACATATTAAATTTTTAAAGGGTGGCACTCCATACATGTAACTAAATGATTTTTTTATATCTATAAATATCAACATGTTTTATATCATTTAATAGGTCTTCAAAAGCTTTTTTTGATTCCTACTTAAATAAATGTTTACGCTTTGTGTAATTACAATTCAGTATTTTATTTTTCAGGTAGAAGAACATGGCCTCATCAAAATATACCTACGCCCGAGATTCGATTTTTTATTTTGTTCTTTGTATTTTAATTATACATATTTTATAGGTACCTACCTACTTTTTTATTTCATGATTAAAATAATTTAAAACCATTTAAATAATTTTTTTTGGTGTTAATATTATGTGAATTTTGAAGCTGGCACGGAATTACGTGCAACGATTCCCAGGATTAGATCAAGAGCCAAATATTCTTATTAATTATAGCACGGAATTAGAGGCAAAGTAAGGGTTTAGCAAAATTACGATTATATCTTTAATTTAAAAGCAACGAGGCAAAATAATATCCTATATCTATCTTATAGGAATAGTTTCCAAAATAAAACAGTTTCCACTTCTGGTACCTAGTACTTAGGTATATGTTTTTAATCTATCCTCAAAATAGAAAATGCCTTAATATGACATTTACCTTACATATTTTAACTCCGAATTGGCTTGATTAACATTTTGCTCTAATCGAATACGTCCTCCAGACTTACGGCGAAGTCTCTGCTAGGAAGATCGTGGGTACAAGTCTTCTCATGAACATCCCATATGACGTATTTGCAATATTTAGAAATATTCCTATTAAATGTTTCACTCTATTCACATTCATCGCCACATCGCCTGTCGGATGTTCTTGAGGTTTGTCGCCGTGAGTTTAGAGGGCCTATTATTTTGTTCTAATAGGATAATTATGACAAAAAAATGTATTATAATTTTTCATAACTCACCTGTTCTACTTGAAATCTTGCTTTATCATAAAAAATATAATCCAAACAGTCTGCAAATCCAGCGGTAAAATTAGTGAACTCTGGAGTACCACAGGCGCTTTCCAGGATCGTTTCTTGCTGTAGATTAAGGCTGCTAACTGCTTCTTCTACATCTTAAAGTTTAAATAATAAAATAAGGATAGGTACTTAGTTCACGAACTAGTAAAAAAAGAAGGACGCCGCGCCTCTAACTACTTATATAGACGTTGAGGCGGACTACTTACGTCACCTATTGCCGTAAGCGCTCTAAATAAGAGATTTCCGATATCTGGTATCCATAAGAATCTTACTCACACATGCATAAGGGTGGCTTCACGCTATAGTATGATAGCGCGGAGTCCTTCTTTTTTTACTAATCCGTGAGAAAGTTGTACCTAAAGATAAGATTTTTGTGAGAAAACGTCCATTGCTATCCATATATTATCTTCCTAGCGTTATGTCCTGTGCCTATACGGGGTCCGCTTAGACCATGATCCAGGATGTAGCGAGTCCGGTAGCGACTGCCGATCTGACCTTCGTAACCCTAAGATAGGGGAACCAGACAATTTTTGCTCATGGTTACAAATCCAAATTTGAATTTGCAGGTTTCATCACGATGTTTTCCCTCAATGTCGAGCTAGTGGTATAAATACATACATAGATTTGAAAAATCCAGAGGTACGTGCCCGGGTTTGAACCCGCACTCCTCGGTTGAGAGGCGCGTGTCCTTACCACTGAGCTACCACCGCTCCTCCATAGCTATCCATACAATGTGATAATATAGCATAAGTGTCTTCAAAAAACACAAATGCACTCTCTGTTTCTTCCGTCTCACAGTCGGCAGCGCAGACAGACTCATAGACGCACAGACTCGACGAGGGCACAACAAACGGCTTAACGTGCTTACCAAGGCACCGAGGTGAAAAATTACCATCTTTATTCTTGTTTTCAGACTGGTAACTTAATAAGTAATTTGAATATTGAAACACCCAGCCACAATGTTTCCCAGTCCAATTCGGGATTTAAACCCAGTCAGCTTGATATCAATAAACCAATGAGGCAAAAAATTGTCTGAGTATGTTATGACGACATGTGGGAATATACTGGTGGTGGTCACGGACTAGTAAAAAAGAAGGACTCCGCGCCACTAAACTAACTAGACATTGAAGCTCCTCAGGTGCTCTAACTTGACACGCAACTTACGTTACACATTGACATAATAAGCGCTCCAAATGACAGATATGCGTTATCTGGTATCCATAAGTATCTTACACGTGCATAAACGTGGCTTCACGCTATAGTATGACAGCGTGGAGTCCTTCTTCTTTACTAGTCCATGGTGGTTGTTAGGATTTTTTTCATTTGTCATTATAAAGGTTTATTTTTATTTATCCCATGTTGGTCTGCGACTCGAAAAGAATGTGCTAACTGTTTTCCTTGCCACTTGTTTTCCAACACACTGTACGTACCTACTAGTGACAGTTTAATTTTTTTTACCCTTTAATGTCAGTGGGGACAGACTTCCCCAACTTATCTTCCATATATTAAATTAGCAAGTCTAGTTATCTTTACATAGTATATAACAAAGTTGCCGCTTCTGTCTGTTCGCTTAGATCTTGTTGAACTACGCAAGGGATGTTGATGCAGATTTCACCAATAGATAGAGATTCAAGAGGAAGGTTTTTAAGTATAGCTTCATTTTATTTTTGTGCTCACCGTGCGAAGCCGGGGCCGGTCGCTAGTTTTGTATAATTAGAACACAAGAACGCCTCAGTAACGTAACCATGCTCAAGTGCCAACTTATTACACTTGTGAAGTTACCTGTGTACTTACTAGATTTCCAATCTGGTAATGAATGTTGTGCCAACCCTGTTGTGAACAACTGAAAAATGCCACAGGAGGGAACACTATTGAAGTCACCGCATAATATAACGGATGATTTCTTCCCTGGAAACTGATAATATTTTTATCAAATAAATGTTTAAAAAAATTACTCGGCAACATAATATATGTAAATCTTTATAATATTATAATAGTCACCTTTTCTAATATAGTTCTTCGTAAGTAATTTATCCAATAAATAAAAATTCCTCCTTGTATAAGTCTTATATGATCAGCATCAGGGTGGAAATATAAGTGAGTGTTGCCAACAATCAAAATTTCATTTGGATGATCGCGAGATTGTAAATATGTCGCGCTTGCAACTGTTGACCGGTCCAACAATCTTTCTTTAAGAGGAATATTGTCTTTTATTGCATCCCATATGTTTTGTAAATATGGTTGATTTAATATAGCTTCTGACATCACAATCTTGTCTTCCCCTACTAACCTATAATATGAAGAATACAAATAAGTTATAATGCATAAAAGTATGTAATTAGAATCACAAAAATAAAAAATTATGACACAGGTCAGATAATATAGTCTTCTTAGCATATTTCCTATTTTTAATCAGGGTTTGCTCAAATAATGATCCTTGATTTAGCGAATTTGGTCATTACATTGAAGTCACCACCCTCTGACCCCCCTAAAATAAAATTTGAAAAATAAAGCTTACTTAAATCTATTTTTTCGATAGAATACTGCTAATCCTTCTGCTACTTCTTTTCCTTTTTTATAGAATAAGCCATTTAGACCAGTTGTTTTTAAAAATGGCTGCAAATAATGGTTGAAAATTTTGACATCAACTTCTTGGAGACAAATAACATCAGCATTGTAACCTAAAACAAAAACAATAACCATGCAAAATCTGGAGTAAAAGAAACAAATAATTTAAAACTAGTATTTTTGAAGTAGGTATACCAATTAATTCCTTCAAAATAAGTTGCTTCCTGTAATCAATGCTCAGTGCATATGGGGGACAGTATGGATGTAAAACAGTTCTAGTAAATTCAGAATCACAGTATAAGTCAGCTAAAATGTTGTATGTAACACATCGGAAACTGTAAAAGAAAATAAAATTCAATCATAAGTAATGGGATCCCAACTCTGATCACACATCAAAATATTATATAGATTCTCAGCAACCAATATAACCTTTTATCTTCTAGTGTAGATTGAGTAAACATGTGCCTTATCTCAAATGGACATTTTCCAGGGCCTGCTTCTACAACATTTTTAGAAACAGCTTCCACCGAGGGCCCAGTAGTTTTACTGTCACCTGAAAATGCAAGTGCATATTTTTTAATCATAGTTGCATAAATTGTGTCTTCAAAATACTTCAGCAACTAACATAATTTGTTATGTTATTAGGAAAAGGTTACCTGGTATACATTCAATTTTCAAATTCATTCCTATATCTGTTATTGTTGGTGTGTAACAGTAGCCCTCACTCACAAATTTCCAATTCCCATTTGAATTGCTTCCCGTATACCATTTAAATATACTGAAATCTTTGTCTCCATAATGAATAATAAAATGTTCTGGATATGTTGGGAAGCCAGCTAAAATGCTTTGTGGCAGTTGTATACTCACAATCCAAGGTGCATTAAATACAACCTCAAACACATGGCTGTCAATCTTCAAGTGTACAGGTCCTTTGGTATTGAACAAATCCCAACATGTTGATTGTTCATTAATAGAAGCATCTTTTATGTCAAATAGTTCTATTTTTATTTCTAAAGACTTCGGAGCTTTTTTTTTGTAAGCTTTTTTTATAGCTTTTTGTATATTGGTGCTCATACGATTGAACAAGCTTAACAAGTCTTCAGTAGGTTTTCGACTAAAATTAAATTGTCTAACAGACTCTTTTACCTGTAGAAGAAATGTTATATTAACTGTTTCTTCTTTCTGAATGTATCTAAAGTGACACTTTTCTAAATTCATTTTATTTGTTTTGGATATATTTGCTGCAGAAAATAGTTTGCGAGTTATATTCAAAACCCTGTAAATCATAACTTTTACAAGAAAAATTAAAAATCCTCAGCTATCATAAAGCACCCTCTGATCACTGGATGGATTTCAATCTAATAGATTAGGTACATATTTATTAAAAAGTTTCAATCTCATCACCAGCAGTCATCATCGTTAAACCAGTTAAACTAAACACACATCAGTAAGTAAGCAAGGGAAAATAACCCCTAATTTTACGGTAATTGGTACAGTCTTTCTTCATTACACCACAACTCTGAGTACCTACTAAAACTAATGGAGATGGCGTAACTGCGAAAAGATGAAGCCCAAATATGGCGCCTTTGTGTAGTGTCATTCCACTATACTTATTTACATACTCTAAGTGTTTGAACAATTTATTTATGAAATTTTTTCGTATGTTACTAGTTAGATTATGTTATAATCACAAATTTTATCAATATTGGCACAATACACTGCAAATTTCACTGACATTGACAACTTAAAGCGAGAAACCAAGATGGTAAGCCGGCTTCACTTAGGTATTTCTATGACGTCACTTGATGATTTTTTTTTTTTTTATGTTATTGCGGGCAGACGAGCAGACAGTTCACCTGATGGTAAGTGATTACTGTCGCCCATGTACTCTGCAACATTATGTTACCAAAAATAGTTAAGTCAAGTATGTTGTTGTCTCTTTTTACGTGCAGTATTGTAGGCTTGTTAAAAAGAGATAGATAGAGGTTTATGAATACAATATCGATATTAATCATATTTGTATAGCAGATTGTTCGTATAGAACAAAGTCGTCTCCGTAGGTTTCAGTACTCAGAACCATAGATTTAGAATTTTTTGACTACGCAATAAATCTATGCCATAGCTTATAGAACCTTCAGTCTACATATTTTTTTCGCACATAATTTTACAGCTTTGCATAAATACTGCTATATTTATTTATACTTATAATAACCAACTCTATAAATATTAAAATATAAGGATCTGAATATTGTATATATTTTATATGTTAAAACTTGAAATACATACATGATTGAAGTTATCACCGAATGAATTACAGTAAATTGTTATTATCATCGAACAAGTCCAATAAAGTGTATAAGATTACTAATTTATAACCGACGCATGTTGACAATCAGTCCCTTTCCTTATTCTGCTGATCGGGCAGGCAATACAGGAATGTAGGATCTATTAGTCTGAGTAGGCAACTGCCTAAGGGTCTGGCATTAAATAGGGGCTGACATTTTAGAATGTCAGAAATAGTAGCCCCACGATATGATACTTCGATTAATGGTTAGGGCTCCGACATGGTTAATGTAGCCCTGATGGTAAGGCGTCTAATGGTGTACTGGGTACGCAGATGGTTAAAAAAGAAGGACTCCGCGCTGTCATACTACAGCGTGAAGCCATGTTCAGGCATGTGTGAGTGAGATTCTCATATCTGTCTTATGGAGCGCTTAAGTCAATGTGTGACGTAAGTTGCGTTTCAAGTTGGAGCACCTGCGGAGCTTCAACGTCTAGTTAGTGGCGCGGAGTCTTTCTTTTTTTTTAGTCCGTGATTGGGTATACAATATACTGGGTATACAAACCATACAAACTTAATAGTGTGTAATTATACGAGCGACTCTGGCGAGCTAGCCACTTATTCACATTCCATCTAGCTCAACTAAGTTATTACATATCCCTAACCGTTACATATCCATTACCGTGGTTATTAAACCTTATTGGTCCTAAATACTCGGCCAAGACATGAAATGCATAAACATAAGTTCCGGTAAAAGCACAGAATTTTACAATATTATTTTTTACTTTTTTCTCGGTATTATTCAGGAGCCGGTGTAATATTTTTTTTGGTTGGACAATATGTAATTTTTATTACGGATTATACCGACGATGTATCTTTGTAGTATATTGTATTTCAAGTATTTTTATTACGGTATTTCTTTCTTATTTAAGACCTTATCGCCAATCCAATGTAGCTTTGGCTCCAACATTTTTAGATCTTGTTAATCCTACATGTCAAAAAATATTTCAGTGCAGCAACATTCATTGACGACGTGTCATTTATTTTGTACGCGTTGTAAGCCAACACGGTTCTTTTATTGAACATTCTCCAGTCTTACTGGTTTCTCTTTACTCAAACTAGAATAGAAGACGCGAGCAGGCGATTGATTTATATATAAATTTATAACAGTAAAACTCTCAACAATGGTAAGACTACTTTATGATATTTTATTTAATTTTAGGTCAGATTTTAAATACCTAAGAGGAATGTTGGAATCTTTTTCTTTTAAAAATTTCAGCCACCGTCTCCGAGTTCTACATCAGTTGGATCTGGTAGCCGTTCACCAAGCAAAGCAACTGCAGCACCTCGCTCTGCAAGTGGAAGCACTGTACGGCAGCGCAAGACTACTACCACAACTACAGCTGCTAGAAATCGCAGCACTGGTGCGGGATCAGGTGGAATGTGGCGTTTCTACACTGATGACTCTCCTGGCGTAAAAGTGTAAGTACTCGGCAGTCATCAAATTTAGAAATTTTAAGTTATGTTTATGTTTTAGAATAGAATAGAATAAATGTTTATTTGGCACATTACAAAATTTGCTTACAAACTAAAACTATAACTATACTAAATGTATGGTGTTTTAAATTAATGTATTTATAATGTTGAAAATGGAAAAAATCTAAAGTGGAACAATGTTTTTACAACCATAAGACTCGGATCATAAGGAAATTCTTAACTTTTTTGAATTATTGTATGCAAACTATCAAATTAGAATTTTATGTGTGCGTTTCATTTAAACATCCTAACTTGAATGTTTTGTGCAAAATTAGACATTCTTCAAATAAATCCATCTCATTTTTAATATCAGTGCTACCAATGTGGAATCTACTCTATAATAATTTACTGTTTTCAATCGCAGGGGCCCAGTTCCAGTTTTGGTGATGTCTCTTCTGTTTATTGCATCAGTATTCATGCTGCACATCTGGGGAAAATATACTAGAGCATAAATGTTATATTTTAATATAAGTTATTAAGTACTTTTAATTGTGCAAGTGAATGGAATGAAGCATGAGGAATGTTTTCTACATATAGGCTAAATAAATAAATTATGTAATTTAATGTACCTATAAATTAAATTAAGTTTAAAAAGTGTAGTTTATTATTTATAAATCCTTTTGGTGTATTTTAATGGTGGTAGCTCAATGGCAAGGACACATGCCACACTTGCGAGGTTATAGTCCAGATCTAGTCACATATTTAGTCAATAACATAGTTTCAATTTAAAGAAATAAATAATAAATATCGGACTACATCACATACATTGATCTGGCTTAGAGATAAGTAGCATAAGAAATTTGTGTTATTATGGATAACAGAATCAACTGTGGTATTACAAATATATAGGTACTTTACTATTGTGGATATTAACACCCGGACACAGAACAAACACAAGTATTCATGACAACTGTTTGTCCAGGGTGGGGGATCGCACCTACAACACTTGGCGCATGACAGGGTCACTACCGAATGCGCCATCGAGCCAGTAAAAGTAATAATAATAATAAATGAGAGTAAACCACTATAAATTAGTGCTAGAAAATATTGTTAGGGAACCGGCTGCACCTTGAAATGGATGTGTAACTTTGCTCCGACTTGTCTGACCTCCCTTTGGAGTTATAATCGTTATTAGCCGTCGCTTCAATGTAATAAGTTAAAGTACGCGCAGCCCGTGTGTGCCAGTTGCCCCTCCGGCAATTTTTTTGTAAAAACTCCCAGTGAGGTACCCCCGTGTCACCGGTGGAGGCGGCAACAGGGAATTTAATCTTTAGATGTCCTAGTCCCTCACTTAAGACATTGCTTTAAAATCTAGAAGTGACAAATATTAAAGCATTTGTTTAGATATCGTATGCAGTGGTTCGAATATGACGAAGATTTTCTAATGGGAAACCGAAAAGGTCGAAAAACATTAAAAGTGTTGTTTAATTTTTTGGTCTCCCCAGTCGGGTACGTCTGTTAAGCGCGGCCTGGACCCACCAGAAGCCTCCTACTCCAACTCCTCCGCCCAGGAATCAGACGCCGTTCGTGACGACGACCGGCGTCGTCGGCCCACTTTCGCGCTGTGCTGAATCAGAGGGACACGCGGAGAGTGTGGTGGAGCTGAGGCCTGTCTTAACGTCAAGATTACCCGCGTCAACAAAACTCTATTTACAAGACCTTTTTTACCCAGGGGAATGCGTTACGTACCGTCCCGCTGAAACCGGCAGGAATCAGCAGGTGTGTCCGACTCCATTTACAAGACCCACATTAGAAGCCGAATTACATACGCCATACCGGCCTGGTACGGACTATGTCATGAGGCGACTAAAAAGCGACTCCAGGCACAACAAAACATCGCTCTTTGCATCATCACGGGGGCGGGACGCTACGCGATCACGTCATCGCCCGCGACCTGAAGATGCAGTCGATAGAGGACTTTGTGGTAGATACTGTCCGCGCGTCGAATGTATGACCGCGTGGATAACTGGGCCACACAAAAACCTCAATAATATCGCGCCGCTTCATGCTCGGCCGCCTGGCCCATTGGGTCGCGCACTACCCCGGGAACTCATCCTCGCCGGGGATGAGGAGGGCAATGTGGGCACGCAATTCACTACGCCGATTGCATCCTCCCAAATACACTGTACAATAATATACCCCCACCTACACATGTACACGATTCACATACACATCGTACACATCATCTCACCGCACAAAATCATCACGGGTCCTGACAGGCAGACGGACGAGAATTAAGACAGACAGACGTAAAATATTGTAGGCATCTTGAAAAAAAAAAAAATATTACACCTATTTATACCCAACCCACGACCAACACGACCGACGAGACATTTGGTAACAAACGACATGCCCTCCCCGACAGACTGACCGACTCTCACCCCCCTGCGCTGCACCTGTAAGCCGCACCCGCTCGCTGGCAGACTGGCTGGACCTCCCGAATGGGTCTCACCCTGTGGGTCCGACCGCGCCGATGGAGCGCCGGATAGCGCGGGGTGGAGGATTCTCCCGCCGAGAGGCTCACGACACCCCATGCTCGAGGAGTTTGGCAGAAGAAACCCGGGAAAAAAGTCTACACTTGAGGCCCGTAGCTGCCCCCGAGGGGCGAAAAACCAACGACAACGTCGGAACCAGTGGAAAAATCGTTGGTAATAAAAAAAAAATTTTGATACCTATATATATGATTTACCTATCTATTTGTTGACCCTCTTTTTAACGTAGTTTTATTTGCAACGATTAGATAAAATTTATTGATATTAAAGGTGAAAAAAGTTGTTGACAAAGATAAAGAAGTTACAAAAATTTAAAATATCTTTTATTTATTTTCACATTGATTCTTAATTCATTTCAGTTACAAAATACATTTATAAAAAAAAAAGAACTTAATAATAATGAGACACCTATTTACAATATCAGCCTTATAATATGTAAAATTATACAAAATATGTAAATGACACGTGATGCCTATTAAACATAAGCTTCAACTCTTCTACCTTTGATTCTATCAAAAAATTGACGCCATGAAACTAATGTTTTTCCAGACCAGATCCAAAAACTAGAAGTAATACCTACTATCATCGTCATTAGGTACTTTATCATGAACATTTCGAACTTCGGCCTCTCCATCTCATGTCGAGTAAATGGACAAGGTATTGAATACAGGGGTGTAGAACACATATCACGGTGCCATGTAACCATCCAGTTATCAAAGTGAGCCTGTTCATAAAAAAGACACGCAATCACAATTAATGCAGGCACTGTGTAAAGTACACCAAATACACCAATTCGTATCATTAATTTTTCTAGTTTGTCAGTTTTAGTACCATCATGTTTCATCACAGTTCTAATACGAAATAAGGACACAAAGCCAGCAAGTAAAAATATTGTTCCTAGTACAAGATAAACACACAGTGGTGCTAATACAAATCCACGTAAAGCTTCTGCATCCCATAATCCAACATAACACACGCCAGACAGTATATCACCTGTAACAATTAATTACACTATACTTTACTGATAGTTTCAGTATTGATGTTACATATTATACTGAGGACACAAAAGCATTCTGTAAGCAACCAAACCAATGATAAGGGACTAAAAATCCCACAAAACTACGAGCCCCAATGCAAAATAGTTCATCTAGTATGAAAAATAAGGCACAATATAAAATATAAATTATAAAATAAATTAGTTTAAAGTAATTTATACTCTGCCTTCCCCTTCGGGGAGTATGGGCGTGATGTTATGTATGTATGTATGTAATTAATAAAGTTTAATAAACAATAAACCACAGTTTGAGCAACATTTTAAAGTATATTTTAACATATCTTAAATTCTTTCATGGCCTTACTTAACATAAATAATAAAAAAAATATCACAGAAATGTTTGTCTACCCTTGGCACTCACGCAAATAACTTTTGCATTGATTAACAACTATTTGATGAACTATTTCCTCGGACATTTTTAAAATTAAAAGGCTAAAATAGTTCATTGGTTCATAATTAAATAGTGCATCAGTAACACAATATGTGATGGTAGAATAGTTTTACATTTTACATAACTAGGCAAAATAATTAATTTAGAAAATTCTTTCTTCATGTTTTTCATACTAGACTATTTTGCATTGGGGTATTGAGTGATGCTATGAGTACAAATATAAAGTATTACCTTTGATAGATTGTTTTGGATGCTTACAGAATTATTTAAATTTATTTCCTATCATAAAAATCAAAACATTTGACAAACAAAAAACAGTTTTGATCAGCCACAGGATGGTAGCACGCAGTCTTACAATGATGCTATAAAAATAATAATTATTGAAAAAGTTAAGTTATTCTCACCATCAACTTTTCCCATTGCTAATATTGATATAGTCTTAATAGCAGGTACTGCCCATGCAGCCAGATGAAAATATTGTGAGTTGGCTTCAATAGCCTCGTGACCCCATTTTAAACCAGCTGCTAAAAACCATGTGAGGGTCAATACAACCCACCAGATACTTGAAGCCATGCTAAAAAAATATACCACCATGAACAATATAGTGCATGGTTCATGCTTTGTGCCTTGTGATATGATAGATATGTTGGGTAGTCTTGTTCCACTTATTGTTGATGGGAATGGTCCTTGACAGCTAACACTATCTCCAGCACTCCATCCCATTACATATGCTGCCGCTACCATTAAATAGCAGACAGACAGAAAAATTATAGGTCTTTCTGGATACCTAAATCTATCTGTATCAATCAAGAAGGTTAACACAGTGAATAAACAACTTATTGTACAGAGAGTTGCCCAAATGCCAATCCACAGCCTAGAAAAAATTTTTTCTTCTTGGCTGAAAAACATTCCATTACATGGTGCACCACAATCATGCTCTATCTTGTCTCCTACTCTGAGCGAATATTCCAAATCCAGACTTTTAGGTACTTTAAAGTGCACTGGACACACAAATCCATAATCCTTGGCTCTATGCAGTTTAGTTGGATCTCTTTCACTGTTGGACTTGAAATCAACTTTAGGCAGTTTAGCTTCTGTGGGCTTTCTTGACTCGTGAGTGGCATTGTTATCACCGACGCATATAACATTGTCACCTGTCGCCAATGGAAACTTCGAACATTCAAGATGTTCTGGCCAGTGAAATCCATAGTGAATCATTAATTGATCACAATTGTGTTTTGCAGACTCACATAAGTGACGACAGGGTGGTATTGGTTCATCTAATATTGTGCATACAGGTGCGTAGACGGAGCACAAAAAGAATTTCAGGTCTGGTGAACAGTTTACTTTGATCAATGGTGTGAACTGATGAACTTCAGGTCCAGCATCTTCTTGTTTAGCATGGTTCAATATATTAGGAAATATTGTTTGATTATATCGTATTTGTTGACAAAATTGAATAGTTATTGGTTCACATCGACCATGGTGGGGTAAAGTATCACCCTGGTAAACAGTAACACGCGATGTTTCAGATAATACAAACAAATAAAACACTTGTAATAATGATATCCACACTCTTCCCATTTTACGATTCATAATAACATATTACACAAAACATGGAAACAAAATAAAAATGTAAATTTTTCGCTTTCATTTACATTATTCAGTAACTAAATAAAAATTAAAAATACCACGGACAATTATTCATATATATAACCAAGAGGGAGGATAGAGAATGAAATGCAGCAGGACTAAAAGCAAATTATCTCGATACTTTTCATAAACACCGAGTACCTCTACGTAATCGAGTATCAATATACTAGTATCGATACTTATTATACCATAAATAGATCAGTTTATCAGATCGGTCGGACTGATGGAATATTTAGATCCTATAGTAACCTATTTAACTGACAGTTTAGATTAAATTTGTATTAAGATTGGAGATGTAATTGGCCCCAATTTTTATCTTTAAAGATGACAGACAAAGATTAAGTATATGAAAATATTCCATACTCCGTACTTAAAATTTAAAAAGTAGAAACCACAGAGTACATATTTGACATAGACAAAGACGTTGTCGGGTTTATCCGGGGAAGACGACCGCGCCATTACTCGTCTGTGGACCGCGCTATCTATCGCGACCAGGAGAGCGCCCGGCCCTCCACTCCGTCTCCGGGGACAGGAGATCGAGTGGGGGACGACTGTCACCTATCTAGGGTGTCGAATAGACAGGTCGCTGCGCATGGTACCCCAGGTGACGCACGCCATTAATATGGCGAAGGCGGCCCGGGCGGTGCTGCGGCCTGTCTTAACGTCAAGACTACCTGTGCCAACAAAACTAGCCATATACAAGACCTACATTAGAAGTCGAATTACATACGCCATGCCGGTCTGGTATGGACTATGTAATAAGGCGACTAAAAAGCGACTCCAGGCACAACAAAACATCGCTCTCCGCATCATCACGGGGGCGGGACGCTACGTCCGCAATGACGTCATCGCCCGCGACCTGAAGATGCAGTCGATAGAGGACTTTGTGGTACTGTCCGCGCGTCGAATGTACGACCGCGCGGATAACGGGCCACACAAGCACCTCATTAATATCGCGCCGCTTCATGCTCGGCCGCCTGACCCATCGGGACGCGCACTACCCCGCGAACTCATCCTCTCCCGGGATGAGGAGGGCAATGTGGGCACGCAACTCACTACACAGGTTGCACCCTCCCAAACACACCGCACATCAACACCCCCACCCACACATGTACACGACGCATATACACCCGATACACATTTACTCACCGCACAAATTCACCCATGCGCCTCGACTGCGCTGCTCCCCGCCAACCCAGTCGACCCCTCCCACCCCATCCCCAATCCTACCCCTAACCCCCGTCCCCGTCCCCGCTTCAGGGTCGTAAGCGGGAACCCCAGGACCTGTTTGCTGCGCTCGCACCACGACCCAATGCGCAGCGACACAGGCACTGACAGACAGACGGACGGGAACTAGGACAGACAGACACGACCGACGTGAAATTTGAAACAACTAACATGCCCCCCCCGACAGACCGACCGACTTCCTCCCCTTTGCGCCGCACCTGTAAGCCGCACCCGCTCGCTGGCAGACTCACTGGGCTTCCCCAACGGGTTCCACCCGGTGGGTCCGACCGCGCCGAGGGTGCGCCGGATAGCGCAAGGGGTGGACTCTCCCAGCCGAGAGGCCCAGATTACCCCGAGCTAGAAGAGCTCGGGAGAAGACGCCCGGGCAATGAGCACCCCGCTCGAGGCCCGTAACCGCCCCCTAGGGGTGCTCGCGCATTGCCCGGGCGTCTTCTAGCCGGTGGGTCCGACCCTCGACGCGGTCGGACCCACCGGGTGGAACCCGTTGGGGAAGCCCAGTGAGTCTGCCAGCGAGCGGGTGCGGCTTACAGGTGCGGCGCAAAGGGAAGGAAGTCGGTCAGTCTGTCGGGGGGCATGTTATTTGTTGCCAAATGTCTCGTCGGTCGTGTCGGTCATGGGCTGGGTATATAAAGATATTGTTATTGTATTGTTTTTTTTTGTCCTCCAGCCTTCTTTTGTCCTATATGTCTGTCCATCTGTCCTAATTCCCGTCCGTCTGTCTGTCAGGACCTGTGTCGCTGCGCATTGGGTCGTGGTGCGAGCTTAGCAAACAGGTCCTAGGGTTCCCGATAACGACCCTGAAGCGGGGATGGGGACGGGGGTTAGGGGTAGGATCGGAGATAGGGTGGGAGGGGTCGACTAGGTTGGCGGGGAGCAGCGCAGTCGAGGCGCATGGGTGAATTTGTGCGGTGAGTTGCTGTGTATCGAGTGTGTGTGCGTCGTGTACATGTGTGGGTGGGGGTATTAATGTGCGGTGTGTTTGGGAGGGTGCAACCTGTGTAGTGAGTTGCGTGCCCACATTGCCATCCTCATCCCCGGAGAGGATGAGTTCGCGGGATAGTGCGCGTCCCAATGGGCCAGGCGGCCGAGCATGAAGCGGCGCGATATTATTGAGGTGCTTGTGTGGCCCGTTATCCGCGCGGTCGTACATTCGACGCGCGGACAGTACCACAAAGTCCTCTATCGACTGCATCTTCAGGTCGCGGGCGATGACGTCATTGCGGACGTAGCGTCCCGCCCCCGTGATGATGCGGAGGGCGATGTTTTGTTGTGCATGGAGTCGCTTTTAGTCGCCTTATTACATAGTCCATACCATGCAGTCATGGCGTATGAAATTCGACTTCTAATGTAGGTCTTGTATATGGCTAGTTTTGTTGGCACGGGTAGTCTTGACGTTAAGACAGGCCGCAGCACCGCCCAGGCCGCCTTCGCCATATTAATGGCGTGCGTCGCCTGGGACACCATGCGCAGCGACCTGTCTATTCGACACCCTAGATAGGTGACAGTCGTCCCCCACTCGATCTCCTGTTCCCGGAGACGAAGTGGAGGGCCGGGTGCTCTCCTGGTCGCGATAGATAGCGCGGTCGTCTTCCCCACGTTGACAGCCATACGCCACTTCGTCGAGCCAATCCGGGAGCGCATCCAGCACCGTCTGCAGCCTATTTAGCGCTAAGCCGAACTTCCTCGAGGACGCGAAATACGCGCTATCGTCGGCGAAAAGAGCGAGCATTATGCCCCGCTCTTCGCTTTCCGACGGCCCTCTCGGTGACGGCATGTCGTCTGTGTGTAGGCGGCGTATAGTAGGGGGCTGAGGCAGCTTCCCTGGGGCACCCCTGCCCGGATCGGTGCGGGTAGGGATACAGCGTTCTCTACACTCACATAAAAAGAGCGACCGCTCAAGAGACAAAGACGTTTTCTAAAGATTAGCAATCCAAGCCACATCAAAGATTATCCGCGCGCCTCTAGCGGCAAAATTTAGAAGTTGTCTAAGAACAACACGTCTTTGCTATGAAAGTTGAGTTTAATAAGTTTAAACATAATCAGATGGATCACGATTACAGAAATCTGCTGCTAAAAAAAACGCAGAAATATGAAATATTGTTGTGTTCCTCAATATAGTTGTAGTAATACAGAAATTCGGGAATAAGTTTTCATTTGTTAATCGTAATAATTATTCCTCAGAACGCATTGGTTTTATGTATCCTGCAGACACTTTTATTACATCGACTATTGACAACATAATTATTGTCACGTACAGCAAGAAACCACATAATCTTATTTATATTTAATAAATAAACTTTTCCGTGACGTAAATTATATTGAAAACTGTCATAGTGTCGTTCTTAGACAGCTTCACAATTTTGTCACTTGAGGTGCTAGTTAGAATCTTTGCATCGCCACTATTTAACAAATGTATAAATATAAAATGTGTCTATTAGACGAATGTGGAGAGAGCTATAGGCCAATATTTCTCAAGATGTTGTTCTTGAAATTGGTACGATCAATCAGGGACCGAATCGAAGCCGTCATCGGGGCATTGGTAATGTTAGATCGGGAGTATTACAAGATTTTAATTTAGATAAAAGTTAAGTCACTGTTCGTATTGTTTTGTTATGTAAATTATATCTGTTTTTAAATAAAAGCTAATTAAAGACTTTACTGTTCTCATATCTTAATTTTTTTTCTGCGTGATTCTAATAGAAATAAATCAATGAACCCTTTCTGTGCTGGACATTATTTCAATGGCGCCGACTTAGTACGGTACTTTCCTGACGTTCGCGTCAGACTAAAACAGACCTGGGTCGACTTTATAAATTTATTTTTATATTAAACTAGCTGACCCGGCGAACTTTGTTCCGCCTTAATGTCAAAAAATAAGCAGATTTTTTTTTTTGAGAAAATTTTTTTTTTATTTATTTTAGTACATAGGTTGCTCTTCATTTAAGTACCTTGTGATACACGACATTTTTTGTTTTATTATCAGGTGCAAAAACAAACAACGCAGATGGTCTTCCGACCCGTGAACATGCCACGTATAATTGACCATGGGAAAAACATGAATGTTCTAGATTTGAACCACAAACTTTTAAGGATTGGCCTTGTGATTTGTTGATGGTCATGGCAAATGTAAGACGTATCGGAAATTGAAGTCTTTTAAATTCAAACGGCATATCGGTTGGGATCATCGGTATCCTCGGAATGAGAACTTCCTCACCTTTGAATTTTCCTATCATTATCGTAGCGTAAATTACATTGTTCATCAATTTTCTAACCACCAAACGCGTACCGTTGCACAGTTTTGGTTGTTTTATGTTTCGAAGCATGATTACTACGGAGCCAACCTTTAGGCGTAAATTGTGCGGTGGTAAGCCAGGCACGTCCAAAGAGTTTAAAAATTCAATTGGATAGTTGGTGGCTTCATCTTCATTTGTGACGCAGTCAATAGATTTGAATGAATGCATTGTTCCAATGATCTTATTTTGAATTATGTAGTTTAGGTCATCTACATCTTTATTCTTAGCCGCTAAAATTGCTCGCTCACTCAAACATTCATTATTTTTGTAGTTAGAAATAATTTCTGGAAATACATTGTTGATAAGTTCGTCTTTTGATGAGACAAAATTACAGAAATTATTTTGAAATGATATTAATCCGCTCGATTCATCGACAGGTACTTGACCATTACAGATAGTCAGCAATTGCTCCGAGAAATCTTCAGCAGATGTATCATTAAGCAATGTAACTCTCATGTTAGTTGTCAGTTGCAGTTTCTTCACATGGCGCCATAGATTTGACGATTTGAGGCAAGCGTTTATTTCGTCGGCAGCCGTAGATCTTGGAATTACTGGCAGTATTTGGCGGAAATCGCCAGAAAGTAAAATCATTGCTCCTCCAAAACATCTCGAGTCATTGCGTAAATCTTTTAATGTTCGGTTAAGTGCTTCTAATGCACGTTTATGCGCCATTGTGCATTCGTCCCAGATGATGATTTTCGATACCGCTAAAACTTTGGCCATTGCTGAGTGTTTTGCAATATTACACGTTGGTTCTTCAATAGTTTGAAGATTTAACGGTAATTTGAATGCTGAATGAGCCGTACGGCATCCTTCTAACAATGTGGCTGCTATTCCAGAAGAAGCAACTGCAACCGCTATGTTAGATCTCGCCCGAACAGTTGCTAAAACTAATGACATGAGGAATGTCTTTCCAGTTCCACCAGGGGCATCTAGGAAATATAAACCACCATTTTCATCATCGATTGCCTTCATTAAAGTATCATAAACTTCCTTTGGTTGGTAATTCAACAGGGGTACATTCGTTTGAACTACTAAATCTAATTCCTGGTGATCATATTCACGTTCCCGTTCCAATTCTCGATTAAATGCGTCATTCATTTCACGATATGGTGCTGGCATTCCTAACCTGATTAATAAATTACCGCACATGAGGTAACACATATCTTCGATCAAGAGTAAAGCACGATTATGTATCTCCTCATTCATCTCAATATCGTGATTTCTGGAACTGACACGAATTTGATGTAAAATATCTTCTGACATATTATCCTTGTATTTGTGCCACAGGTTACATGGGTTTGATGGAAAACATGTCGAAATTATGATAGCGAATAATGTGCGTATCTGACTTGGAGATGCAGAGATAATGGCTTCAGCGATTGTCGTATCCCAATGACTATCGTTTTCTAATAACTTCAATTCTTCACATGCAGCACGATATGTTGGGAATATTACACCATTAACAGTTCGTAGTGACTCAAATGACGTTAGCCCACGCACATTTACCAGCAACAACCGCAAATAGAAACATTCATTATTCTTTGGATGAACTGTATACATACGACCAAGAGCATCAGTAGAACGCACATCTGGATACCCAGGAACCGCATCGCCTTGCTTCCGTCTTTGAAAATTTTTCGATGAAGCATTCCAAGTATAATAACGTGGCATCTCCGAGTAAAGCAAAGTTCGTGCAAACTGATCGCTTTGGCAGATTGCAAAAAAACTGGTCAATGTAGTTGCTGGAGGTGTTTCAGCACGTTGCGTAGCATTCGAAGCCGTGAAATATACTCGTTGACCATTCTCCAGATGCACCGCCAAATGCGTAACAGTAGGATGACGTTCGTGAATGGGAAATGCGAATATACGCCAAATCGCTTCATTACAGTTCACATAACGACCAACTTGATAGCGTGAAATTTCATCGTTGGTATTCGAGGATTGCAATCCAAAAACCGCCATATCACTGCCTTTCGTGACATATTTGCAAATATATTTTATGGACTTAACTGAATTGCAGTATTCAACGTTGCAATGTGTTTTGAACGATTTAGAAATAAGTGGCGAATATGGAACAATCCAACTGTTGTCGACAACGAAATCCATTCTTTTCACTTTCATTGTGACAGTTCGACCGTTGTCATCTGGTGATCGACGCCGATACAGCGGATAACCATCATTGCCAGTGACAGTCTCCGCCGTTAATTTCCGTGGATATCGTTAAGAGCACTTTCCATCGACCATGCAAGGTGATTGATGGTACCACACGGTCCATGAATCATATTAGTAGTAACAACATCATGTAGGTCTGGATCGACTTCATAATCAGGAATCTCAGCACATATGATATCATCTATTTGGTCAGGCTGAATTCTTTCCACTAACCAAATAAGAATGTGTGCGTGCGGCAGGCCTCGCTTTTGCCATTCGATTGAATACATCCAGCATCGAGTATCTCCAAAGACGCGTTGTTTAACAATAAAGTTCATCAGGGACCGAATTTTTTGCCTGAATATACGTGCTGTGATGTCGTGTCTATCACTTGATGTTTGTCCGGGGAGCAGCAATTGAGTAATTTCTATCCATTTTGGATTCCAGGTAAAAGTAATAAAGAGATCGGGCCGACCGTAATGACGAACATATGTCATTGCATCTTGTGCATATTCATGCATATGACGTGGACTACCAATGTATGTCGCCGGCAGAATAGTTAATCGACCAATATTAGCTGCATTTCCTTCAGTACTAACTGCATCACGTAAATGGATGTACTCCTCAGAACGCAGTTTGGCTAGGTTCAACATAATGAATGTTAAACGTTCCGTTTCTATTTTTACATACATGTCAACGCAATACTGCTGAAACAATCGACGAAACCGCAGCAAATAGTTGTCAGCATTTTGACGAATCATCAAACGATATGCGTAATAATTCATTGAGCTAACTTTCTTTGTAGTTTCTTCACCAGAAATTAAAAATTTGATAATTAACCATTTCAAAGGCAAATTTTAAAGGCAAACAATACAGACATTAACCATTTTTTTAATAAGCATTATTTTAAATCAGTGTCTTTCACAAATAAATGAAATAAATTATGATACTGATACTCACCATTCAATGGATTTTTCATTTTAATATTAAAATAATATTCATCTTCTCCTTGCCAAAACATCAGCGGGTATTGCAATGTGTCATATGATCGATGAGTTTCAGATATTTGTTGCAGTTGCCCAGTATCGCGACGTGTAAGCACAATATCGCGTTTTTCCAATTGTTCACCAACAATCAGGATGGCAACTTCGTCTACTGTTGGAGCATTAAATGTCCTTTCGTGTGTTCCAGATGGTCGTTTATCTGCTTTGATGACAACTTTATAGTCATCACTTGGCATGCGCTCTAAAGCACTCTTAAACAACCTGACCAACGCATGATGTTCATGAAGCAGACACTGCAAGTCTTGAAGAATTGCTCGCTTCATTCCTGCATTGATCTCTAGGCGTCGATCAAGTTGTTCTTCCATGTTGCCCATGAAATATATTTGTAAAAATTTATTCTGTGTATCTTCGAAAGGTAGTAATGATCCAATTCGTGATTGAGAAGCACGAAGTCGAGCCATATCTACTATCGCGGCGCTGTTCACGTGCAATTTCTTGTTCTTCTTCAGTCCTTTCATTTGCAGTATTTCGTATTCTTCTTGCATCACGGCTTTGTCGGGAAAGATTCGATCGTCTTGGTCGCGGCATTATTAATTAAACTTCACTTCACCTAAAAACTTAAATTTTCAACCATACCGAGTTTTATAGTTCACTTCACTGTTTATACGAATGGGCAATTGGGCAATAATGTTAATTATTTATTTAATAGATCCATTGTCATCCATACGTCATTACATAGCTGTCATTATACGTCAATTTTGTTATTCCAAGTCTGATTCTTTTTTGTTATACCACGTTTTATAGTGACTGACGTTACATGTCAAGTCACACGGGAATGCTGTCGAACGGGATAAAAAGTATCCTATGTCCTTCTCCTGGCTCTAAACTACCTCCCTGCCAATTTTCAGCTAAATCGGTTCAGCCGTTCTTGAGTTATAAGTGAAGTAACTAACACGACTTTCTTTTATATATATAAATATTACTCGAACCAATATTAGATTTTGGAAAGCCGTTTGGGCTTGGAGGATCTCGTATAGCAGGAGGAGGGGTAGTGAGAACATCGGCATACGATTTAGATATAGGCGGGTGTAATTTTAACGCTTCAGCGTATGTTATGCAATTTTTGGCCATAACACAGGACAAATCCTACTGGTAGCTACGTGATGACCAGAGCAGAGGCAGCAGGTAATACTGTCTTCTTCTACCTGGCAATTGTCTCCCGAATGACCCTGTCCACATCTAAAACACCTGGGAGTGGAACGACACTGGCTTTTTATGTGACCGTATCTACAACAGTGAAAACATTGTATTGTGGGATATATATACAGATCAACAGGTAAAGAATTAAAACACAAGAAAACTCGTTTTGGCAATGTTTGTCCATCAAATGTAAGAACGACAGTTTCTATAGGTGTAAATTCAGCTTTACCATTAATAAAAGTTTTCTTTTTTATACGTCTTGCTTTTAAAACCTTCCCAACTCCTATCGGCGTAGAGATATTTTGAATAATTTCGTCCTCAGCCCAGTCGGTAGGTACTCCCCTAACCACACCCATACGAGTTACGTTGAAAACAGGTACATAAGCTTTATAGTTATTTTGCTTTAAAGTGTCATTACTAAGGAAAGCATTTGCATCTTCGAATTTGGAAAAAGAAATTGTAAGTCTGTTCCTACCAATCTTCTTTAGACTGCCGTTGATAATATTTTGCACAGAATTTTTTTTTAAGAAATGTCCGAATGATATAGGGTGAATATTGCGACTATCAGTAGGTGATACCTGCTCTCTCTGTACATGAACAATGTATGGCGCTAAGTCGGAAGCTAAATACGTTAGTCTTCCAGCCGGTACTCTAACGGTATTACTATCGGATAGTTCACGTACTAGATTTGACGCTGAGGTGGAAAGCGTAGAAGCGGCAGGGGTTACTTGAGGTTCCTTAAGTTGCTCACTATGCAAACTATTGCCACATTGACAGTCAGACTCATCCACTGATCCTGCTATAGTTGAGAATTTATGGTGTCTTCTTCGTTTCTTACAGTGTTTGCAAACTTTACGGGCAGATGTTCTCTTTCGTTTAACATTATTTTCCTTTGAAAGATCACCGTCCGTATCTTGCAAAGATCCCTCTGTTTCCATACCTGAATTCGTATAGCTTATCGTAACATAATTAGACACCGGGGGGCCCGTACCCCCCGGGTCGTCGGGTTCGTTCATACAAGTTTAAAAAAGTTGCAAAAACTCACCAAAGACCGGGAAAGAAACACAAATTAATAAAATATATACAAAATAAGTTATAAATCTACACACTACACTACTTAACTGATCCTAATAAATGATAATAAAAATTAAATGCAACAACGCTAGAAAAAGTCGACCGCCACGTTTGCCGTTTCCCTTTTCCAAGGGACACTTCATTGCTGTCACTAGATTCGGAATATTTTTTCGGTTGAAATGTACGCATATGCAATATTATCTTTTGTAAAATATCATAACGGATTCGCTTCGGATGACAAGATGCCGGTCATATCGGTTAATGATGTGGCGTGAAACTTTCCGTCCGATTCCCATATAACTTAATTTAAATTGGTAATAAATTTAAGAAGAAAATTGATAAATCGTGTTTACATTAATAAATGGAGATTTATAATATTTTTTTACAATAATATTAGCGAAAGTTAAATATGTTTGAAATTGAATATTTTGATCCGTAGAAAGAACGATGCATGAAAAGGAATATTGACATGACATTTATCGTCACGGGAATCCTCAGATTATGGAAAGAAGAATAGTTGCGGGAATCATATCAAACCTCTGAGCACCTCTGAGTACTGAAACCTTAGACACTGAAACTAATGGAATGACCTTATCTATGAAAAATTGAAGCCCAATTTTAAAGAGAAACAAATATGGTGCCTTTGGGTAGTGTCATTCCACTTTACTTATTTACATATTATATATCTCTGAACAATTTATTTATGACGATCTTGCTGAATGTTACAAATTAGATTAAGATAAAATCACAAATTTTATCAATATTGGCACAATACACTGCAAATTCCACTGACATTCACAATTTAAAGCGGGAAACCAAAATGGTAAGCCGGCTTCAATTATGTATTTCTATGACGTCACTTGATGTTACCGAAAATAGTCAAGTCAATTATATTGTAGTCTCTTTTTACGTACAGTGTTGTAGGCTTGTTAAAAGGAGATAGATAGAGGTTTATGAATACAATTCATATTTGTATAGCAGATTGTTCGTAAGGAATAGTATGTCGTCTCTATTAGTTTCTTTCAGTACTCAAACAGAGTATCAAACACAGACGAGTAATGTTAAGTATCAAACAAAAACGGACCTAAAGTGGGTACATAAATTTATGTATCGGTTTAACGGTGAAATGTATTTAATGTAAAATATATATATTTCAGGCGTGGTACATACTGTGCGTAGTACCTACATTGGATCGAAATACCTAGTACGTTTAAAAAATTGGGATGGATTTAGGCAGCGAGAATTTAGATTTCGTTAAGTTGATAATCAAAGGCCACGATGAAAATATTACTCCACACAAAATAGCCGTGGTGGCATTTATTCGTGAATACGGCTTGTTAAAAGTTGAAGGTGAGTTGAAAAAATAATGACTATGTAACTTAATCATTATTAACTAACTTACACACTTAGTTCATTATTACGCTTATTTCTTTTTTGATAAAACTGTAAATGTGTAAAAGTGGTCACCACTTTGGTCTTTGGTCCTGCCAAAGCAGATACTTTTTAAACAGTAATTGAAATTGTAGTCTTCACTGTCCTGCTGCTAATGGGCTTTCAATATGTAGTCTGACTATTCCTGGGAGATAATAACGAGTATTGAAATTTTCTTTTCAGAGAAACAAAAAATTGATTGCATAGTTGCACCTAAATACAGAAAAGATTTCTGCATACTTGCTCTCAAGTTGATTCAGGTATTTTTTTACATTTAATATTTATATTTGAATTAGGTGATGTTTAAATTTTCAGTTGAGTTATTGACCCAATGCCCAAACTCCACAAAAAAGAAAATAATTGTATAAGTAAAATTGTTTAACTTTTTTTCTATGATAGCTGTTATACAATTCGACAGTTGTTACAACTACAACTGGACTGGACATACAGTTATAACAACTGTACCTCTCTGTGATACCTATTACCTGCAGAAGCTTAAATCTAGTTTGAACATGTTGAAAAGTTTTACATTACCAAATAATAATATTTTTAAATTAGCTATAAATGAGGTTATTCTTTATGATCATAATACAATTTTATGTTGATTGTTGCAGTGTCCTGATATGGAATTTAAAGAATTAGAGACCCTCCTAACTGATGGCCGCTACAATTTATTGAGTGTACATCTCCAAAACTTCTGTGTTCGGTTACAAAATATTTATGTAAATGGTATAAGTGCCCTTATGGATTGTGTAACTTCAACTATAGACAAACTTATGATAGAACAAAATGAAACTAATCCATGTGTCATCACAAGATATAGTGTCTTGGGTAAAGATATTTTTTGTTTATTATCTTTCCGTTTGCCAGACCAAGCTAAATTGTAATGCATATAAATAAAGGGTAAGAGGGTGTATGCATATTTTTTTAAATGGGGATCTTTCCAATGATTTTCTTAGTTAAATTTACAGTTCTATTGGGAAATACTAGCTCATGGGACGAAATTCTGTTCTCTTATTGGTGAATAAATTACTACTATATAACGCCATTATCAAACCTATATGTATTTATGGCATCCAGTTATGGGGTGTCGCTAGTGATAGCAACATCATGTGCCTACAAAGGGCACAAAATGCCATTTTACGCACAATCGTCAATGCGCCCTGGTTTGCTCATAACAACGAAATACATGAATACCTCAACATACCCACCATAAAAGAGTATATAAGGAATTGCACCATACACTACACATACGACTAGCACCACACCCAAACTCACTGGCCAAGAAATTGTTAAGCAAGTCTGGAGTGCAACAATGGCTTAAACAGAAAGCTTTAACATAGATAAAACTAAGTGGCTGGTTGAGGCCATGGCCTCAACCAGAACAGAAATGCCAAACAAGAAATACAACTAAACTGATAATAGTCGTCATCGACTGATGGCAGTTACAAAACAAATTGGGAAATAGGGGGTGGGGGAATCGGAAGTATCCTGAAAGGCTGTAATTTTTTTTGGTTTTTAAGTAATTTTTTACAAAAATATTGCCCAATATGTTATATTGCTCAGGATGCGATTTTAATGTAAATAATCCATATGGGTAGAACCCTTCTTTATGATCTGCTAAAGGATAACTAATAGACATAGCTACCCCCGCCCTCTGGAGTCTCAAGATATTAAAGACAAGCTTTATATTGGACTTGGCCATTAGCAACTAGTATTATGATTTTTTTACGCTAATGTTATTTTATAATTGGTATATTTGTTTTTAGGATTCTACCTTCGAAGAATATTGCTTCACTTAGATAAACTTACTTTTACACAAGTAGTATCTTTGTACAAGTCCTTTTGTTTATATTATCAAAGGGGGCGGCCAGGGTTAATGATGAGATCGTTGAGTAAGGAGGTAACAAATACTTACATTGTATATATTTAAAAAAAAAAGAACTTACATATTTAAATTAAAAAAGACTTATATTGCAGAAACTTAATAATATGGAACTAGCAGGAACAACTACAACATCACTAGCCTTGCCTGAGGAATCTAAACCTCATGAGTTATCTATGAAAATGAACATAATTGATAAAGACAAGTAAGTTTTGTTCAGTGTATCTTATAATTTCTGTTTTCGGTTCAGTAGGTTTGTATAGTTAATGAAATATTATACATACATTTTTATATTTACTGTATTGTTCTTTATTTTTGTAATGTACCATTTTTTCTTTAAAATTTGCCAAAATCTTAAAATCTAATTTAAATACTTTAAATTTTATATCTCAAGATTAATGTAAACTGTCTATGCCCATTTTGGATACATTCACTGAATTTACATTGTTAAGATTAGGCCTGATTTCACCACAGGCTAAAATGTTTTGTATATAAACTGTTGATACAATATGATTCCAGCAGTTTTGAAGAATGCCAATGGTCTAGAAAGCAAGCAGAACTGTTTACAGCGCAGCAAGCAAATCTGCTTCAAATAAATGAAAGAAAAGCGTTACCACCTCGACAGCTACAGAAAACAATTATTCAGATAATTAATGACATACCTGACTACCCTGATATTGTAAGTTATTTTTATCAATATATCTAACCTACTAACTAAACTTTACGCCAATTCCCTAGCGGGGTAGGCAGAGAGAACCGAACGCATCCTTACACACCTTACTCGCATCTTCAACAATCATGATCCTTTTTATACAAGCTCTATGGTTTTTATGACTTCTAACATCACCTTCTGTTAATACACAACCAATCTGGTCGTGGTAGGTGAGCCTGGGCTTTCTGCGGCTCCTACATCCTTATACTTTCGCATTGTATATCTTTTTTTCACATTATTTCCACATGTCCGAACCACCGGAGCATGCCTCTTCTTACCTTGACTCCGACGCTGTCTTTCAGACCGACCCTCTTTCTTACATCATTATTGCGAACGCAGTTTGTGAGCTATACACCGCAGATTTTACGCAGCGCATGCATCTCGACCGCGTTTATTCTACTTTCATGCTCTTTCTGCCATACCCAACTTTCGCTTCCATATGTTGGATCAGCACCCATATGGCGTTCGATTCCCTGCCTACCCCGCTAGGGAAGTAGCGTGAAGTTTAGTTAGTTAGTTATTCTACTTTTGTGCTCTTTCTGCCATACCCAACTCTCGCTTCCATATGTTAGCTCTCTCGTTTAGTAAAAGAGAAGCTATGAATGAAAAAGAGAGGCTGAAAAATAGTTTTGAGGCTAATTCCAAACTCTTTTGGAGGGAAGTTGAAAGGTCTCGGGGATATTCGTCAGCGTCTAGAATAGGGATGTTGACTGGCTAGTCAATTGAGATACTTTTTAAGAGCTGTCAAAACGAAATCACTTTATAGATTTTGTATGGGCTTGTCAACGTGTGACGTCACTAGTTTGTATAGTCAACTGACTTAATATTAGGCAGTTTTTGTAAAATTAAAAAAGACTCAATATGATTGAAAATCAATAAGGCTTAACAGCATACTACGATACTGTCTTTTTCAGAATTGATATTTCAAAATTAAATATAAATGGTGTCAACATTCCAATTGGTAAGATTAAATCTAAAGCTGGTGACATTCTTGCAAACCTAAGTGTTAGAAGGGTGGAGTAAATATTTTGGGGAAATGTATGAGTATGTTCCGGATGTTGGCACTGAGAGTGATGCTATGACTGATTCTGTGGTGCCAGCGTCTGATGAAGACATCACTATGAATGAGATTGAATGGTCAATAGGTGATTGAAAATTGGAAAGGCCGCGGGAATAGATAAGGTATCTGCGGAGATGATCAAGCTAGGTGGCGCTAGCGTCTAGGACGCTTTCTGGTCTTTGTGCAATCTATGATGGAGAAACGGAAAGGTTCCATTGGACTGAAGGGTGCTGGGTGCTGGGTCACGTATGGACTGTGCCAGCCATAAAGCCATCAGGTTGATCAGCTTAGCAGCAAAGGTGTACGGTAAAATAATTGAGAGGAGAATTTGGGTGAAATTCGATGCAATGTTGTGGGAGGCACAGCGAGTATTCCGGAATGGTAGAGGATGCATGGATAAAGTCTTCTCTCTTTGCAATATCGCGGAGAAGCATAATAAGCAGCCAAAAGCCGGAAGGGTTTTTGCGGTTTTGTGGATCTGGAGAAGGCTTTTGACAGGGTTGTACGAAAGGATCTTTGGGACATAATACCGAGATATGGGATTGACGCAGCATTGCTTCGTGCTGCGCAGTTCACCTATGTGGACTTTACGGCATATGTGCAAGTGGAAGGCATCCTGTCGCCCTGGTTTGACGTCAATATTGGAGTCAGACAAGGATGAGTGCTGTCTGCTCTGCTGTTTATCCTATATTTCGACCATTGTCTCCGGAGAATTAGATCTATGAATGTTAGAGTGCGTATGGGTGACTTAGTCGTGAACTGTTTGTTTTACGCGGACGATGCCGTAATTTTAGCAGAGTCGGCATCGGATCTGCAACAACTAGTCACAACATTGAAAGATGATTGTGAGAAGAGAAGCTTACATTTGAATGCAAAGAAAACAAAGATTTTGGTGTTTGAAAGAGATGAAACCAGAAGAGAAACAAGGATAACGGTTGATTATGTAGTGCTGGAACGGGTGAATGGAGCCTTAGGAAAACTTCTAGGCAGTAAAATCTTAAGCCAGAAAGCCCAGCTCGCTAGACACAATATTATATAATTAATTATAATAATAAAAATAAGTATGTATGTATATCATTAAAAGCACATTGTTGTTATTATTATATTTAAATAAGAAAAGCCAAGCGTTAAAACTAATCTTTTGACATATGTACTTACCTTACCATTGATCTAAAGCAAACGCTTTAAATTACTGGTAAGTCAAATGGTAGTTTAAGATACTATTTCAATGTTTTATTACTCTGGCGTCTCTTAACGATTGGTTCATGTTTAATGTTTTACACTATTTGTTTTCCATCTAAACATTATCTGTACAATGTTTCAGCATTTTCTCAGTTTCCTCAACTGCATAAGAATGAAAGAGTTTTGTGGTGCCCAAGATTCATTATACAACTGCTTTGACCGCACGGTGCTGAGCGTGTGCGGCGCCGGCAGTGCCTGTGACAGGAACAAGAATTTCCGTTACGCCGCCCTAAACCGGGCAGCTATGCATACGCAATTCGGACACAAGTTAGTTTTTACAAGCTATTATTTAACTCGTAACATAATAATACACACATAACATCACCCCCATAATTCCCGAAGGGGTAGGCCGAATCAAGCAGGTACCTTTAACCACATTCAGCCAAAAACAAAACTGGACTGGGTTAGATGGAAAATTGTGAAAAAGTAGTGACAAGTGGCTAGATTGTCGCCTACATAATCACATACTCGAAACCCGATATACCATTAGTCGTCTTTTACGATATGCTAGGCAAGAACCACAGTTGGCATATTATTTTTATGTCCCAGACCAACATAGGACAATGGACTGGGTTAGATGGATAATTGTGAAAAAGTAGTGACAAGTGGCTAGCTCGTCGCCAACATAATCACATACCCAAAACCTCATAATAAATAATAATAAAAATATATTTATTATTCCCTTCACAATGAGAAATGTTCATAGGCATGTAAAATCACTTGAAACTTCGTTACAGAAAACCTTTTATACATACAAATATACTAGTTTTTGTTCTCTTTAAAAATAACAAGTAGTTTTGATTTTATAAGCATTCAAAGTCCCGCTAATAGTCACGTGACCGCGGATGACGTCATTGAATTACGCGACTGAGTCCGCGCAGCCGGACGGCTATTTCCTCGCGCGTACTTTTGAATTTTGCGATAACTCCCCAGATATTAATTAAAACTGTATGGTGTAACTATATATGGGTATGGGGGGCTATTTTATTGTGTACGAAATGCTTAAAGTGTCTCACGTATTTAATTTGATAAGTATCAATGCTGTATCCGTCTAAATAACATCTGAAAATACTACAGAATGAGTATAGTAAGTTATCATTAAAAGATAGATAAACAATTCTACCATACATTGTTTTGTTATAATATCTCCAACGGATAAGACAGCCTTTTAGATGAAGGTCGGGGAAGATGAAGTGTTTTTTAAGGACAATTGGTAAGACAAATGTTTGTCTTACTTTAAGTATATTCCAGTCTTTGTACAGTTCGACAGTAGGATATCGGAAGGGGAATCCGGCAGAAACTTTAGGGAGGACACATTGAGCTCTTTCTGCATCCAAAACATGGGTTATTGTAGCACCACCCCAAACGGTGATGCATAATAAACTGACTTAATGACGGAGCGATCCCCTTAGGGAATGCTTAGGGACAAAGAATCCGGATTGAATCCGGATTGTGTCTCTTACCATACGAAATTATAAGTACTAAAGAAATGCTATTTTTATAATAAAAAAAAAACTATAAAAAACACGTATCCAGTTAAATGAAATTTATTATATACTATTTATCATTATTAAAACAATCAGTCTTTGTATTATTTTATAACGTGCGAGAAACATAAATACAAAAGCAATTTTTTTTTAAATTATAAAGAAATTTGAAATTTTAACAAAAATCAACACAAACTAAAATTAAATTACTTATAGGAAACTTTGGCAAACAAAAATGACAGATATATTGTTTTGTCAGAGCACTCAAACAAAATACAAGCATACAAATTTAAACTCTATAAATCAGTAAGCAAACAAAGTTCTAATTTAATAGACCATAGAAACGACCGTACAGATTATTTTTTTTATTAAACTATATTAGTATAAAATGCTTTATAAATTAGAAGACCATCATACTGAATAATAAAACTACTTAACAATTTTTTTTTATCTGTCTTAACCTCTTGTGACAACCTTCCAAAATAGGTAACAATTTTGCACGTTTTTAAGAAGCTTTGTCTCTGTTCCATTTTTTACCCATGTGATATAACCCCCACCTCAATTCGGGGTTTCCCGAATCTCGCCAAATTCCCCGACTCTTGTCAGCGGCGCTCACCTGCATTAATATGTAAACACTGTCACTTGACTTCTTATGTCGATACAAATAAGGTTCATAGTTCAATGAGTTTGTATACATATTAATGCTCGGTTGTACAGAACGTGATCGCACGAACATTGCCATCTATCTACACTCGCGAGCAACCAAATTGACTCAAGCGCTACCTCTAATTTGAAAGCTTGAAACTTCAGCTTTTATGAGATATCATCATTATTAATATCCATGTACATATACTTTTTATTATTATTGGTGTCTGAACTTAAATGGGGAAAAAATGGGATGGGTAAAGGAGTTGTGTTCAGAATTGACACAAATAAAACACGTTTTTTTCTTAAGAAGTATAAAATTTATTGGATCAGTATTTGGTATGCCCAGTATGTTGTATACTTTTATTTATAACAATGTTTGAATGTAGAGGTAGCGCTTGAGTCGATTTGGTTGCTCGCGAGTGTAGTGCGAAAAACTTGCGTGATTTTTTTTCGATAAAATGTTCAAAAAATGTTCAAATCCGGATTTCAAAATCAAGTAAAGGTTATCCGGATTGCATTTCCTTGATCCGCTATGTGCCTCAATGTTTTGAAAATGTTTACCAGCTTACGCAGTCTGGAGGCCAATAGGTCGAGGTGGGGTTTGAAGGTGAGGGCTTGGTCAAGAAGGATTCCAAGATATTTAATGCATTCCCAGCCTTAATGTCTCAAAAACGAAATATGCCACATATTTAGTTTTTGAGGTGTTAAGCGTTAGTATGTTGCATTTGAGCCATTTGTTGACCCTATTGAATCCCAGCTGTGCAAGGGCAACGGCCTCATTCAGTAATATTGTAAATTAAACAAATTAATTAATAATTTTTATTTATTTATTATTATATTGTATAATTTTGAGCGGTGGTAGCTCAATGGTAAAGACACGCGCCTCTTAACCGAGGAGTGCGGGTTCAAGCCCGGCACGTACCTCTGGATTTTTCAAATCTATTTACGTATTTATACCACTAGCTCGGCGGTGAGGGAAAACATTGTGATGAAACCTGAAAATTCAAACAACTTTGGATTTGTAACCATGATCCAATAATTGTCTGGTTCCCCTATCTTAGGGTTGCGAAGGTCAGATCGGCAGTCGCTTCAATGTAATTACCAGACTCGCTAAATCCTGGATCATGGCTAAGCGGACCCCGTCTAAACACTGGACATAACGCTAGGAAGATGATGATTGTATAATTTTATATAATTTCAATTATATAACTTCAATAAAATTCAATAAGACTTTTGACCTATGTCCTACGGTTGGTTTGTTGAATACAATTATCTGTTTATTTAATTTTTATCTGGCCAAGCTTGAGTAGTCATGCTCACTATAACGTCGCTAGGATGGTGGCGTTATGTGGCGGGTCGTTACATTCCCTAAAATATGGTTGAGTGAAGCGATGGCTGACACATACGTCATGCTTTGGAACAGGTGCCACCTTGGGGGACTGGTCTGATCTGGTCTGGTTAATTTATGCTTTGATTTAGTAAACATCATTATTTTAAATTTTGGTGTCTGACAAGCCGACTTCATGACATGGTTCAGAGGCAAATATGGTCTATACACCTTTGTAAAAGATGTTGATAAGAGTAACTTGTACTTCGTACTGAGTCTCTTGCCGGTTTCTTCTCGGTAGAAGCAACATTACGAACGGGTGGTAGATTCACATTATTAGTTGATTGTCTTGTTGAATTGACGATTTATAAGTGTTTGTTTCAAACCTATATTAATAAAGAGTATTTTGACTTTTAATTTGAAAATGTGCGCTTTTGACGTTTTGTTATATTAAAATAATTATTTTCCTTCACGGTTTCACTGCCCGTTGTCGCTGGTTAGACAGTGTCAAATAAAACAGAAGTTTGCTAATCGGATTTTAGGGGCCCCAGGGTACTGCCCCGCCTTGCCCCTGGGTAGCTACGCCACTGTATTGTAGGTAGGTATTACAATACCTCCTGAAAAAGTTGTATCAAGCGTTGGAATAATCGGCTATCGGACAGTATGTACATACATACATACATAACATCACGCCCACGATCCCCGAAGGGGTAGGCAGAGTCGAAGGGGCAGCAAGCCCCTTCAACCACATTCAGCCAAAAATAAAGCCGGGCTGGGTCAGATGGACAATTGTGAAAAAGCAGTGACAAGCGGCTAACCTGTCGCCTACACAATCACACACCCAAAACCCGATATACCATTAGTCGCCTTTTAGGCAAGTAAGACATGCTAGGCAAGAACCACAGTTGGCATATTCTTTTTAAGTCCCAGACCAACATGGGACAGTGGGCTGGGTTGGATGGAAAGCTGTGAAAAAGGAGTGACAAGTGGCTAGCTCGTCGCCTACTCAGTCACATACCCAAAAGCCCGTAAACCATTAGTCGCCTCTTACGACATGCTAGGCAAGAACCACAGTTGGCACATTCTTTTTTTTTGTCCCAGATCAACATGGGCCAAGTCCCAGACCAACATGGGACAGTATGTTACTTCAGTAAATAGATTTTTGTTAATGGACAGGAGTACCGATTCTTGTCCGTTAACGAAAATCCATTCCATCCACAGAGACTGATCTTAAGAGCGAGACATTCAATCATAGTAATATCTAATGTCTTCGGATCGAATATGTGACGTTCAATTGTCGCCGGGCAGGTCGGTGGCGATGGAGGGCGTGCGAGAAGCGCTGGCGACGGCGCAGGAGGCGGGCGACGGCGCGTGCCTGGCGCACGCGGCGGCGTGGGGCGCGCGGGCGGGCGGGCGCGCGCGCCGCGCCGCGCTGCTGGCGCGCCTGCCGCGCGCGCCGCGCCCCGCCGCCGCCGCCGCGCAGATCATGGCGCAGCACGCCGCCGTCAACGGCGCGCTGCCGCGCGAGGTCTTCCAGGTCTGTGGAGCGAGCGCGCCGTCGCACCGGGGTCGTGCATCAATTACGTTCGCGCCGCAGAAATTACCAACCGATATGCTCGCTTCTCGGAATGACGGCTCTTTTCGAGTAATTTAGTCGCAAAAATATATAGATATTTCATTCTACTAGAATGGAAACCGTAATAAAAATGCATTTTAAATTCGCGTACGTCCTGGATACTTACCGTGTGTAACGTATAGGTACGCGTTGCGTCGTGGCGTAATTTATGAATGACCCCTTCGATAAACAGAACATCAATGTAGCACGATACCGGTTTTAGTCCATTCTTAACAATTCGCAGATCATTACGAAAGGAGATGCACTTAATTACTTGCATTCGATGACCGATATGACGATGGCGGGTCTGGCAAATACGGCGGCGCTTTGGTCGCTGTACGGAAAATCGGAGATGGCGTCCGTGAGCTGTCAGCTGCTGCTCAATTTAAATACTAGTAAGTGAAATTGGAGTCTATACGACTTCGAGAAACTTACACGAGTCTAATAATATTAAAGCTTTAATGGGATACATCAACCTTGGTATCAATGATTGAATTAAGGTATTCACTTAGAAAAAAAACAAAGATATTTTCTGTAGTCATTTTTATAGTCTATTCATATTTTCTATTGTTTGTTCTTATAATTTTCATAAGTTATAATGTTGGCATTCGTTATGTATAAAGAGTGCAACGTGGGCAGCGGCAGCGTGTGGCACTGGACGGAGGCGTGCAGCACGGCGGCGGCGGGGCTGGTGTGCGCGAGCGCGTGGCGCGGCGAGGCGGGCGCGGCGGCCGCGCTGGCGGCGCACGCGCCCGAGCCGCGCCTGCACGCCGCCAACACGCGCTGCCACGCCGGCGCCGCGCTACTGGCCGGTTAGTACCTTTTTATTGACGTGGGGAATGCATTAGGCACCGTCACGCCGTCCGGGGGAGGACGACGTGGTGTGTGGGACTCCCGGGGCCCTATGAAACGGAGGACCCCTCTCCCGCCAAGATGAAGTGGCCGGGGTATACTCACTAAACCCCGCGGCACACTTCATCATAGAGGAGACGCCGTGAGATCCAAAATTAAAGCTACTACAGCAAGGCCGGTTAGTACCTACAATTATTTTCTATCAGCCGTTCGGATGATAAGAAAAGTAGTAACAAGTCGCTAGCTCGTCGCCTACACAATCACATACCCAAAACCCCATAAACCATTGGTCGCCTTTTACGATATGCTAGACAAGAAGCACAGTTGGCACATTATTTTCAAGTCCCAGACCAACATGGGACATCATTTATAGCAATGCAATATAATGTATCTCCTTCCTTTGTTCGATCTTTGGGCGCCTGTGATCAAAACCTTTTTGGCTTTCGATGTCCAGGAGAGCTAGTTCTTGTGCCGTATACTGCGTTAAATATTATTTTTAATATGTAGGTATTTAGTTTTATTTTTATGAAAGTACTTTGTAATCTTTTTACAGGTAAATGGGAGGAGGCAGAACAAAGTATAAGACAACTGGCGTCTTTTGATAGATGGGAGAGCCAATTATTAAAAGCAGAAATGTATTTCTTGAAGGGCGATGCCACAGAGGCTTTGGAATCTCTTTATGACATTTTAGATTATTGTAAAACCGAAGATGATAGTTTACATTATGTGGTGTTGCGACTAAAGGCTATGATACTAATGTCACAAGTGCAGCACTCTTTTAGCAGTATACAGTCCACAAATATTATGTTACTAAATGAAGCATTGTCTGTGGCCAAGAAGTATCACCTTCATTACCTAGCTGCGACAGCGGAGATGCACATAGCTAACGTTCAACTACATATGGGTTGCGCGAAAAATGCTTTATTATTAATTAGAAAAGTATTGCCATCCATAATGGCGCATGGGAGTGCCTATGATCTAGCAAGAGGTAAGAATAAGAATTGATAACTTAGCGCTTCAATTGCAACTACATATTATTGTGAATCATGGACATCTATCTAGCTTTCTCAGGTTATTGATGATGTTCGGAGAAAATCTAAGTTAATGACGATGATATTGGTTTCAGCGTTATTGTTGTACACAAAGTGCCGTATCGCCTCAGCGCCAGTTTCTGGTGAACCACGCCTACAGGTCTTGCAGTCGTGTTGTGAGGCACTAGAAACTGTCAAGAAGAATTTTGCAAAGGTTGGAGCACACTCTAGATTACTACAAGCTTGGTACATACAGGTAAATAATTTTAACCCATTAAGTTTAATAGTGCGCAGGTATAATAAATAAATTCTTCTTCAGACTGACACACTAATTCCCTAGTTACAAACTAAGCTCATGCTTGTACTATGGATACTAGGTGAACAGATAGACATACTTAAATACGTTTATAAACATCCATGACTCGAGTACAAATGTCCATGTTCCTCACACGAAACATTTGCCCCTAGCGGAATTCGAACCCGCGATCCTTGGTTACGTGGCCAGGATCTCTGACCACTCGACTGACGGGCCAGTCATCATGATAAATATGTGCAAATCCTAATACATATTTATTTCGTTTTCAGGCGCAATTATATCATGACATTGGTAACCACGCAGCACGAAATCAATGTGCCTGGATGTATAGACAACTTGAAATGCAGAATCCTGTGGAATCATCAAATATGTTGTTAATTATATATTAAATTAATGGTTTGTTATGTATGACTTGTTTTACTTATTCTTAATGTCGTTGAATACCTGGGAAGTTTTTTGTCTTTTAGTATTGTTTAAGAAACATAAAAAGGACCCGTAAAATAAAATCCAATTTCCGACATCCGAGATATTTATTAATTATCGGATATAATAGTTAGATGTGTATACGATTATACTATCGACTAATACAGTTTATCATTTAACAAGGCTTTTTGCACAATTTCAGCCATGGTTGTTTTAATATCTCTACACAAAACCTCGGCAACTAATACCTTTGATTCACTTTGCACCTCTGAATTAACATATGCTCCTTCACCCAATATATTTGTATCATTCCAGCAATGACCTAAAGATGCTTGTGATTCACATATTCTTCCCAGTTGCAACAGTAAGGAAGTAATATCTTCCAACAGAGATGGAAAAGCAATACAAATCCTGACAAGTGATTTTAGTACCGGCTGGAATAGTTCTAAACGTAGATCACTTGGTAATACGGATAATAGCGTCGACAGGGTGTTCACGCATAGTCTGGCAATAGACATAGCTTTTGGGAGTGCATATTGGATTGACAGATGTGATACTAGATCAACAGCAAATATTTGTTTTTCCAATGAGGCTTGACTTAGTAGTTCTGGTATGAAGTCTAAGCAAATATGCATAGAAGGAATACCTTGGACAGTAACTGGAAGCAGCTCGCGTGGATATCCTTGAAAATGAACTAATTTAGCCAAAGATGGCTCGGAGATAAAAATTTGGTGGAGAAATGAACAAATTATACTTCTCACTTCTCGTAAAGACCACATTAATTCGGGTTGCGATTTATCTTGAGATGTTTCAAGACAAGCTTCTAATAGTATTTGAAGTGCTGCGCTTTCCTGAGCTGCAACTAATGCATTTTTTAACTCTTCTCTCTCAGAGTCTGATGTAAGCTGTCCACTTTTCTCCAATAGTGGTTTATCTAATAAATGACGACTCAGCTGACTCCTGGAAGCAGCCAAGCTTGCTTCCAAAATTCGTAGGATTATTTTTAAAATGGGACCACATCTAAAAACTCTAATGTCACATCGTAACACTTGCAACGGGTCAACTAATACGTTTTCTTGAGTAACAGTAACGTTCCGAGAGTTACCATTAATGTCCAGTAAAGCATTTATAGTCATTATCCAGAGACATCGAGGCAAAACCGTGTTTAATCGTAACCACACTTCACGGTACAACTCTTGTGTATGTCGAGGTACTTTGTCTCCAAGCACACTTTTGAAATATCGTACGAACACTTCAGCAAACGGCCAAATATCTGTTGGATTTTTACTAAGCATAGCCTTTAGTATTTTACCAGTTTTGTATGGATTTTCCTCGATGGATTGGAACGCTTCGTTTATCGATGATTCCGACAGATTAACATCCATTTGATGGCGACAGAAATCGCCGAACACTTGGTCATCCATCCAATCATCAACAAGTGAAAGTTGGGGGAAGTGGGTTGCTAACAAACGAAGTAGAGGACTAAATAGGCATCCATAACTCATTTGGTCTTTCTGTGCTTGATGTAATAAATATTTAATTGGGAGTTCTGACAAAAATGCTGCAGAGTAACTTTTCACCTTTCTACCGTTAGCAAGTAGTGTAGCTGCATTGGCTAGCCTCACGTCCTCATATAATAGGAGGTAGTAAATGAGCAGCAGTTGAGACGCTAAAGTTGGTTTTTCTATATCAATATCAAGGGCAACCTCGCCATTATCTATTTCCATTGGAGTAAAAGGCTTTTTTTGTACATCAAAATTGGCGCCGAATATAGAATTTCGAAAAACTTTCCTTATCTCTTCTTCACTTATAGGTTTGTTGACATACTCGTTAGTACCTTTGTTATTAATTATCAGGATTGAGTTTACATAAACTTCAACTAAAGCAGGCATAACTGGATGCAATGGAGCAATACAGTTACAAATTTGTCGATATATCCAATTCTTTATCGGAACTTTATGTTTTGAGAATGCTCGTGACTTTAACAATTGATGTATACAATGGACTGGGAGATATCCAGGAATGTTGCTGTTGAGATTTGCCGTCACTGGTACTTTTACAGCATGTGCTGTTACAACCTGTAAATTCAATAATATTTAATTATTAGTTGTACTTTATATAGATAATTCTAAGTAATAAGTAGGGTTGCTTATTTCGTTCTTCAGTCCTAGCCCCAAAAGTGATCCGGCCGTCTTGCTCTATTAATTATTATTTATAATTCCAGTTAGATATCGTAAAATTTAACCAGACCAATGTTATGTGATAGTGTAGTGAGTAGAGTATCAAATATCGAAATATTTTTTAGATTTATGAACCAATTTCTTAGTTCCAAACTATGCAAATATGCTTGTGCTGTGGATGCTAGGAATCGGACAGACGGGATAGACATACTTAAATATGGTTATAAATATCCATGATAAATATTCATGTCGATCATACGAAACCTCTGGCAGGATTGGAACCAGCTGGTTTCAGGGCCAGGTTCTGGAATCATTCGACTAACGAGCTTGTCCATTCTATCGCGTAAGTGTTAATAACTTGCCTGTTCAGTGAATATTTCTTGAGTAAAGGCCTGCTTGATGCGCGCGAGGCCGTTGGGGCGCACGGGCACGCGCATGCCGAGCGTGGCGCAGACCAGCTCGCCCACCGCCGTCAGCTGCCCCGAGTGAAAGTGGATCGCGATCAGCAGCAGCATCTCGCCAAACGACGCGGTCACTTCAGAATTGCTGAAAATTTTGATTTTATACATTGCACCTATCCACGGTATTTGAGTAATCTTTCTATTAGAACATAATTTATACAAAAGATGTTTAAACATAATGGTTATATTATAATTCTAAATAAAGAGCATTTCTCTTAATTATAACATACATAACATCACACCCATAATCCCCGAAGGGGTAGGCAGAGTCAAAGGGACAGCAGGCCCCTTTAAACACATTCAACCAAAAATAACACTGGGCTGGGGTAGATGGAACATTTTGAAAGAGTAGTAACAATTATTGATGTACATAATCACCTTTCAAAATAAGCTTCTTCTTTAACCAACCATTGAACCCACTCAATAGCCTTCTTTTCATGTTCAGGAGCAGCTATAACAATTTTATTAAATTAAATTATCTAATGCACTAAACATGAAAACTGACAAATTGCTTATAAAAAATATTGATACATACACATAAGAGATGGACAAGCAAGAAGCATACAAAGGCTTAATGACACAAAACGGACACCCGCTGGTGTTGGTGGCGGTTTTTGAGTAACTAGTCTTAGTAATCCAGCAACTTCATCATCTTGGAATTTTATGCCTGCAATTCCTCTGAGGGCGCAGTATAATCTTAATAATGCGGATGCTTCTACGCCCGCTGCTGCATTCTTCAATCTATTTAAAAGCTCCTGTCGTAATTTAGTCAATGCAATGTGTCCATCGCCTTTGCCTCTCTTGTGGGAATTTCTCAAAAATGTTGCAAACCATGCTCTAGTTGTCTGGTCAGAACCTAGTAATAAACCTGACATAAAAGATACCTGCAAAAAAGGTATGAGGACATGAGTGTTTTGCTACTTCAACTTTACAAGGAATTATTAATAGTTATTTATTTACCAAATCATCCTGGTGATGAGTAAGTGTAAGATTAATGATTAAAGATGGCAAGCGAGAAGAAAATGCAGCCTTTGATCTCACTGATGCAGCAATGTGAGGGCAAGCATCACATAGAGCTACAAGGGCTTTTGAGCGTACTCCACCTTCTTCACCTCGTTCAGAATTCAATACCAGTGACTCGGCAACTGAAATATTTTTTAGAAATTAATACAATAATATAAAAAATATAAAATAAATAAGGATTTTAATATTTCATTAATATTTGCATATGCTGCCTTTATGATAAAGGAAGTAAAATAGTTTTTTCATTTTGCTTGTACAATGCATTTTCACTGGATTTGCATACATACAATTTATAAGAGTGTAGTTGCATGCCAGCAGTCTATTTGACTGACCTAATATGTTAATCAAATACAAAGCCTTACATTTTTGCAACTTACCTTCTTGTAAGGTGTCTGGCATATTAGCAACCACCCATGATATTATAATAGGGCCTTTATTAACATGGAGTAACACTTCAACAACATCCGAAATGTTAAGTAAATTTGGAAGTTCTGCTAGACTTATACAAATAACATCGGTAATTTCCTCCAAATAAACATCATTGTCAAACAACTCTGATGGTTTGATTCCAATATCAGCATTTGAGCTCTTATTTTGATTGTACTCAAACATTTGCGCTTGCATCTGCAGTATTTCTGATAAGACCAGCCTGACTCTTCGGGTGGAGTCTGATTGTTCAAAATCACTTGCAATTCCATGAACTTGATTTTGAATCAAGAAAGATTCAGTGCATTGTGAACCACTTTTTAGTCTAAAAAAAAATATTGTTTATAACTAAAAATTTGTGGCATTTATAGTATTTCTTTACAATAAATAAAAAAACATACAACTGAATTGAGAACCTCCTTTTATTAAGTTAATTAAAAAATTGATCCATTATTATGACTATTCATTACACCTAGCTCCAAATTAAGACTATATGCCACTGTTATAGAATTTATTGAGATATTAAACATTTAAATATTTCTAGTGACATCCATGACTTAAATTCTGCGGGTTGAAATCCTTGTGCTAGGCAAAAAAATATTATTTATTTATTATTATTTATCACACATATGCCACATATGGATTTTTTTGTCATTCATACCCATGGCTTTTGGTTTTGTGGATATGATTCTAGCCAACAGGCCAATCCGCTCATAAAATGAAAATAAAAAAAACATAAGTAGGTACTAAAATCTATTGTAAAATATCTTACCTCATTTGTTGTTCTTTTTTCAGGTCAACTTCTAAGGCATGAAATTCAATAGATAATAGTGATACAATGAAGTTAACCAAATCAATGCCAGATAAAAGAGTTAGAATATCTTTTTTGGCTTCTGCACAGTACTTGGTTGTATCCAGTGGAGATATAAGGGCCATGCGTACGAGACATGGTATAATAGGTCTAATTTCCTCAGGGGAGCATTTCATCAGGGTTTCAATATCAACATCTTTTATGGCTTTAAAGACGTGAGGTTGTACAGGCTTCATGAATACCACATCCATGTTCTGAGGTTATTATTAATACAATAAATAAACAGATGTTCAAATTACACTATTAAACTTATATTTGTAAAATGATTTAAGCTTTTAACAGCATTTTAGTTATTCGTTGCAAAAATTGTTATTGCGTCGATATCAAAAATGCACCGCTTAATGGCTCCATGGATGGAGACGACCTAATGTTCTATACGAACAATCTGACTTATCTGACAAATATGATTAATATCGATATTGTATTCATAAACCTCTATCTATCTCTTTTTAACAAGTCTACAATACTCCACGTAAAAAGAGACAACAATATACTTGACTTAACTATTTTCGGTAACATCATCAAGTGACGTCATAGAAATACCTAAGTGAAGCCGGCTTACCATTTTGGTTCCTCGCTTTAAGTTGTCAATGTCAGTGGAATTTGCAGTGTATTGTGCCAATATTGATAAAACTTGTGATTATTATAACATAATCTAACTTGTAACATTCAAAAACATCGTCATTAATAAATTGTTCAGAGACTTATAGTATGTAAATAAGTAAAGTGGAATGACACTACACAAAGGCGCCATATTTGTTCTCACTCAAAATTGGGCTTCACTCTTTCGTAGCTATGCCATCTCCATTAGTTTCAGTACTCAGAGGTATCCATAGACCAGGAATCACTCACAGAAGTGTCATTGTGTCGTTTGTCAAATAATTGACACATGATCAGGGTTGCTGAAAGTAATGTGCTAAAATCCTTAAACACGTTGTCGAAATTCGCCACATTTGGGGAAAGAAAAATGATAATTCTCCACAGAAATAAAAAAACAAAATCTCAATTTTGCTCAAAAAACTGCGCCTTTCGTTTCGATAATTAAATTATAGTAGAACCTACGTACAATACGATCTTCTATTTTGTTTCATGTCAAACCTCAGTGAAATAATGGTTCTTTTTCCCGAATAGCTAAAATAAAGTAAAGGCAATCCCCCGACCAACTATTGAGACCAACAAAATCTGAGGACAGGTGTCCCCTAGTATTTGTATGACAAATTACTAATACCACATTTAAATAAAACAACGGTAATAAATATAAATTCTTGTTGTAGGAAATCAAGTAGTGCACCGTTTGACGCTGTCACACTTAGGCTAGCGGTACGGATGTCTAAAAAAAAAATCGTCTGCAGAGCAGTTTATTTAGGATATAGCGGTACATACGAATAAACTGGACAGTTGTTAAGCAGGTCTGCCCTAACAGGTGACAGCTAAGACGAGGAATGTAAATTTTATATTCCATGTCTGTTAATTTTTAAATGACAGTAAGCCCTCTGATCGGTGCACGAATAAATTGTCGCTGGTCTGCTGTGACTTCATAATGTTTTATGTGAAAGAGCGAGATGGTGCTAAATTGATAGATTCGCCCAGTAGTTCTCTTTCGTAAAATAACATTCAATTATGTACATTTAGATTAGATAAATAGATTTTTTGGTATTACTAGAATTTTAGTAAATGGTATTAAAAGCAAATTAAAGTTATTTATGTTTCCCAAATCAAGAAATGGTTAAGTATATTTAATAACATACATACATATATAACTAAAATTAACAGTATCAAAATCTTTACTTTGAATATAATTAATGGAAATAATGTAGGTATCTATGATCGAATTCGGAACGCGTTACGTTTAAAGTTTTGAAAATTCTTACAATGAGGAATGTTCATAGGCACGTAAAATCACTTGAAATGTCGTTACAGAAAAGCTTATAAACATACAAATACATTAGTTTTAGTTCTAATTCAAAATATCTAGTAGTTTTGATTTTATAAGCATTCAAAGTTCGCGTAAATTTGTAGCGCTAATAGTCACGTGACCGCGGATGACGTCATTGATCTACGGTCCACGCAGCTGGACAGCTATTTTCTCGCGCGTACTTTTTAAATTTTGCGATAACTCCTAAGATATTAATTAAAACTGTATGGTCTAAAGGGCTATAATAATGTGTAAGGAATTCTAAAAGTGACTCACGTATTTAATTTGATAAGGATTAATGCTGTATCCGTCTAAATAGCTTCTGAAAATATCACATTACATGTGATATTTTTAGAAGCTACATTACTTTTAAAGTTAGATATAGGGTATTGGGTATAGTCCTCTGAGTACTGAAACATATGGAGACGACCTAATGTTCTATACGAACAATCTGCTATACAAATATGATTAATATCGATATTGTATTCATAAACCACTATCTATCTCTTTTTAACAAGTCTACAATACTGCACGTAAAAAGAGACAACAATATATTTGACTCAACTATTTTTGGTAACATCATCAAGTGACGTCATAAAAATACCTAAGTGAAGCCGGCTTACCATTTTGGTTTATCGCTTTAAATTGTCAATATCAGTGGAATTTGCAGTGTATTGTGCCAATATTGATAAAATTTGTGATTATTACTTAATCTTACTTGTAACATTCAGAAACATCGTCATAAATAAATTATTCAGAGACTTATAGTATGTAAATAAGTAAAGTGGAATGACACTACACAAAGGCGCCATATTTGTTTCTCACTCAAAATTGGGCTTCACGTTTCGTAGTTATGTCATCTCCATTAGTTTCAGTACTCAGAGGTATAGTCAGTTATCCTTATAAGATAGGTAGACAGAAATCATCGCGGGCTTTTTGGTAGACCTATAAAAGAAGAACAATCCCACCATACATTGTTTTGTTATATCTCCAACGATGAGACAGCGTTTTTGATGAAAGTTCCCAAACAGCCAGATTTTTTCGACACCTTCAATACTTATCGTCGTCATATTTCACCTAATTTAAACACACAAATTATACACTTAAATCTTTCTTAGAAAGCACTCTGGCAATAAATAAAAACCGCATGGAAATCCGTTCAGTAGTTTTTGAGATTATCGTAAACATACAAACAGATTGACGCGACGGGGGACTTTAATCTAAAATATGTACTTAGTGATAGGTACATAACGTAACTTCTTACTAATCGCAGCAGGATAGCTTATTTCATATAGGGGTAAGGTTAAAGACTTATCGATTATTCCAAATGCGGAACAGATGTACCTTCCTCTTGAATCACTATCTATCTACCTATTGGTGAAAACCGCATCAACATCCCTTGCGTAGTTTAAGAGACCTAAGCGAATAGACAAAGCGGCGACTTTATTATACACTATATAAATATTATACTAACAAGTAAGTGCAACCTTTAAAATTTTTTTTATTAATATGTAACCTACCCATAAGTACACAATACTTACGTATAAGTAAACCTTTTTCTCTAAAAGATTCCTTTGGAACTTCGTATTTTTACGTCCATTGGAATGAGAAAAAACGGCGCAATGGTGGTTGTATTTGTACATATTGGCAGAAAACATGATTTTTGAGTACTAGGATTGGACATATCAAAAATATATTGATGATTTTTAGGGAAACGTAAGGCAGCGGTACGGAAGCGCGCGGACGGACTGAGCCACGTTTATACAATGACATCACGCAACCGAGCGCGGGCCAGTGGTCGCGCGCTCTCTTTAAAATTCCTTAGCTTGGAAATTATTTGAAGTATCAAAATAATTATTTTTCATATGTTATTTTTTCTTTTTGACAGAGAATACATTAAAATAAAATTCAAAATTAGTGAACATTCTTCATTACCTATTTCAAAGGTAGGTTAAGATGATAATATAATAGGGATGTTGACTGGCAAGTCAATAGGCAAGTTGACTCAAAAAAAATAATTAGTCCATTATAGAGATTACAAAAAAATATTGCTCACGTATTTTTACTTTTGTTCAGCAAACCAAAAATTACGAAGATACAGCGCGTTAAAGGTGCGCGTGACCTCACTTGTTCTGTAGAATTTTAGGAACAAGTGATGTAAAAGCGCCCCACTCCAGATCTTTGAAGCGCTGTATCTTTGTTATTTTCCGAGCATTTGATAAAGCAAAAAATACGAACTCAATATTTTTTGATAATCTGACTAGCGGACTAAAAAAAATATTTTAGTCAACTAGCCTATTGAGATACTTTTTAAGAGCTGTCAAAACGCAATCACTTCATAGATTTTGTATGGGCTTGTCAACATGTGACGTCACTAGTTCGTATAGTCAATTGACTTAATATTAGGCAGTTTTTGTAAAATTAAAAATCTTAGACTCAATGTAATTCAAAATCAATAAGGCTTAACAACATACTACGATACTTTCTTTTTCAGAATTGATATTTCATAATTAGATATAAATGGTGTCAACATCCCAATTGTAAACCGACGTGATAGATAACGACGAGTAATTTTTATAAAATAGGATGCTGTTGGAATATTCTGTGATTTGTCGAAGGCATTCAATTGCGTTGACCACCAAACTTTACTAATGAAGCTACGTCATTATGGTGTATATGGGAACTCACTTAGTCTGCTGAAGTCTTATTTATCTGATAGGCTTCAAATAGTGAGTGTAAATGGTACAAACTCTTCTGGTGCCCCACTATCGATGGGAGTACCCCAGGGCTCAATATTGGGACCTCTGCTTTTTCTTTTATACATTAATGATCTCCCTTATTTTGCAAAGGATTTATGTGAGATAGTTTTATTTGCTGATGATACTTCCCTGATTTTTAAAATTGATAGACAAAAGGAATTTGTTGACGATGTAAATAACGCTCTCTCACGAGTACTATATTGGTTTTCTACCAACAACCTACTACTTAATGCAAAAAAATCAAAATGTGTTAAGTTTTCAATGCCAAACACAAGGCAAGTTAATACACAAATCACTATGAACAATGAAGCAATTGATGTAGTTAACTCAACTGTATTTCTTGGAATCACCTTAGACGCTAAATTGCAATGGGGTTCCCATATTGCGGCCTTGGCAGGAAGACTTAGTTCGGCTGCATATGCAGTCAGGAAAATACGACAATTAACAGATGTTGAAACAGCAAGATTGGTGTATTTCAGTTATTTTCATAGCGTAATGTCATATGGTCTGCTGCTGTGGGGATCTGCGGCTAATATACAAACTATTTTTGTATTGCAGAAAAGGGCCGTTAGAGCCATATACGGCCTTAGACCACGTGACTCTCTTAGAGTTTTTTTTTAAAGAAATTAACATTTTAACAATTGCATCACAATTTATTTTAGATTGTATTATGTATATATATAAAAACATTGACCAATTTCCTAAGAAGTCAAACACTCATAGTTTTAATACTAGAAATAAACACAAACTTGCTATTCCAAACCATAGACTCCAGAAGAGTGGTAATTCATTTATTGGTCTTAGTATTAAAATATTTAATAAACTTCCAGAAAGTCTACTAGCATTACCTTCACATAAGTTCAAATTGTGCATTAAAGCGTTCTTAATGAAAAAGGGCTATTATAAGTTTGAAGACTTCCTAAATGATAAGCATATATGTTTAACTTCATAATGAAGTGTTCACCTGCAGTGTTGTTACCTAATAAGTACCTATAGAATATTAAGCACGAAATTGTAAATCTTTGCATTTAAAAGAGTAACTATCGAGTTTCTTGCCGGTTTCTTCTCGATAGATTCTACCTTCCGAACCGGTGGTAATCCTTTTTTCTGTTTAAATTGACTATTTATAAGTGCTTTTTTGAAGCCTATATAAATAAAGAGATTTTGAATTTCGCAGCCCTGCGAATCCTGCGATTAATCAATTTATTTATTTCAAGTCTACGTCTTAAACTTTTGAGTTAGTAATTAGGTGGGCCCCTAAGTGGTATTAGCCCAGGGCCCCCTAAACTCACGGTCCGGCCTTGTTCTTACCAACATCCGTAGGTATGTAGTGTTTTAAATAAATAATTTCTTACATATTTCTTGATAGCAAACCGAAGGTTCATACAGAATATTCGTTTGTGTGGTGTGTGGTATCTAGGTCTACGTACCTTACCTACTGTTTTTAGATATTGCTTACCTACCTTTAAATGAACAGAAAAAAATCATATCTTTACTTACAAAATAAACAAAATAAAAGCTTAATAAGCTTACTTAGCGAGATATTTGGTCGTCATTGCACTTAACTGTCTGTCAAGTTTATCTGTAAGTAGGTATATGACCTTTATTAAGGATTGCAACCTCAATTTAATATTATAATAAAAATCCTTTTACCCATTTAATTTTGCTATCAAGACTTGATTACAAAATAAAATGTTTACATTCAGGTAAATGCCTCTGCTTTTTGGGAATCGTGCCGTGTTTGATGCGGGCGTAGAATCGGAGTAAACGTATGGCCGGGAAGTGTAGTGTAATCGATGTAGTGTCGGTACGGTCGGGCGGGCCGGGCGGCGCGGCGGCGCTCGGGCGGCGCGGAGCCGGCGCGGAGGGCGGCGGCCGCGGCTGCGGCGCGGCAGTCGCGCGCGAGCACGTGCGCGCACCGCCTTCGCGCCGCCGCCGCCCGCAGAACCACCCGCGCCCCAACTATCCGTCTCGTTCAATATTCGCCGACATTACACTTTAATATTCAACGATCGAGATTCTCCCTTTATTAAAGCCGTTATCGTGTGATCCATCTCGTGCAGTCCGACTAACTCCGTCTTCGTAGTGGCTTAAGAATTTATGGGTCAATAATACCTAAGTCTTTCACGAAGATTGCTTACATCATCGTTACAGTAATTTCGGCGGGAAATAAATAGGTACATGTAATGCGATAACAATTAATAATTTATCATCTTCTTACTGCTTTTCATTTAGGTTTATCGTAGTTATGTTCAAATAGAAATCTGCCTAATACCTGCACGTGCGGTAGTGGGAAGGCAATTGATCTCAGTGCATTGTCAACGATGATAACAAATTAGCTGTGGTCAAAATTGATTATGGGTGCTGTTTCATTTTGGTGAATGGAGTACCGTGCTGATCTTCCGCATGATTAATCGACGCCTTTCTTTTGTGTTTCTGAAATGTAACTCCAAGTGGATAGATTTGTTGATAGGTGAAGCTTTTCCATTGAATCTAATCGACCTAGGAACTTACTTATTATTTGGCCAACGTAAAGATGAAATTGAAAACCTGGCAGTTTTAACCTGGCGAATTTATACTTATATACTTATCTAAAAATGCATTTAACTTTCATCCAAAAAAATATGATCAAAAATGCATTTTTTTTATTTATTTATTATATTACAAATGAGTTCACTGTACTTTAATATTTGCGCATATACTCATAGTTCTTAATAACTATAATGTAAAGCAGTTTGCTGTCGGTCTTGAAAAAACTTTCTATGCAGGTATTCTCCAAGTCCTAGCACAAAGGACTGCGCTGTGATAGTTATCTACTTACAAGATGTACGAAAATTAATATCGCCAGTCCATACCATCGACTTATTGAGTCGAATAGATCAGAATTTCTTAAAATGGCGCAAAAAAGGTCAACCTTGTTTTTAATATATTAAAAAATAATTGACTCCAGACAAAATTGTTCCGAAAACATCCAAGCATTAAAAGAAATGATTATTATTTGATTCTCTGTTGTACAATAGAGAAAGCAAAAACGGAATGATATACTTGACGTGGCCTCTAAACACGTCACGGATTTTTTTCATATTGTATGGATTCAAATTTCCGAAAACCTAGACATAGCTAGGAGGAGATATACCTAGAAATAGAAGATAAATAACAATGTAGACATTGAGTCTGGACCCATAGAAAAATACCCCAGAATCTTTGTTCGGCCATTAATATGAAGCCATGGTCTTAGCGGCCTAGATCGGTTGCTTACCTCATTATCAAAAATATGGGGGCAATGAGGATACCTTCCCCTTATGAATCCATTCAATTCATCATAGCGAATTATGACAGTTTAAATTGGGGTCATTAGGGAATTTTTGTTACAATTTTTAAATGTTACAGCATCCGCTGTGATTGGTTTACTAAACAATACAGCAGTGGCAATGAGTAAAAATAAGTGAAACAAATACCTGGTCGTATATGTGAGTTAGGTTTCACGGTCACACTAGTTATGTGCGTCGTAACGATTGTCAATATTGAAATTAGTATGTATGTATCTGGAGACAAAACGAGTTGGCAATGTCTATAGACGGCCCAGTTAATGAATGGGTATCGGAACAATGTTTCAGCGTGTAATTTATTCATTACACAGGCGTCCTCGATTAGGCGGTCACTAACGGAAAGTCTCCGCCTGATGAACTCTGACGTGTGTAGTACGTATCTGAAGATTAATCGGTTATCGGTGCATCGTGCACTAGGTACTACCATGTACTACTAAACTACACTACACTATTAGCTATTCAACATAATTGAAACGCGGTACATACCTAACTAAATTCATAAAGACATTTAGACGTAGGTACATAAAAAAACAATTAATAGTTTCAATTCCAAAACATTAGTTATATTATATTATTCCATTTCCAGCTCAAATCAATTGTATTAACACATCCATTCGTACTAGGCACCAATAAAATCTATTCAAAATAATTGTGTTCCGCTAACTATCGATCAAAGTTTACCTTGTAGTTTAAAAATAACCGTAACCATAACAAAAGTGCTACGAATACATGCTACACACCATAAAAAAGTGATGAAGATGTCGTGCATCAACATAAACTTAGCAAATCAGTGAAAGAAATGGAGAAGTCTGCACAGGCCCGAGTTTTGAATAAAATATACTCTTGCTCAATCTGTTTGGTACCGCCATGGGGGTTCAAGGATATAGAAGAAGAACAGCTGTACACAGCGTACACTCATCGACAACGACAGCGGGCTATGCTACGGATACTCGCCATCGGTGTACTGCTACAGATATTTGCAATAATCGTGCCAGGAGAGAGGGACCTGCCCTTCGCTTACACGTCGATAGCAATAGCATTGCTAGCCAACTTGACACTGGCGGCAGCCTACGCTTGTATACGGCCTGCTCGGTCCGCTCTCAATCACATCGCTTGGCTCGTGGTGTGGATTCAACTTTTAGTAAGCGTCTCTCGTCGACTTGGAGATTCTTACAATGAATTACTGGGATGGGCATTTTTACTTCAGTACTTCACTTTGGCGACTTTGCCTTTCCATTACTTGATGTTGATTTTATATAGCATAATCTCTCCCATCGCTTATCTCTTGGTGCAATATTACAATGCTTCAACTGCAGAAAGCCGGCTTGCTGCGGATTTTCCTTACCAGGTATTTCATACTCAAATTGATTACATGTTATATCATAGTATGAATAATATATCTTAAATGTATTTGTTAATTGAAAAGAGTTGGTAAAATTGATCAGACAATAAAAATATGACATATTATTATGGACTATACCAGGGGTTCCCAAAGTGTGCGCCGCGGCGTGGCGCCCTGGTGCGCCGTAGAAAGTATACAAGGACGCCGCGACGCGCTCCTCTTTACTGTTCTCTGAAAGCTTTACTTGATTATTTGGAGGTACAAATTAATGGTAAATGTGTATGATATAATGAGCTTTTTGACTTACAAGACCTGAATTTTCAAGGAACATCTTTTGAAGCTTATTCAATTATTTTTGAAATACATTATCGAAGTAGGTAGATGTTAAAAAACTCACATTTATCCAAAATCTTTTCCATGCTCAAATGTCAGTTAGGATCACATCTTTATCTTTCGCAAGCTGGGTAAGAGGCGCGCCGGGACAAACTAATAATCCTGCAAGTGCGCCGCCGCTTCATAAAGTTTGGGAACCCCTAGACTGTACTTAATACCTACTCTTTCGTATTCTTGAAGGGCTAATATAATAAAGCAAGGAAATGGCAATCAATTTTATCGATTGTCAATTTAATGAACCTATTGTATAGCCTATGATTTATAACCATAGTGTGTTATTCAAAACTCATCTGATTTACAGTAGAATGGAATCTTACTTATATTATTTTTGACAGCAAATAGCAAATGGGTTTTTACTACTCGGAGCGACACTACTAGGAGGAACTGCGTATATAGTAGGAGAAAGACTACAACGCTCTTCATTTCAAGAGACCAAGAGAAGTCTTCGCGATAAACTTACTATTGAGCAACAAAGTAAAGAACAGGTGTGTAAGGCTGGTAACCCGATAATATACAGAAACATAAAAAACACATGCCATTTTGTAGGGATCTTCTACTTTATCATTGCACATATAGCGTAGTAAAGGACTGGACATCAGGATGGATCAAAAAAATCTACTACTGTAAGCTGTTTTTGTGTTTATTGTTGACCATATACATTCAACATGTAGGTACCTATACATGCATCAATTGCTTAAATAGGATTGTCAATGTTAAGTAGTGTTTGAAACACAGCTATTCAGATTTTTTTTTGGATTCCGTAGCCAATAAGATATAGTTTTTCTGCGTTCGTCTGTTTGTCTGTCCTCGGCTAAATATAATCACAATTAGTGGCTATATGAATATATTTGTAGAGAGCCGTAATTTGTGATGGGTATATTTATCATAATCATATCATAATATCAGTTGGTTAGTTTGGTCGTGTGCTATCTGCACTTAGCCTCCTAGGAGAGCCATTAAACGTACTTATGTGGAGACAACGATGATCACTAGAGCCCAAAAGTTCCTCGATTCATTTCAATCAAGTCGACAAGTGTTATGTTATAATGTTAATTTTAATTATGAAAATAGCCCTTGAGTAATGAACCATCAAAACACACATCTATATATCACACATCCTAATATGTAATGTAGAGCACGCACATTGTATTTTTATATCTAAACTTGATTTAGAAACATGAAAAATTTCACGTCCGATGTTAGAAGAAAAATTATCAGAACTAGGTAGGCTCTACCAGCAAACGTATATTAATCCATCGATTTAATTAAATGAAGTTGAAAAGTAACAGGAAACTGTATAATTTCATTGAATTACTTAGATGAAATAGTTAATTGTTCAAAGCAATACTACTTAATATAAATTTATGAGTAACTGAATCGTAATCAGCAGGATAGCTGACACACTTGGTCGGTTTTAGTAATTATAGTAGATACCTATTAGTTTAGGAGCTATATAAACGTAGAAGATCTATTCAACCATTAATGTTTTTTACTTTAATTCAAAACTAAAATTATAAATATTTTGTAAATATTAAGTTATTGTCCTAAATACGATTCGATAGTAGATGGAACATTTTGTTGTTTTAGGAGCGTTTGTTACTTTCGGTCCTTCCGGAACACGTGGCTGTTCAGATGCGTCAAGATTTGGGTTTGATCGACACGCAGTTTAAAAAGATATACATGTCACGCCATGAGAACGTCAGGTGAGTGGGTGGACATAGGTACATATGTACTGAAATTTTGAAAATGAAGTGAACATTTTACTATCGTTTAATACTAATCGAGCTCGTTCATATCAACTCACTTATTCATCAGTTCAGTAGAACTTGGTTAGTTAACGTGAACTTGTTAATATAAAAAAAACTGATTTTATAAAGCTAAAAAAAGAAAAATTGTAAAACATATCAATTTTTTTTTAACCACGGACTAGTAAATACTAAATATTTTGAAAATTGTATCACCATATATTAGTCGAAAGCGTTTTGATATGCTGGTTTGGCGTTGAATCTATAGGACATCGAGCACCTTATTATCTATATGAATAGAGTAACCGCTTACATATATAATAGCTAATTTCACCTGTATTGCCCACCAGTATCCTGTATGCCGACATCGTAGGTTTCACAGCTATTTCGTCCACCTATTCAGCTCAAGATCTAGTGGCAATATTGAACGAGTTGTTTGCGCGTTTCGATAGGCTCGCGGAGGTGAGGATTTCTTCAATATCATTATGGATATTTGGTTTCTTTTAGTTGGCCACAGTGTTTTAAATCATTTTCTTTACAGAAATATCAACAATTGCGAATAAAAATTCTTGGGGACTGCTACTATTGCATTAGCGGAGCGCCTGTTGAGAGACCCGATCATGCTGTCCTATGTATACATATGGGATTGTCTATGGTCAAGGCCATCAAGTAAGAGTTTTAATATAATTTCCAATATTATTATTAGTCAGTATCACAGGAAGAAAATTCTAAAATAAATCTAGGTACTTATATAATGTACATAAGACATTTGCATTGTTATTTGTTTATAAAATATCTAGCTCAGTGGTTTCGAACATATATACTTAGTTGTGTTATACATACATACATACATAACATCACGTCCATTATCCCCGAAGGGGTAGGCAGAGTCAAAGGGGCAGCATGCCCCTTCAACCACATTCAGCCAAAAAATAAAGCCGGGCTGGGTCAGATGGAAAATTGTGAAAAAGCAGTGACAAGCGGCTAACCTGTCGCCTACACAATCACACACCCAAAACCCGATATACCATTAGTCGCCTTATACGACATGCTAGGCAAGAACCACAGTTGGCATGTTCTTTTTAAGTTCCAGACCAACATGGGACAGTGGGCTGGGTTGGATGGTTATTAATTAGTTAATGATAGTTGTGTTGTGTTATATTTCTGTAAAAAAATCCTAGCTGCGTCTAAGTACTTAGACTTAGTAAAGAGGGTCCAGTAAGCTATCTTATAGGCAGCAGCGGGGGAATTGGGACAATAAAGGTTAGGAACCACTGCATAAACGCGGTATATGTATAGTATATACGCGGTTACACCAACAAAATAATATAATGTTGCGTAGATACGTGCAGCAGACGACTAATTCTCCTGTGGACATGCGCGTGGGCATTCACACTGGCGCTGTGCTAGCTGGAGTGCTGGGGCAGAGGCAGTGGCAGTTCGATGTGTACTCGCGAGACGTCGAGCTGGCGAACAAGATGGAGAGCAGTGGCATGGCCGGGTTAGTTGCAGTGTTAGATGTATGTAGCAGCCGAGCAGACTTTTTTTTTTGTTGACCCAGGGGAATGCGTTACGCACCGTCCCGCTGAAACCGGGGGGAATCAGCAGGGTGTGTCGGACTCCCAGGGCCTCCAGATGATAGGAGGACCCTGCTCCGCCCAAGGTGGTAGTGGGCGGGTATACCGACTATTACCCTGGGATGTGCCATTCACGCTTTTATATAAGACGTCTACGGGATCGCACATCGCTAAACCACCGTGAAAGCCGCGCTTGACATTGTCACATCATGATTAGATTGCAAAGGCTAGTTGCAGTCGAAAAAACAATGAAACACAAAACAACAACAAAAATAATAATAAAAAAAATATATAATACTAGCTGTGCCAGCGGTGTCACCCGCGTTTATGGTTAATATTATAAAGACTATTTCCGTCATACATCATTTCTATGTAGCTTTAACCATTAAGGCTGCACACGCGACGAAAGCTTAAAAAATGGAGTAACTTCTCCCGTTTTCCCAACATTTCCCTTCACTACTCTGCTCCTATTGATTGTAGCGTGATGAAAAGTATACTATAACCTGCCCAGGAGTATGAAGAATAATTGTACCAAGTTTCGTTAAAATCCGTCGAGTAGTTTTTGTTTCTATAAGGAACATACATACAGACAGACAGACAGACAGACAGACAGACAAAAATTATACTGATTGCATTATTGGCATCAGTGTCGATCACTAATCACCCCCTGATAGTTATTTTGAAAATATATTTTATGTACAGAATTGACCTCTCTACAGATTTATTATAAGTATAGATAATAAATATAATATAATAAATATTTTACACTTTATCTAGCGAAAACAATAAACTATTCTATATCATATTTTTATGACAACTTAAATATCACAGATAAAGTATTAAGCAGTTATAAAGTAGATAAGTATTGTAATCTTATTATAATAAAGAATAAAGAAAAACCAAAAAAATCGCATAAACGCTAATAAAATAATATAAAGTTCCGCTGTTTGGGATAAATAACTAACATAGTATTAAGTATAGTAATATTCTTTTAATTACGCTCTTTAAATAAGTATACAATATATACTCATACATATTTAAATTTATACATGAAGTGAATACTAAGATATATTCCTAAATAATGTGTGAATACAAAAAGCTGTTGGTGAACCTTAAATAAATAAATAAATGATCTATAAGAAAATGTTAGCTAGGGTTTTCACTCAGGCAGGATATTCTATTGCACCTGCAATTTCCTTTGGAGCAAAATTCTGGACGACGAAATTGCTGTGTTATCTATCATTCCTTAAAGTAGGATTCAATGATAACTAAGTACTTATATTAGATATTTCTTAGGATTAACAATGTTTTAAATTTTTTTCAGTGTATAAAATGTTTATAGGTAGAACTGCATTTTGAATAATTTTTTCTATTAAAGTATAACGATATTAGGTAAATCGATATCATCATATCCAGTGGTTGACAAAAAAAAAGAAATTTAGAGACGGAGCAATGTAAAAAATCGGTCTTATGGATAAGAGTAGTATTCAACTCTTATTCTTCAGGAGTTTTATCAGTATAAACGATTCCCTTGCAATTGTACAATCTAACCTTAACCTATTTTGTCAGTCAACTTATCACAATTTCACCATAAAGGGGCGCAGGCACTTATATCTGAAATAAGCTGCCTGCATGTTTGATTTCTCATTACATAAATATTGTCGGCAGTCGCGTTCATATCTCAGAAGTTACCTTGAGCTTCTTACAAGACGAGTTCGAGGTAGAGCCCGCGCACGGCGAGCGCCGCGAAGAGATGCTGCGTCAGGCCGGGATCAAGACCTACTTCATCGTGCGCGTCTTGAAGCCGGTGAGCTATGTGTGTATCGACGTTTTGTGTAGGCAGTAGGTATCTGGCATACCATATTTACGTATTCTAGTTATGCATAAAATAAAATACAAGTACATATGCCGTGTAAGAAAGTAGGTAAGTACTAGTAGGCGTCCAGTGGTCCGAATTCGACCATAATTCGTTATTTTTTTTATTAAATATATATCTTATGCATAATTTTTAACCTCCTTTTTTATATAAACTATAAGTGTGCGCAATTTCATACTCATCCGTCCGCGCAATTTTTGTAAAAAGGTGTACCTACCTACTTACAAAGTTTTTGCTTCACCCTACATATTAATATATAGATTCTCCCAAAACCAGACTGCATTTTAATAATTAGATACATATTTTAGGTGGATCTAGGACTTTAAGTTCCTGAGTTCAGTTCGGGTTGAAACAGCAATATTCCTAAAAGCAGGTTTATTATACTTACTGTTATTATAATCTACTAGCGGCCCGCCCCGATTTCTTCCGGGTACCTACATGGTTAAATTTTATCCCGTTGATCCCGTCCAAACCTGGTACTGACAATCACAAACATGATAAACGTAAAAAGAATTATCCAATTTAGTGCAGTCTTTCTAAAGTTGTGCGTATACATACATTTCGACGATTCTTTTTATTTATATAGATATTAGATATTGTGATTACACAGCACAATAGTCTGTAACGACAGAAGATCTTTTCATAGTATCCTGAAAATAAAAGTACACACGAGGTATTGATGTGGTTTTCATCATTAGATAGTGATTTAAGAGGGAGGTTCATATTGTTTTGTGCTCATCGTAGCCGGGGCGGGTCGCTATATTCATTAGGTACCTTAAACCATTTATTATTATGAGGACGCACTCTGGCGTATATTAAACAATAAAATTATAAAAAGGTTAGTTTTATCCAAATAAATAGGTAGTTGAAAGTGTTTATTTGTCTTTTAAGTATCAGGGTGGCGAAGAGAAGAGCGCGGCCGAAGGTGAACCGGCGGAGGGAGGCGACGCGGCCGACGCGCTCTCCGACCTCAAAGACGACGACGAGGACTCGGTGAGTGCACTATGGCCGCCCTCTGCACCCCTCCCCCTCGACCCCTCTGGTCTACCAGCCTAAATAAATCTAGGACACTGGGGCACTAGGCTCGAGATATGCACTAGCCTATATAGTTCTAGTAGCTACATGACAGCTTTGAAAATCTCATCTGAATTAAATTGCTCATTAGATTCAAACACCGACTTGAACCATGCTACTTGTGCCTTGAGCATCCATATTAATTGTCGCTTTTGAATTACATAGAGACGCTACGTAAATTATTCGTAGGTACTATCGCCACAAGAGGAGAGCAAGGACAATGAGGAACAGAAAATACTCACAATGTTGCAAGAAGAACTCGTTAACAGAGACGACGACAAGTAAGTTTTCATTACTTAATTACTTTTATAGTTTTGTTTTGTGACGGTACTTAACTTGATTAGTTGGTCATGAATTTTGGTAAGGCTTCAGTTCACTTTACGTACAAACTAATTATTATCCGTAGCATGTGGATAGACTGTGGCTTACGTCATCTGCTTCTTATCTGCGTAGAGGTGTTCTATAGGTATTGGGGAGTAGGTTAGAATTATGTATTTTTATTATTTCGTTCTAAACAGAAACTACTGATTTTAATACAAGTTTATTAAATTAGGTAACATATATCACGATGGCGCATCATTCGTCGTTAAACGTTCACGTAATACTTATACCTACTTTACGATTATTTACTCTAATTAATGTAGGTATCACTGAAAGCTCACGTATATAGGTCATGTCTATATTGAGAGTGTACGTATTTTGGTAAATATTTAAGGTAGATCGTATCTGTATCCTATTGAATAGTAGGTTGCCTGTAGGCAAACCTAAATGATAGGTTCGAAATCATTCATTAATATGATATTCTCAAATATTCTCAACTTGTTTAATTCCTCTACACTAATACAGATTAATAGTAGGTACATACAACATTGGCAACAACCAAACATTTATTATTTTACGCGCTTTTAAAGTAGGTCCTTTAAAAAAGTTGTTCATATTCATAATGATTGTTTATATACATAATATTTTATTTCGCGAAGTGTAACAAATTTTATGTCGATAATAATAATTTTGTAACTGTTTCAAGGGTGATAAATAATAGAAATAAAACCCTGCATTGCCAGTTTTAGGGTGTCGCCCCAAATTAATAAAGCTGTAAATCTGTATGTGTTACGGTGCGTATGTCGATTAGAGCACTTTTCCTTGATTAACTATACTTAATAAAGTTGTTTTCATAAAAAAGACTTTATATTTTTTTTAAATAAGGTGTGAAATGACGGAAGACCTTTAAACGAACATGTATACGTACATATTCTCAGTCAAAATGTTGTTTGGCATCCAATTATTGTTTTTTCATTTGACTTATGGTTTTACTAATAATAATTTCGTTGAAATTATAATTATTGTTATTACGTTAAAATGTGATGAACATGATCGGGGCTGTTTTATTTTAGCTGGAATTTGTCTAATATATATTTTTTAATGCTATGTAGTAAGGCCTTGTCATCTTTATGGTAATTGGTATTTAACAAATATTTGCAGTACTAGTCCTGCCGCACATTAAAAATATAGAGGAAATTTTATCCCTTAATACCTATATTTTTGCAAATCGTTTTACGAAAGATATTTTTGCACGTGAAATCTTTTTAGTGGCAAGCCTATAGTCGAGATGCTCGAATTGTACGGCCTGACATAACTCGACGGATAGCCTTTTCTAAAAATATAATATTTTTGCTTATTTATATCAGTCGTATTACTTACTATAGGTACTAGAGTCAATACGAAACTATATCAGGGATTAAGTCGAGCTAGTGAGTCGACTGGCATGGCCATACTAATCCTATTTAAAGTCCATTTCATATATGATGAGTTCCGTGACACTTTGAATTTGATGATATTAATTAAGTATGACAGCTGTTCGATTTTTTTTTCAATTCGATTTATTTATTTGTGTATAGAAGTCTCAATCTCTATGAGTAAACTTTCCGATTCCCGTAGTATGAGCATTAGGGAATGCAAATCTCGCGAGATTGGGCTCAAGCGAGATCTCGCGAGAGTATGAAAATCAATCTCGCGAGATCTCGGCAATTTCGAGATCTCGCGAGATTAGCAGTTTTGTGTTTGTTTTTTTTCAAATAATAACAATATTTGAATAAATGAGGAAAATAATAATAAAAACTATAAGTATGTATTATAAAAACATTTATTTTCACAATTTTTTTCAAGACTTTTTTATGCATTTAACATAGATTGACGTAACTGTCTAAATTTTTTAAATAAACTTTTAAGTAGTATACTTTTACGCTTTTACGTATTTATCTATCAAATAACAATAAAATAAATTATATCAAACAATATCTACTGAGTACCTACAGTAGAACATCGAAAATTACAGATTAATAATTAACAAAATATACCAATTAAATGAAATATTTGTTCAATTAAAATCACAAATCACTATGTATTACAATTTAGGAATTATTTTGAAAATAGCTCCTTAAGAAGCACAAAATGTCCAAAGAGTCGTCTGCTAAACGGCTTTTTATTTTCGGATTAATTTTTGACCAAACGCACGCATGAGGCAACGCTGAGCGAGACCCCGTCCCGCGACCGCAACCTCAGGCTGCCGCCTCCCGCGCATATCGAAGGTCCGTTCGTGTCAGTTCGCGCGCTGCCGCGCTTCGAATGAGACATTTTTATACTCCAGTACAATCTCGTTAATCTCGCGAGATCTCGCCCCTTTTTTCGACCGAGATTAATCTCGCCCAAAACGCCGAGATCTCGCCAAAACGAGATCTCGCGAGAACGAGATTGCATTCCCTAATGAGCATATGCAATTCATACGTTATTTTTACTAAAATTAAAATAATAATAAATGTATGAAGAAAATTTATAAACCGTGTTTACATTAATATATGGAGATTATTAATTATTTTTTTGCAATTATGTTAGTATATAGTTATTTAAATATGTTTGAAACTGAATATTTTGATTTGTAGAAAGTACGATGCATGTAAAGGAGTATTGACAGCTATAACAGGAATTGTCCCAGGTGAAACGGACGTTAATAGACGGAAATCCTTTCTAATTAGACGCGATCTATGTTCAGTTTATGAATGGGTAAATTATTTTAACCATATATAGCATTTTAACAACGTAATACATTTATTTATATAATCCAATTAACTATCTACTATGTAGTCTCATGAAGTCTGTTAAACGGGAAGTTTGTGTATCTTTCTGGTTTTAAAACGGTTACTAGCAAATTAATTAATATCTATGTAATATATGGACGGTTCGTTCATACTTTATTAATATTATGTGATTTAATTAGTAAATTATCTTTAAAATCAATCTCTTAGTTAAAATAATTGCCATTTTCTGTCACGTTAGAAAGAATAATAAATCAAATTATTATTTTTACTTTACTTATAATACGAGTAGATAGATATACTATGAATGAGATATTTCAGAGGTATGAAAATGTATAGTAACTTTCATTATGTTATGATACCTTTTTATCCTAGAATATACAAATGTAGTTTCTATAGAACTTGCTAGTTTTTAATTGTTTCTTTGTATGCAATACATCAAATAAATGTAAGTATCTGTAACTAATAGTAGACAGTCAAAATGTTCGAAAAGAAATAATTTTAGGGAATTCAATGTTCCTTGAAGAAGTTTTTCAAATTTCTATATTTTGGTGTTTCCTACGATACCAGGGAACTGGCAGACGGGACGACGCTCTGCCTGACCTTTAAGTCTGCGGAGACGGAGCAAGCGTTCGCGCGGCGCAAGGACCCGTACCCGCTGACGGTTGTGGCGCCACCGCTGATGCTGCTGCCCGCCGTGGTGGCGCTGGCCAGCTTTGCCGTCCCGCCCACCTGGTCGCTGCACGCAGTCTACTTCGCCCTTGTCATGGAGACCGGCCTCATCAACGTTTTCTATTACGTCTGTTGCCGATACGCGCAATATAAGGTACCTAGATTATACAACCGACTAACAGAAACGCTTATTATTCTGCAATCTGGTTAGAAGACTGTATAAACGGTTACACTTTTGGTTAACAAACGCAAGTTTGATTATAATGAGGGTTATAACATCAAGGCTGGGAGTGGTAAACCATTGCCATTGACGACTGGAGCGCAAGGCCGATTTTTATTTTATAAGGAAGTAAGTAAGGAAGAGGTGCATTTGAAATTCGCGGCGGCTAATTGTCATTATTGTGGGTAGTGTAGGTCAATTTCCTATGAGGAAAACCGGGGGTTCTTTCTTATATTGTAAAAAAACTCTTATCGTACCCTTAATGAAAATATAGATTGCTAAGATACTATCTTAATCTTGCTTTATTGAGGAACCAGCAGCACCCCGCGGTTTCACCCACGTAGTTCCCGTTCACGAGAATACGGGGATAAAATATAAAATATGTTTATGTTACTCGCTGATAAAGTGGCTTTTCAATGGTGAAATAATTGTTTAAATCGGTCCAGTAGTTTCGGAGCCTATTCAATTAAAACAAACAAACAAACAATAAAATCTTGCCTCTTTATAATATTAGTATAAGGATAACAACAGGACCATACAAATGATGTTATTATTGGCCACTTTTCAATAGGCATTAGATAATATATGTTTTAATTTGTTATAGTGGTTTAAAGCTATAACCTGCTTTCTCTGCTGTATTTGTGTCCTTGACAGTCTTTTTTTTTCATACCTGTTTACATTGAACACCCGGAAATAATTTTAACATACCTAATTAAATATATACCTAGCCTAGTAAAATAAAATGGCCATATACATCCTACAACATTTATTAAATTAATATTTTGATGTATTTACAATGATGCATTCATTTAATCAATCAGCACAATAGCGTCAGAGAAGTGTTATCTCCATTGAAAGGTCAAAATTCCGGATTTTGATTGGACAAGTTTTGGTCTTTTTGCTTCAAAATAAAATTAATTTTAAACAAGTTTGCACTATTATCCTTGCAGGCTTATTGAAACTCGTGAAGTATGATTTGGTTATATTTAATACTAGCTGTGCCAGCGGTGTCACCCGCGTATTGGTTAATATTATAAAGACTATTTCCGTCATACATGATTTCTATGTAACTTTAACCATTAAGGCTGCACACGCGACGGAAGTTTAAAAAATGGAGTAACTTCTCCCGTTTTCTCAACATTTCCCTTCACTACTCTGCTCCTTTTCATTGTAGCCTGATGAAAAGTATACTATAACCTGCCCAGGAGTATGAAGAATAATTGTACCAAGTTTCGTTAAAATCCGTCAAGTAGTTTATGTTTCTATAAGGAACATACAGACAGACAGACAGACAGACAAAAATTTTACTGATTGCATTATTGGCATCAGTATCGATCACTAATCACCCCCTGATAGTTATTTTGAAAATATATTTCATGTACAGAATTGACCTCTCTACAGATTTATTATAAGTATAGATTTAAGTAATCCAAACGTAACAGTGATATTCCTTATTCTTTTCAGAAAAAGTCAGTGAGTCCATACTGGAAGTTGACGTGCGGTATGTTCAACCTAGCAATGTTCGTAGCAGCCAACATTACTCCACTGGTATGTACAACAATTCAATAGAAATATGTATAAATTGAAAGAAATCCTTACTAACATTACAAACGCAAAACAAACTCTATATTGCCTATCTGTTACGTTTGCACACTCAAGCCACTCGCCAGATTGTAATGGAATTAAGAACGCCAAAAATTTTAACCCTAAGAAAGGACGTAGTATACTATTTAAACTAGGATAATTGATAAATTCCTATTATATGTATAGGAATAAATATATTTCCTATATAATTCCCTATAACAGATCGAATTCCATTACCGATGGCTCCGGCAAACGCTAGTAAAAATATAAATCTTATTAATTTCGTATCCGGTTAACTATTTTGTTACTTTCTTATTACTAACTATTCTATAATCATGAAAAGAAAGCACTCCGAACACTTGGTCTGATTTTTAATGAGTCTAGGAAGTCCAACTGCATGTGATTACAAGGCAACAGTAAAATGTTAGAATCTTGACGTGTTATGTCAACTGCATTTTTTCAGCTTGTAGGCAGTTCGAATGCAGTCCGTCTGTGGCGGCCCTTAGCATCTTTCCGCAATCAATTCGATACTTAGACTCTTATAAAATAGTTAATATACAGCGCTCGTTTCCTTTTATAATTGCTAGTGTAGTCAGATTACGATAGGTATGGAGATCAGATTCAGGTACTTAATAATTTCTATCGAATGAAGCAAATCAATCTCATTTATACATTTAATGCCAATCGATTGCTACTAGTGTAAGTATGATAAATCATGTTGAAAGTAAAACAAGCGATGAATAAAAACAGCCAGTCAACCGTCGTAACCAACGTTACATTACAGGTAAAAGATGCAACGATGTCACGATCGCTGTCGTTACCATAATGACGACATTTTTACTTCCATACTTATATCTAAATATTGTAAATGCGAAGTTAACCCTGCTGCTGTTATTTTGTATTTTTCACATAAACCTTTTATACTACGATTATTGTGACGAAAGGAAGACAAATTTAGAACTCTAAATTTCTTTTACATACTTTTAGGCTTAGTTTTATCTTGGAGTATTTATAATAAATATCCTAGGACGTAAGATAAAGTTACTGAAATTCACACGCCTGGAGTCACGGGCAAAAGTTAACTGCATTCTGCTGCATATAAGTATGATAGATTCGCAGCATCAGACGTTCTATGGATGTTAATAATGATATTTAGCCGGTTAAATGTAACAAGATGATATTTATTACTTTGTTTATTTTTCGAGTATCACGCAACAACGGATTTTTAAAATTTTTTTTTTTTTTATGTATCTTCTCTATTTCGCAAATGTAGCCGCGAGCAATCTTCTGTGGCATGCGGAACTACGTTTCCACCTACGACCTGAAGTCATTAATTAATATGCTTTACTGTGTTGGCAGCGACCCGAAATGTCTTGGCCTCCGAAACAAGATATTGCCGTTATCCGCGGTTCTGTGAAATCCCTCGCGAGTTATTAATAAATATGTACTTATTTATTTTTAATTGACATGATGAGAGTGAGGTCACTCATGACGGCTTAGGCTTCAAGTACAGGATGCCGGAACCGCATCGGCGCCGGACCGAAACCGCGTGTTCAATTTTGATGCTGAGTTAAGTAACGATTACAGCGCAGGCGCGATATTCATTCGTATACACTAAAATGCGGTCCGGCGCTGGTGCGGTTCCGGTGTCATGTACTTGAAGCCTTACTCCGGCGGCAGGTGATCTGCGGCAGATTCGAGACGGTGCTGCAGGACGGGCTGCGTGAGGACGCGCCGGCGCACAGCGGCGCGCGCCGCTGCCTGCATCCTTCCTACTACTACCACGTAAGAGCCTCGCTTTCACATCCTACTCGTGGCTTGGAGGGGTTTATCGCCGTCGCACAATTCAATTCACAATCAAGATGTGACAATCTATTATTATTCTTCTAAAATTAGCAGACACGTGTGAAAATTGGACATTGAGTTTGAATAGCATACTTTTTACTGTTATTTTATCTTATAACTTATATAAGTAATTGTTAGGAAGCTTATCCTATGCTGAGGAGTGACCAAGTACTTAGTTGTTTGTAATTTAAACATAGTAATTTGTTTCCAAGATTCAAATTATACTTATATTACCTATGTATATTGTGAACTTTTTTATTTTGTAATGATAAATTTTATCCACCAGGCCCGTTGTTGATTTACATACATACATAACATCACGCCCGTAATACCCGAAAGGGTAGTCAGACTCAAAGGGAAAGCATGCTCCTTTAACCATATTCAGCCAAATATAAAACTGGTCTGGGTTAGATGAAAAATTGTGAAAAAGTATGAACAAGTGGCTAGCTCGTCGCCCAGACTTTGTTGATTTATGTATCTAGTTATATTTTACTTCCACATTATTTTTATTGTCTGATTTGGTAGAAAGTACTTCCATTTCCCAGTTTGGTATGGGCAAAAACCAAGATTGTTAAGAGGAAAAATTTTATTGCTTTTTGCATTGAATAGGCTCCAAAACTAATGAAGCGATTTAAAAAAAATCTTTTACCAATAGAAAACTATGATTTCAGCGAGTAATTAAGGCTATATTTTATCCCCGTATTTCCACGGGAACAATAATTACACAACTGATACCACGAGGCGCTGCTAGTATTTTAATATATTTGATATAATATGAATGAGGGTATGTTGCGTGGCGCCAGGTGGGGGCAGGCGCGCTGTGCGGCGCGCTGTGGGTGGCGCCGCTGGGCGGCGGCGCGCGCTCGGCGCTGCTGGCGGCGCTGGCGGGCGCGCACGTGCTACCCGCCGCGATGCACCCCGCACTGCTCGCGCCGCGCCCCTCCCTCGACCGTGATCCCTTCCGAGAGACCTTCAATGCCACCACCGACTATGACGAGGACTTCCTTAATATCCTGTAAAAATTTTCACATAGACCTCTTCCCCTTCTTATCGATCCATGTTGTTTATTTTATCTATACATAAATCTACTAATATTATAAATGCGAAAGTAACTCTGTTTGTCTGTCTGTTAAGCATGAAAATGCTGAAACCGCTGAACCGATTTTAATGAAATTGAGTATAGAGGTTGAGTATATGAGATAGAGCCGAATTTATGACGCGAAAAAAAGCCTGAAAGGGTTGAAATTTCCGAGCCCGACATACCCTTATAGGCTCTTACTCAGGTCGGACGGTGCGTAAAGGCATTCCTAATGTACAAAAAAAAAAAAAAAGGGGATAAAAAATAACGTTTCTGTGTCAGACAAAATTCTATAATACAAAAATGATAGTAATATGAGTGTTAAGAATTTTGAAGGTATATCTTGTATTTATAAAACCATACATAGACAAAGTTGTGAGCGGTTAATTAGAAGCTATAACTTTTACACCCGCACTCACCTTCCGCATAACGATCACTGGAATATCGAGGTCGTATTGAAATAGATGTGTCGTTCTTTGTTCTTATGTATCTATAGAAATATAGCTAATGTAATATTTGAAACATGTTAGGTTCTGGTTAGGTTAGATTAGTTCACAGACCACAGAAATACTCCGTGGGTTAGTTAATAAGATGTCATGGTATAAGGCCTTAAATGACTTTCCATGAGAAATATCTCCTTTCTCTTGAACTGGGATCATTTATGTTGTCATGAGATAGGTAAGTACTTAATATGTGGAATGCACCTTAGAAGCTTATTATGTATGCTTACCTAATAATGTATGTGTACATATTTTGTCAGATTCCACTCTAAGTTATGTTTATTGTTAAAAATTCACAATAAAGTGTTGTATAGACACCCTTAAAGGTGAGACTTCCGTGAAACAACCATCTCTTGCGCAGACTACAGGAGGACCCCAGTCCAGTTCACTCGGCGCATTGTCTTTTCATTATTCAGATTTGACTGCCTCGTTGGTCTAGTGGTAGCATGCGCCGTCTAAGGACCAAGAGGTCCCGGGTTCAAATCCCGGGTCGGGCCAAAAAATTTGTGGCTGGGTATTTCAATACCCAAAATTACTCAGTAACAGCCCGGAGTCAGGAAGTTGGAGGTTTAATCACCCCCGTGCCTCGGAAAGCACGTTAAGCCGTTGGTCCAGCGCCTAATCTCTCTCCGGTCATGTCGAATTGCCGTCTCACCGGACTAGGAGAGTGAAGAAATAGAGAGTGCACCTGTGTTAGCGCACACACTTGTGCACTATAATATCTCCTGCGCAGATGGCTAATCCTCGTTGAGATTGGCCGCCGTAACCGATATCGGTTAGGAGGACATTATTATTATGTCTGACTTTTCCATTTCTCGGGACTATAGAGTCCCGGACTTTTGGGAGGCGTGTGTGGGGCCGAAGCCAACACGCAGAGGCCCTTTAAAGTCAAGTATGATTTTAATGTAATGTGACACCAACCGACGATTATCCCTGTATACACTATAAAATGCAGCCAAGGACAACCCCCGGTCAGTGCAGGACTATGGAATGGAGTGGAAGAACAAAGAATCTGGGCTATTAGGATGAGGTGCTAGTGGACTGGGTAACCGGGACTATGGAAAGGACTATGGCACCTGCCCGATCTATGTTTAAAAACACGAATAAAATGGGCAGGTGGTGACTCGCCACCTCACTTTCATGGGCCCCCCATTGGTCGCACACACAAGGCACGAAGCAGGAGCGACGGTGGGCAACATTGTGTGAGCGGCTCAGGGTGTGGAGAGGTGTGCACCGCTTTCTACCCAGTGGCTTACGCCACTGTGCCAACTCGCGACTTAGGCATGTTTCACTTCCACCCTGCGAGCATATAGCTCTGACGCCCCACTCTGGACGGCCGGCTAAGGCAAGCCAGAGGTGAGAGTCCTGCGGCCCCTGTGGGGTCCACTCCCACCGGCCAACTAAGGCAAGCGGAGAGAGGGGCCTGGTCGACTCTCAGGGGCACGGGTGTCCCAAAGGGTGTCAATCCCATTCAGCCCGCCACAAGCTGCCCTGGGGAGACTGGTTGCACTGGTAGAGAGTCACTGCCTTTCATGGTGCGAAAATCAGCGACTCTCACCAGGGGGCGGTGGGTTATTATTATTATTATTATTATTTTCATTAATCATATTTCCAATATCCAATAACGAATGTTATTTTCAATTCTATTTCCCATCTTTCAATGTATCAAGTCATTGACTTTATGTTTTTGTGAAAAGAACCAGTACCTATTAGGATATTATATAAACCTGCACTTTCCAAAAGAATTAGATGTGCTAGGAAACGTCGACTGCATAATCCTAACCTTTTGTCAACACTCTGTATGTCAAACTATATTGCCAATAAAACATTACCTACATTCCTCAGTTATGTAAGTAGATGATGTTTCCAAATTGACATTAGGTTCATATTGCGAAAGAGTGCAAAATATGCAGATAGCTAAATATCTCATATTCTAGAATTATAGTAGATTGTTGATGTTTATTATTTTGTTGAATAGTATGAAGCTTATGTACCTATTTAAAAGAAAATGTGAGTACTCCTTACTTGAACTACCATCTAAATAATATTAGATATAGATATCTTATTATTATTATAGATAAATGCTGAAGTCACTTTGGGTGTCTAACTCTATGTCTGAATTACTTTACCGATTGTGATTAAATTTGATGATACGCCAAAACATTGATCCTTAAAAAAGACATAGACAGACAAACATACAACCCGCGGTAATCGCGCGATTATCTACTACTGACCTACTTTTTTGTCTTACACAATATGTTTGGTGTTATGTGATAAAAAGTAACCACTTTTTATCATAAAATATCAAAATTACAACATTTTACTCGATTCTGTTAGCAAAAAAAATCAGTCAGTCGAATTAAGAACCTCCTTCTTTTTTTTGAAGTCGGTTAAAAAGGAAAATGTCGAAAAGCATTTGCATTTAATTCGTAGTCATAGTTCAAAATCAATAATTAGGTATCTATTAATTTAAAATTAAGCATCTCTGTCTTTTATTTTTTCATAACGAAAATATTTTGTATGTAGGGCACAAATCCACACGGGCCGAAACATCGTGATGTTGTTCTTCATAACCATCGCGCTGCTCATATTCAACAGATATGTGAGTACATTTTCGTATCCCATAGCAAGCAATATATTATTATTATGGAATACCCTGTAATCTCGCGAATGGTTTATGGAGCTATTTTAAAGTAGTGTTTACTTTACAGATTGAGTCGCTGGAGCGGGCGCGGCACTCGCGCGGGGAGCGCATGCGCGTGCAGGTATAAATAATAATATAATTATATTTATTTATTATGGAATATTTATTTATTATTATTTATTAATAAATAAATATCAGACTACATCACATACATTGATCTGACTCCGAGGTAAGTAGCTTAAGCACTTGTCTTACGGATATCAGAATCAACAGTGGTATTACAAATATATAATTAAATATTTAATATAAGTACTTCTTCATAACACGAATGTTTGTTCTGGGTGGGGATCAAACCCACAACTCTTGGCGCATGGGGCAGGGTCACTACCGAATCCTGTCATCACTGCGGCTCCGCTGAGGACAGTGCTGAGCACACGTTGGAGGAGTGTCCAGCTTTTGCCGTAGAGCGCAATGCGCTATCCGCCGTTGTTGGGCAGGACCTCTCTCTACCGACCGTGGTGTCTGCCATGGTGAGTAGTGAGGGGTCTTGGGACGCGGTGCCTTCTGCGGCAGTGTCATGTCGCAGAAGGAGAGCGCCGAGCGCCAGCGCGAGCTGGACGATCCCGCCCGACGTCGTAGGCGAGACCGCCGTGGCGATGGTGTCTAGCCCGGCGGCGCCCTGCAGGGGGGGCTCCGAATACTCCTGAGGTATCCATGCCTGTCGTAGGAGGCGACTAAAAGGGCCTTTGGGGTCGTGGGGGTTAGAGGGGGGGACCCCCTGGCCCTCTATCGTCCCCAGAGAAGACGACTGCATGTGTTACACCCGGTCCGTTAGGATAGGGTACACAGCTATCTATGTGGTCGTAAAACACCACCCTAGGTGTTCTGGGGGACAATATCACTCCCTCGAGATGGGCCGCAAGGCGGCAGCGCGCGCTGCGTAGACTTTTCGAGATGAATCCCGACAGTGGGGATCCCGTTGGTTTTGCGTTAGCGCCCGAAGAACGGCAGCCTTGAGGTTTAGTCGGTAGGGGGGCTGGAGATTGCTACCGGCTTCGAGCCCGACACACCCTGTAGGCCCTATCCAGGTCTATTTGGACGGTGCGTAAATGCATTCCTCAAGTACAAAAAAAAAAAAAGGGTCACTACCGAATGGGCTATCGAGCCAGTAATTATGTATGATAAGGTATGTGCCTACGTACCAACTTAACTGCAATAGTATTTCCAGACGCTACCTACATTCAAAAGAATTAGTCAATGACACGGATGAGGGATTGGCCTAAACCCTTTTAAGATTCTTAATAGTATCTTTTACAAAACCTATCGTACCCTAGAAGATCTTTAAATCCACCCTGGAAAAAACCTGTGTGGGAGGATTTCTTTCTTTCCCTACGAGGGACTTGGTCGTCAGAGTCATGGGGCTTGATGTAGCGGATAGTGTGGCTGAAAATAATAGTCATTGGCTACACTGGGAATAAAATTTCTCCTTCGAAGCTATCTGTATACGGTTTTCACTACACATTAGCATAATCTCCCAACGATTCGTGAACAGAATAATATTAACTTTTATACTGTTTTTTTCCGTAGGTAGGTAACTATCCCATAACATATAATAAAACTTACTATAAAGATAATTTCATTTCACTTATTTACTTATTTAATTTATTTGCCTTATTTAAGGTATTTTTCATTAAACATTTATACCTTCTATTCCATTTTGCGCGCTGGTTACACGACGGATATGTTGTGGACGAGTGTTGAGCACAAACAAAATGCATTCACATACAAATGACAGAAGTAATGGGATATGTTTAGGATTGAACCTTAAATTTCGATCACTGAAAACATGAGCAGTATGCTAAAACGTATGAATACAACGTTTTAATCGATCGATCGATATGAAACGTTCTTAAATTGATTAGCGCACTGTGTTTATAAAGCGCTATTTGGTATGCGCTCGCGTCCGCAGCTCCTACAAAATGATGCCGTGGACAAGTTATTTACATAACGCACGATGATGCAGGCGGAGCAAGCAGCCGACTTGCGTCGGCGGAACCAGGCGCTGGTGCACAACGTGCTGCCACCGCACGTGGCGCGGCACTTCATGGGCGCGCGCCACCACCACCGCGACTTGTACAGCCAGAGCTACGCGGAGGTCGGCGTGCTCTTTGCCTCCATGCCCAATTTCTCAGGTACGGTGGTCTATTGGGATAATTATTATAAATAAATTAGTGCAGCTATAGCTGAGAAAGACGATGCAGCCTTCTGGATAGTATTTCTTCACTGTAGCTATAATATGCATAATAGGACCTATTGTTTAATATAATGAGGCAAAATTTGGTTTGTTTGTGCCATTTACTCGTAGTGCCAGTTAATAAAATCAGCTGCTGTTGATATAATTTTAAAAAATTTACAATATCTTACCTCATGTTTTTACTAGAAATTTCGACAACTTCTTGTTAAATTGTGTACGTACCTAATTCGTCAATTTTATGAACCGTTGCAGAGTTCTACTCGGAAGAAACAGTTAACAACCAGGGCCTGGAATGCTTACGGTTTCTCAACGAAGTTATATCAGACTTCGATTTGGTAATTTTCTTTTTTTACTTGCATGCACGATTGTGTATAAACGCAAACAACTTGTCTACATATCATGAAGTCATTAGCAAACTACCTAGCTTCGCACGGGTAGAGTTATATTTCTACGCATAGTTTTGCTAATTCACACTCTTTAAATACCTACATATTATATAAATATCTTTCTGGTAAAAAGTCTGTCTGTTACATAAAAATTGCATAGAAATTCATGCAGTAGTTTTCAATACACCTCAATCCGGTCATATAAATAAATGTAAAGTCTAGACGCCACGGCTGCAATTTTTATCAATGGTTACAATTTTAAAAAATAATATTTTGTGTTTTTCAGTTGGCTGACCATTTTACCACATTAATAACATAAATATAGACAATCCTTCTATTTGGTGACTTCAACTTAGTACAATCGTATATGTTTTCGTTTGCAATAGGTTGTATAACACAAATAAAGTATACATAAATAGCGATACACATTATATACCTACATACATTTTACATACATAAAATCACGCCCATAATCCCCGAAGTGAGGCAGAGTTAAAGGGGCAGCAAGCCCCTCTAACCACGTTCAGCCAAAAATAAAACTGGGCCGGTTTAGATGGAAACTTGTGAACATCTACTCACTACATCCTCAAAACCCGATATATCATTAGTCACGTTTTACGATATGCTAGGCAAGAAACCCAGTTGGCACTTTCTTTTTATGTCCCAGACCAATAGGGCGATACATATTGTTTTCATTAAATCAGTATTTGTTTGTACATTTCAGTTACTAGAAGATGCAAAGTTCAGCAAGGATATTATTAAGATCAAGACAATCAGTTCCACCTACATGGCTGCATCAGGCCTAAACCCAACTCGACAGATGCAGGTATGCTACATTTTAAATTAATATTTTTATTTAGTACATTTTAGACAGTCCGTTGACAGTTCACGGGTTCGATTCCGACACCGTGTTGAAATGTATTTCTGTTATCTGTCTGGCTTTCAGTATACAAGTGCTCCAGCTACTGACCTTGGGCTCACTTTACGACTATAGACCTGTGTTATGTTATTTCACTTGCTCTTCTTTGGAGTATGTTCAGTTGAACTAACTCATTTATAACATAATATTATATAAATATTACCTAATAAAATAGTTTGAGTCGTGGTGGTAGCTTGATGGTAAAGACATAGATACGCCTCATTTGAAAGGGGTTTAAAACTGAGCATATCCACAGGTACAATATTCCAAATCTATGTACGTATTTATACTACTAATTCGCCGTTGAGGGTGCCTAATCATTGTGATAAAACTTTTACATTCAAATGACAATGGATGTACCTAACCGTGATCCAAAATGCCTGGTTCTTCTATCTAAACGTTACGAAGGTGAGGACGGCAGTCGCTCAACGTAATTATCAGACTTGCTAAATCTAGGATCCTGGTCTAAGCCGGGATATAACGCTAGGAAAAAAATTGAGAAACATTTTGTATAGGCATATCTACATTGAATCGAAATCCAATCATCATCATCTTCCTAGCGTTATGTCCCGTTTTTAGACGGGGTCCGCTTAGACCATGATCCAGGATTTAGCCATTCTGGTAATTACATTGGAGCGACTGCCGATCTGACCTTCGTAACCCTAAGATAGGGGAACCAGACAATTTTTGGATCATGAATCGAAATCCAATCATTCTACATATTATATACCTAAGTACTATTTGTTTATGTTTATATTCACATTCCGAAGTGATATAAAGTTGAATATCAGAAGCATTGGTTCTGAACTTTTAGGACATTTCTATTGTTAGGACAATCAACAGGCTCTGTAGACAAAATATGTTGATTTAGCCTACTTCCATACTTACTGATAAATAGTTTTTTGGCATTCACTGCAATATAAAGAAGAAAAAATTCGACCGTACATCACTTTGTTTTTGGGTGAAAATACAAGTATGACAAAATTTTGTTATAAGTATTGTAGATATCTAATGATGTAATGTTCATTTTTTACTTGAATTTGAACAATATTATTCCGATTATGCATACTCTTATTTGACACAATATAAATAAAGTTGTCAAGGATAATCCAGTGAAATCGGATGATTCAGAGAATTCTTGAAATTAATGGCGCTTATTGAGCCTTGTATTATTATGCAATGTAACCTTTGCCTTATCTCGTGACGAATTTAGGTATTATTAAGCAAGTCGGTACGTTTGAAAATTTGTTCGCTGTTTTGAAAACAAAACGATTTATTTCACTTATGACAGTAAGTTATGGATGCTGTGAGTTCCACTCCAATATTAATAGATATTATGCAGCCGTTACATACATAAATGATTTTGTAGCTTCGTAGCAATAAGCGACACATAATTAGTTATGAAATTAAATAGAAAACCCAAGATTTATTGGTTTTGTTATTATACCTAATAAATACATCTTTATATGAGCTTGGTTTCGATGTCTTTGAATATACAGGGGTCCCCTGTTCAAGGGATGCCCTCCCCCCACACCGATCGGGGGTCCCTGGGATTTTGCCACTCCTGCCACCCTATAGTTACGCCCTTACATGGGTAAACCAGAAAAATTGGATCATGGTTACACATCCCTAGTTATTTTAAATGTGCAGGTCTCAGATAACAAAATAAAAGGCAGATGGACCGCTCGGAACAACGATGTGAGGCAAGAATTAAGCTATGAGTGCGTGACACACTGTAGAAACATTGTATACTAGTGTGCGTGTAAGTTTGCCAGGGTAATGAAAAAAAGTCCCACTGTTTTTTTGTGGTTAATGCTCGAATAATATAATATTGGTTGGTATTGTAACATGTATTTAATTATTTATATTTTACATAAAAATAAACATCTAAAATTATTTTTTTGAAATATAAAACTTTGTAATTATAATCCGACATACAAAACATGCAATCTTAGCAGCCTTTATTTTGCACTAATTTCTTGAAATATGGCCTTTTGGACTGATACTAGTAGCACCCCGCGGTTTCATTCGTGTAGTTCCCGTTCGTGGGATTAAGGGGATAAAATATATACCTAGTAGTTTATTCGTTACATACACACAAATAATCTTTTATCTTTATAACAATAGCGTAGATTACGAGTATTTTCATATTACCCTACTTCAAGGAAAATATTTCAATGTAACCTAGCAACACTACCCAAATTTCATTGAAGTTTTGTGTTCCAAGTTATGAGAAACAAATAACACCGGAAATATAATATCAAAATATTTAGATAATTATTACTGAACTATGCAACGGTACTCCGTTTTCTCGTTTTAATTTTTGGAAAAATTTTTACAATTTTTAAACACACAAGACGGCATTTTTAAGAATTAATTTAAAACACAGACGTGACGTACTGTCAACGCAACACTTTGTTTCGAACTGTCTTGAGTTTGTATTTGCTTTCGATTTTGTATTTGCTTTGCCGGCCGCACTCTCGTGCCCGTGACGGGTCTATCTGCCTTTTGTTCTGTAATCTGAGGTGCGGGTGTTTTCCCTTGCTGTTGAGCGATTGGCATAAATCAGTGTCCTGTAATAAATACGGCTTTGAATCAGTACACCTTGGATAAGAGGCGCGTATCTTTACCATTGTGTGTGCCACCACCACTCCGTTAATTTCCGGGATTGCAATGCTGGATTCTGCAATCGAGTTGGGCCCAGTATAATTTTAGCTGTGCTGGATCCAGCGACATGTGCTGATGCAATGCCGCTGGGTCTCAATCTCTACTAGAGATTGAAATGCTGGATTTTTTTGACGCTGGATTACAAGTCCTAGTCAAAACCAATCCTTAGTTATACCTATTACATTGACTAAAAAAGACATATAATCGGAAGTTGTGTAAAAGCCTTCAGATGGTGTGTTGGTGCGGTGGGCCCACTTGGCTTGCCTGGTAGAGTTCGCACTGGAGCTGCAGCGCGTGCTGGCAGCTATCAACGAGCAGTCGTTCAACCACTTTGTGCTGCGGCTGGGCGTCAACCACGGACCCATCACCGCAGGCGTCATCGGCGCCCGGAAGCCCCACTACGACATATGGGGCAACACCGTCAACGTTGCCTCGCGCATGGAAAGCACCGGGAAAGCGGGCTCCATACAAGTAAAAAGCTATTAATACTTATTCCTTTCCGGTAGTAGCAGCAATATCAAATGACTACTGACGGCGAGCTTAGAAAGTTAATGAGTATGAAATGTAGATCACTGTATAATGATTGGTGTTTGGTGCATGGACCAACCATATTTTTTGGGATACTGGTGAGGTCATTTGTTACCTTTTTATCCTTGAACCGTGGTAAAAAAAAGTCACGGTTATGTAAATATGACCTTTTAATGCTTTTTAAAAAAAAAACACCCAAAATCTCGTATTTAAAACCCTATAACTTATATTACTCATTTTAATATAAGTTAAGGCTTAGTCAATGAAATATTTGCGAATGCGAGTCTATCTGACTTAGATGTTGACGATTGCTGGAACATTTTGAAAGAGAGCATGGTGGACAGTGCAAAAGAGGCATGTGGATGCGCAAAGAGACGTAGAACAATGAAAGGTGACGCATGGTGGGATGAGGAGGTCAAAGCCTCCGTAGCGAGAAAGAAGAAGGCCTGGCTTGACTATGTCTCATCTTTGCAAATGGATGAAAGTATGCTTGAGATGAAGAAAGAAATATACCGTTAATGCAAGAGTGAAACTAAAGCTTTAGTGAAAGAGAAGCGTGAAAGAGTAGCTATGAATGAAGAAAGGAGGCTGACGAATAGTTTTGAGGCTAATTCCAAACTCTTTTGGAGGGAGGTTAAGAGGTCTCGGGGGTATCCGTCAGCGTCCGGAATGGGTAAGATTAAATCTAAAGCTGGTGATATTCTTGCAAACCCGAATGAGGTGTTAGAACGGTGGAGTGAATATTTTAGAGAAATGTATGAGTATGTCTCGGATGTTGGCACTGAGAGTGAGGCTATGTCTGATTCTGTGGTACCAGCGTTTGATGAAGATATCACTATGAATGAGATTGAATGGTCGATACGAAGTTTGAAAAGTGGAAAGGCCGCGGGAATAGACAAGGTATCTGCGGAGATGATCAAGCTAGGTGGCGCTAGCGTCCAGGATGCTTTCTGGTTCTTATGCAATCTATGCTGGAGAAACGGAAAGGTCCCAATGGACTGGAGACGGGCAGTCATCGTGCCTCTGTACAGGGGTGCTGGGTCACGTATGGACTGTGCCAGTCATAGAGCCATCAGTTTGATCAGCTTAGCAGCAAAGGTGTATGGCAAGATTATTGAGAGGAGAATGAGGGTGAAATCTGATGGAATGTTGTGGGAGGCACAGGGAGGTTTCCGGAATGGTAGAGGATGCACGGATCAAGTCTTCTCTCTTCGCAACATCGTGGAGAAGCATCTGGCCAAAAGCCAGAGGGTTTTTTGCGGTTTTGTGGATATGGAGAAGGCCTTTGACAGGGTTGTACGAAAGGACCTTTGGAACATATTGCCGAGATATGGGATTGATGGAGCATTGCTTCGTGCTGCGCAGTCCACCTATGTGGGCTGTACGGCATGTGTGCAAGTGGAGGGCAGCCTGTCACCCTGGTTTGACGTCAATATTGGTGTCAGACAAGGATGCGTGCTGTCTGCTCTGCTGTTTATCCTATATCTCGACCATTGTCTCCAGAGGATTAGATCTATGAATGTTGGAGTGCGTATGGGTGACTTGGTTGTGAACTGCCTGCTTTACGCGGACGATGCCGTACTGCAGAGTCGGCATCGGATCTGCAGCAACTAGTCGCAACATTGAAAAATGATTGTAAGGAGAGAGGCTTACATTTGAATGTAAAGAAAACAAAGATTATGGTGTTTGAAAGAGATGAAACCAGAACGGATACAAGGATAACGGTTGACGATGTAGTGCTGGAACAGGTGAATGAAATTGTATATCTAGGATCTGAATTTAGTGGAGGTGGAAGGTACTCCGCTAACAGTGTATGTAGCACCGCTAACATACGGAAGCGAGAGTTGGGTATGGCAGAAAGAGCATGAAAGTAGAATAAACGCGGTCGAGATGCGTGCGCTGCGGAAAATCTGCGGTGTATCGATCACAGACTGCGTTCGGAATGATGATGTAAGAAAGAGAGTTGGTCTGAAGGACAGCGTCGGAGTCAAGGTAAGAAGAGGCATGCTCCGGTGGTTCGGACATGTGGAAATAATGTGAAAAAAAGATATACAATGCGAAAGTATAAGGATGTAGGAGCCGCAGAAAGCCCAGGCTCACCTACCACGACCAGATTGGTCGTGTATTAAAAGAAGGTGATGTTAGGAGTCATAAAAACCGTAGAGCTTGTATGAAAAGGATTATGAATGTTGAAGAGGCGAGTGAGGTGTGTAAGGATCATGCCATAAGGCGTTCGGTTCTCTTTGCCTACCCCGCTAGGGAAGTGGCGTGAAGTTTAGTTAGTTAGTTAGTTTAGTAGTTACTCATTTTAAGTATTTATGTATATATAGAAATAAAATGAGTTTTATAATTTGGGTGTACTTATATATATATGTATGTATAGACTTTTTATATTTTAATTAGGTCATGTTTCTTTTTGTGGTGATAAATGAAACAAAAAGCTTTATTTCTTTTAATACGCATACGTCACATAATAAAAAAGTGTGCTTTTAAAATGAGCAATAAAAAAGTTATAGGGTTTTAAATACGAGATGTTGGGTAGTTTTTTTTTAACACTAACTAACTAACTACGTCGCACGACGTCGTGAGTATATGCTTAGGAAACGGCGCAACGTCTTATGACGTCCTAAAGATTATGATATGTGTTTCGGCGGAACGTCGCCCGACGTCTCATTTAAGAGTAAATTCATATACCGTTGCTCCTTTGCGCCGCATGACATCCCATTTTTGTAGTTTGTTGCGCCGTGTAGCTTGGTTACATGGCATATGTCTTACGGCGCGACGTCTTCACACGTCGCTTTATTTTGTATGGAAAAAAGGTTGCGCCATTATGCAACATTTTGGACATGTGGTTGCTCACGCGAACGTGTTAAAAAGCATTAAATGCAGCATGTGTATATAGTCTTAATACGCATACGTTACATAATTAAATTATAATACAAAGTATACTTTTTGTGTCATGTTGGTCTGGGACTTAAAGGAATTTGCCAACTGTGTTTCATGCCTAGCATGTCGTAAAAGGCGACTAATGGTATTATTATTTATTCTTATTATTATTTACAATGTTTTATCTAACCCAGCCCATTGTTAAATAAAATCATGTGCAGGCACATTTATAAAAAAATATGTTTTTCTCAGGTAACAGAAGAAACATGTCAAATTCTGCAAAGCTTCGGATACTACTTTGAGCAGCGCGGCCTAGTCGCAGTCAAAGGAAAGGGTCAACTAATGACCTACTATTTACAAGGGAAACGTGACACTCCGGTGCTACAGACTGAAAAACCTATTGTGAGTGATTAATTATAAAATTAGCTAAATTTCGGTATGTAATTTGTTAGATACTTATATCTCATTTAATATTGGTAGAAGATAGGTACAGATCTCAGATTAGAGAACAAAAGGCAGATGGACCGCTCGGAACAAAGATGTGTGGCAAGAATTAAGCTATGAGTGCGTGACACACTGTAGGAACATTGTATCCTAGTGTGCGTGTAAGTTTGCCAGGGTAATGAAAAAAAGTCCCACTGTTTTTTGCGTTTAATGCTCGAGTAGTTTAATATTGGTTGGTATTGTAACATGTATTTAATAATTTATATTTTACATTAAAATGAACATCTAAAATTTAATTTTTGAAATATAAAACTTTGTAATTATAATCGACATACAAAACATGCAATCTTAGCAGCCTTTATTTTGCACCAATTTCTTGAAATATTTCCTTTTGGCATCTATACATGAGACGCACACTAGCAGCACCCCGCAGTTTCACCCGTGTAATTCCCGTTCGTGGGAATAAGGGGATAAAATATATACATAGTAGTTTATTCGTTACTTACATACAAATAATCTTTCATCTTTATAATAATAGTGATATTCTATGATGGTGATATTCAAATACTCGTATTCTATACGAGTATATATATATATAGAGGTTACGTTGAAATATTTTCCTTGAAGTATCAAGGAAAATATTTCAACGTAACCTAGCAACACTACCCAAATTTCATTGAAGTTTTGTGTTCTAAGTAATGAGAAACAAATAACACGGAAATATAATATCAACATATTTAGATAATTATTATTTAACTATGAAACGGTACTCGTATATCTCGTTTTAGTTTTTTGGAACAATTTTTACAATGTTTAAACACACAAGACGACATTTTTAAGACTTAATTTAAAACACAGATGTGACGTACTGTCAACGCAACGCTTTGTTTCGAACTGCTATATTTAGGTATATACTGCTATATATTTGCTTGGCCGGCCGCACTCTCGTGTCTGTGACGGGTCTATCTGCCTTTTGTTCTCTAATCTGAGATACAGATATTTATATTTAGGGTTGATTATAGTATACCTAAACTGAAACCGAAACACGGTTCATATACAGTTTTAGTAGGTTTAACTTTATTTGAGGTTCTGTAAACTTTTTTTGTCAAAATTTAACATGGTACCTATAAAAACTATTGCAATCGATTCTACAGGATTAACGATTCTGTGGAAACAGCTTTCAGGTTTCGTATGTACTAAAAATAAGGCTATATATATATACAGCCTTATTTTATAGCCTTATATATATATATGATATTATGAGTCTAGTGGAATCAAGAGACTAAATATGTTACTACTGCTACTGTACTAAGATATGTCCTTAGGGTTTAAATGAAACCCTAAGGACACTTCACTTAAACCCTAAGGACATATCTTAGAACAGTAGTTACATATTTATTCTTTTGATTCCACTAGACTCGTAAGCCTAAATATGAATACTAAAGCTTTTAAAATGTTTATTGGTCTCACTGGTATATTCGCTCACGTGACAACTGAATGTAGATGGACGTCTCGTGTGAAAGAGAATTTATTGTACATACAAAAATGTCTAACCGGTCCCACAGTTCAGAGAAATAACCAAAAATACGTTAAATGTACTTGCTTAGACACTTATTACTATTCTGCAACAAACGGGTCAATAAAAATAATGTCGTCAAGTCGTAGCTTTCACTTAATGTTTGTTAAACTAAGTATTTGGTATACGGAAACAAGTTTAGAGGTCTTTAGTAAAACTGGTCGTGATATTAAGTAATTTATGAATTTACTACTTAATTTCGACAAAATATTAGATTTCCAAAATTGCACAATTTGCTAATTGATTATTGTTACTACTTATTAATGCTTATATTTAACAAATAGGTACCTTGTATGATAAAAATGTGCAATAATTAGGAATACTGTTTGTGGAGTGTTGGTAGCTCAATGGTAAAGACACGCGCCTCATAACCGAGAGGTGCGGGTTTATCAAACCTAAGCACGTACTTCTATATTTTTCAAATCAATGCACGTATTTAAACCACTAGCTCGATGGTGAGGGAAAACATCGTAATGATATCTGCAAATTGAAATAACTTTGAATTTGTATCTATGATCCAAAAACTGTACAAAATTTTCTAAATTTATCCAAAAACAGGTTTTACTTATATTTAATAACACTTTTGGAAAACAAATGACTGTTGGTGACACAGACGAGATTATTGAAAATGGAGGAAGTCGTCGCGCCGGGGAACCGGGCGCGATCCGCACAGTCTACCCGGACAGGCCGAGTTTCCGTCGCCCTGCACGGTCAGGCCGCGCGGATTGTGCCCGAAATACAACGCTCATACATCGCCAACTCCACCAGTACTGCCGGCATCACTTCGATATTCTTTTTTGTTGTATTATGTAAATTAAATAACTGACCCTCGTACTTATTTATGATTTATCTGTGAATAATACCTATTCAAATAGAAAAGTACTGGTTTTCTGTTGTATCTTATACATAGCCGGATTATTCATAAGGCACAAAACATTTTAGGATGTTTGAAATGGTTAAAGGGCCCGACATTTGCTCAAGGGCGCCTGACCTGATCCTGATCCGGCCCTGATCTATATGCATACATAAAAATAAAAGCTAACTGACTGACGATTAACACACAGCTCAAACTACTGGATGGCTATGTGAACAAAGAAATCACGAGTCACTCGCTGTTGGTCATACCTAAATAATATTATGTCAAGTATAGCGTTTAAGAACTCTTTGTACCTATTGTAAATTATTACCATTACATTATTTTGTACTCTTTTACAAATGTGTTTAAGATTCCATTAGTGTGGTGCGAGGTATATGGTAAACGGTTTGTGAGGAAATCCCGTCATATTCTTCTTCTTACAATGCTGTGATGGCGCATATAGCTGTGATTTAATCTCATCAGTTTATTTCTACTACTTGTGCTTAACTTCTTTAAACTTAATGTATAAATGTTTCCTATATTACTTATTTTATACGGTAAAGGACGAAAATTTTTAGGAATGTTCCTTTTTATTTTGGATGTCAAAGTCAAAGTCAAAGTCAAAATATTCTTTATTTATATAGGTTTCAAAGAAACACTTATAAATCGTCAAAAACAGTTCAAAGAGATATGATTCTACCACCGGTTCGGAATGTTGCATCTACCGAGAAGAATCCGGCAAGAAACTCGGTAGTTACTTTTTTCAACAACAGTATTAACAAAGTTATAAGAATCATATTTAACTTTGAACCATGTTTCAAAGTGGGCCTGGTTTGAAATAAGATAATAAAAATTTATAATTACTAAGAAAAAATAAAAATATGACCAGAGCAGACCAGTCCCCAAAGGCGGCACCTGTTCCCAAGCATGACGTAGGTATGTGTCAGCCATCGCTTCACTCAACCATATTTTAGGGAATGTAACGACCCGCCACATAGCGCCACCACCCTAGCGACATTTTAGTGAGCATGACTACTCGGGTTGGTCAGAGAAAAATGGAAAAATTAAAATAATAATAACAAGCCAACTAAAGAACACAGCTCAAAGCTTCTTAGGATGTGAAGATGATATTATCTTTATTTAATTGGTTATCAAAATAAGTTTATTGCTCACGTTAATTTAAACTGGTTTAATACTTACATGTTAATAAAACAATGATATTTATTATTGTTTCTGATTTTAATATTTTGTTGGAATTCTGTAAAGAGTCGGGCTGAGCATGGACTGGCTGTCATTTCCGATTGGTTAAAATGTAATCTTCTAACGCTAAACTCCACAAAGATTAACTTTATATGTTTTACAATTAATGATAATTCTCAACCTGATTCAACTTTCGAAATTAAAATTCACGATTGCAAATTAAACTCAAATTGTACTTGCTCTAGTTTAAAAAAAGTCAAAACAATAAGGTATCTAGGCATAATAATAATAAATAAAATTAGATCAGAGACTGAAGTGGTATTTTCATGTTGACCTGGTGGCTACTAGACTGCGTAAATTAATATGGGTTTTTAAAACACTAAGACATGTAGCATCCAAATCACTATTGCATCAAATTTATGTAGCACTAGCCCAATCTATTACAATTTACTGCTTAGCATTATGGGGTGGAACCCTTAAAACAAAATTTATGGAAATTAAGCGTGCCCAAAGGGCTTTAATAAAAGTAATGTTGTTCAAAGAAAAGAAGTTTCCAACCCAAACTCTATACCAAATAGCTGACTTACTCACAGTCAGAAAACTATACTTGTTGCACACAGTTCTAAGAACACATTCAACAAAATACTGTCCAGAAGTAGTGGTAAAAGTAGAAGAAGGGGTGACAAGGTAGCTAAAATTTATTCGCGCACACACTGGTTTTGCCCTAATGAAATTCTTGCATCTGTCTGGACATAATATAACAGGATCAATAATGTATAAAATGTATATCCAATGACATGTAAGCAATTAAAAACAGTACTATTGAATTGGCTGAAGTCTCTCAACTATGATGAGACTGAAATAATACTAAAAATACATACGTTTATTTCGTTCATACTTAACAGTTTTAAATTATAAATGTCTTGTTAACCCTAGAAGCCTAATCTACGCCTGCGAGACGTACATGAAATCGAATATCGTTTATATCTTTCTAACGGTTGAAGCTAGCGTGTTGTGCATTTTAGCCATCTCAGTGGCCACCGGGAGCTTCCGAATGGTGCCCGTGTCGTTAAGATAAGTCCCGCCATTTTTGATTTATCAAGGTATAGTACGCCTGCGAGACGTATGTTTAGGCTTTGTGTAACTTTTAACTAGATTTGTGTGATTTTACTTTTGTTTGTTTTTCGTATATTTATGTCTATTTCTGGCATCCTGAACATGGCATTTGTAAATTCTGCTATTATATATGGCCACAACATAATCAAAAATAATAAAAAGCCATTGAACAGAAGAAAATTCATAAAGCAACTCAGCACAGATTTAGTCACGCCTTGGATGGAAAAAGACTTGAAGCTCCGACATTGTAAAAGATCATTGCGAGAAAATATAAGCCAAATTCTCGTAAAATCTACTCCTTCAAATAATGAAAATCAAGAAGAAGAACCCAAACCAAAAAAACGTAAATAATGTGCCTTTTGCTTCTATAAAAAACAAGAATGTCAAAATTAGTGTGTTATAAATGTAAAAAATCTGTGTGTGGCGAGCACAAGGTTGATGTGTATGTAGACAGTACCTAAAGTTTAACTAGTCTTAGACTGATAAGTTTAAATGTTTTATAATTTGCGTTAAAAATATATATATGTTTCTGATAATTTTGAAGTAGTAATTTTTTTTGTTCCAATTTATGCATATTGTATTTTCGTTGTAATAAACGACTTTGATTATAGTTATAATTTATAACAGTGTTGTTTTATTTTGAGTTTATATTTCAAATTTAAATTTCTGCTAAATAATATTTCTAAAATATGATTATGTTTGCATACAGATGGTAATTTATATATGTACGCCTCTGAGACGTATATTAAGGCTTTATGTATGTCCGTAATAGATTAGGCTTCTAGGGTTAAGGAAGAGTGGCTCCTTCTGTTACAGTTGCTATATTGTAATTACTAGAAGGGGTCAACAATGGTTTTGTAAAATAATTTTGAACTTAAATAAACTATGTTTTATTTATTTTTTTAATATCAAACACGTTATACACTATCTATTACATATAGGTAGATATAACGTGCTGCTAATTAAAAATAAAGTTTTTGAATAATATCAATGTGTTACATACTTTATAGTGTTTCAATACAAGTATTGAAACATTTCTGTTCAACAATGCATTTAACCGCCGGTCAAAACGGAAAACACAAATAACACTAATTGATAGTGTTATGTTTTCCCTAGATCAGAAATGTTTAATTTGTATGATGATATCACGGACTAGTACCTAAAAAAAGAAGGACTTCATGTTATCAAACTATAGCGTGAAGCCAAGTTTATGCATGTGTAAGTGATGTGTGAGAGATACTTATGGATACCAGATATCGGATATCTGTAATTTGGAGCAATTTTTATGTCACCTGAGTAGATTCAATGTCTAGTTAGTGGCGCGGAGTCCTTCTTTTTTTACTAGTCCGTGAATTATATAAAATATATCTTTGAAGATTATAGAATTTGATGAATGCTATATGCTATATATGCTATATGCTATATATTATAGGTAGGAGAGGCAGTGAGAGAGGCGGATCCCGGCGCCGGCGACGCCTTGTTGGCCAACGGCGACGCGCCCGCTCCTTCGATCCGCCCGGCACAACGGCAGTTCGCGCCTTCCGACGCCGACCGACCACTTATACAATCCTAAAACTGGGACAACTGCTTCAAAAAACATCAATCTATAAACAATATTGAATCCCTTTAATGAGTTAGTACATTTTTTACACGATTTATGTAGGTGATGCTGCTAGCCACTCGTCACTAATCGCTAATCACAATTTTCCATCTAAGATAACAAAATGTTTGGCTAAATGTGGTTTATAGAGCTTTTTACTCCTTGGACTCTGCCTACCACTCTGGGGAATGCAGGCGTGATGATGGTATGAGATAGTACAAACCTTTTTCGTTTTTCAGTGTTTAGTCAATTTATGTTTAGAGAACATCCTTGTAGAAGAAGCGACTAATGCGTCAAGTATGTCTATGGTTATAATTAATCATTACTTAAAGGGTTCTTTAAATGTATACATTTGGCGAAGATTGGAGTCTTACAATACTTTCCTACTCAAACCCACTATCTGATCATCTTAATCTTGTATTTTTTATTAATGAAAAGTAAATTAATTTTGTAAGTATGTACTCACACACTGTGTTTAAGACTACTACTTGTGTAAATTAAGCAATATTATTAGTGTATTTCAGATTATCCATTTTTGCGGGAGCTCCATATGGAGATTTGAATAAGTAATTTCCGAAGTAAAATGTGGCCAATAGGTACAAATTAAAGCCCCATGGTAGATATAATCAAAAGGTCGTCTGCACATGGCTTCTCAAGGAGCACATAATTCCCACCCGAGTGTTACGTGCGGATACAATATCCAATTACAATAAAATCTGCGTAGATCAGCAGTTTTAGCTGCCTGAACGAAGGTACACCACAATAACAACATTTATTAGCGATATGTGCGTAGAAAATATTTAAATCTAGAATATTGTACAAATTCGGATATCTTATTGAACGGAATACGCTTATGGACATTTCTTATTTCGAAATAAGTAACTGCGTTGTAATGCCTTATTTATTTATCAATAATCTAGGTAAGCTCGAGTATTGTAAAAAAAAACACCATTACTATGTAATATTTGATTAAATATATTTTAGTAGTATGTACTTAGCAAGATGGTTATTATTGTGGATGCGATTGCTACTTAGACTTGCACAACTCATAGAGATGTGATAGGCCTTAAAATCAATAATTCCTTGCATAAAAAGGACGAACCGTTTTATGAGGAAATGAAGCTCATACCTATTTTTATTCCTGCTTTTATTGAGATACTTTTTACAAATTAAATGATAGATAATATTTATTTTAACCTTGGATCAAATATATTTTATAATCAAGTAAAATACGAGCCCGCCATGCCAGCCCGTTCGGAAATACTTTGGCTTTCTAACGTTTCCTTATTTAGGAAAACTATCTTATATTTTGTATGTGTAAAATATAGTATGTAGGTATGTATTTTCAAATAAAATTATTAAAATTGTCCTTGGGCGTCTTTTAACTTCCATTCCTAATGCAGGTACCGACTTACTTTTTACTTACAATTAGGTTAGCTTTAGTATCTAAATACTCAAGCTAATCTAATTGCTTAGAGTCCTATAACGTTTATGTGTAATTTACGCCTCTGACACGGCAATCAATTAAAATTGCCGCCTTAAATTAAGTTGCGGATAATAATGAGAAAGTGAACGTTGCCTAATGGTTATTGCATAAGTTTACGAATAATATTAATGTCTGTGACGCTATTTGTAGTGTCATGAGGTCATATTTTTTCTTTTAAATATTTATCTACTAGTTACAATTTATCCATGGGTGGTTTTCAAATCTGTCCATGAAAGGTTAAAATAACACTTTTTAGTCTAAAAAATATATAACGCTTAGAAGCTAGATGAAGTTTGATCGTTGGATTAAATCAATTTATATCAATCATGATAAAATAAATACGTATTATATATTTTTTTAATATGTTAAAAGTTTACATATGTGTATTTTCCGTTTGATTATATTAGAAATAAAGATTACTCAACAATTATTAAACTGTGGAAATCGTTCTACGAAAAATTGTATTGTATATTGTACCTAATTATGGTACAGCGAAATGTAGGGTAACTCCATTTCGTATTTACTAAGTCGTACATTCTGGTACCTATATTTTTGGGATGCTAAATATACACAGCGCCTTATATAGAATAATATTTGCTTTATCCTTAAGTAAGTTGTATAAACAAAATTATTTGTATTAGAATGAGAAAACAAAAAATAAACTGCCGCGTTTTTTCACTCCAGAAAATTTGTAACGATAAATAGTAGTAGGAATGGAAGTTATGCTGGTAAAGCTGCTGAATCATATTTATGATTTACAACGTAGGTATTAATGCATTTATAATTTTAGTATATGCGTAAGTAACGCTTTGTCAATAATAAAATGAACTTCTACCTGTTAACATTACAAATTTCCCTAAATCGCGATATGCGAATAAAACTATAAGTAGTCGATGTCTCGGTGTTGCCGCATCTTAACTACCTATAACATAACAAGTAGCTATATTGTGATATTCATTACTAGGTATTTAGGTTTTTAGCATCAATGTCGCTTAGTATGAGAAAAAGTAATGTGTGTATCTACATTGAAATATGTGTCTAAATAATTACTTGATACACTTTTAATAAATACATAGTTAATATTTTAGTACATATAACGTTTTAGGGACTCTGCTGTCGTAAGTCGCCTAGTGTACCTACTATAAATGTAACTAGCCTAAGTATTTATCATGAATGTGTACTTCTGTATTAGGTAAATAAAATAGAATAGTCAGTACGAGTATCTACTGTAATCATTGTCACTCAATTTAGATATTACTTACTAAACAAATATGAAATATAATAGAATAACTGTGTGTATCTTTTTCTAAACGTAATGATGTAGGTCTTCAGTGGTGATATTAAATCTATAGAATGATGATTTAGGTCTATGTAGAAAAATTATTTTATTTTTCTCTCTAGTGATAAATATCTTCCTGTGATTGGTGACTACTAAATAATTTTGTACATGTTTTAGCTCAATAATGATAAAGGTTGAAACTCTCTTGGCTATAATTTTATTGAATAAAAAGCAATATCTATACATAATTTTAAACTCTTTTATTTCTGTCATAGTTGTATTTGAACGAAATAGTAAGTCACCTAAAGATAATATTTTATTTCTTCTTTCTTAAATACCAACTCACTGCTAGCGTTACTTAAAGTGAAGACTAAAGACAATGCCAGCATGGGCGTGGGAGTAGGCTGTAGGGTGCGTATAGATCCGGGATCGGTTCCCGCCTCAAATTAGTCTATCTAGTAAATAGTCTTAGGTATTTTACGACTAACCTTTGACGTTTTTTGTGAGATTTATTTCTAAGACTTCATCAGGGGGGCATTTAAACATATATTATATTAAGAACACTTCCTGAATTATAGTGCTATTGTGATTACGCTAATTTAAAGATCGCTAGCGATAACCAAAGGCACGTCGAATATATTAATGGTAAAATAGAAAGGTCGCGTCTGATGAAGTCTACCTTCATATATTCTTGTGTATAAATATCTCAGTCTTATACTACGAGTTGAATTTATTGATTTATTTTTTCTGAAAACAACGTAAAGCTGTTGTTTAGGCTCGTTGGATAATGAATCGAGGTTGCCTTTGACTGTTCTCACAAAAAGTCTCACGGAAGGTAATGTTTAGTACTTGCTCTACAGTTTTAAATGTATGAATCATCAACATCAAACTGTAAAAGTCTTATGAGATTCCCCTAAAATGAGAGAAAATCGGATTAGTTCATACATACATGGCAGACAAGATAGATCGTTGAAAAATTTGAAAGGCGAAAAAGCTAAGCCATTCGAAGTTAAAATACCAACAGCCATCGAGCTTGCTGCTCACGATATAAAATCGAGGAGGTCATAGTGGCTTTATTAAAGTAAAAGTTGAGTATATAACATTCCAAAAACACCAGATGATGTATAATTTATACTTCACTTAAACCTAATATAGCAATTATTTCTATATACATTCATTTATTTTAAAGCTAATTATATAAAATAAATGTTATCATTGAAAAGTAAACAATTATATACATTTATTATTATTGGTAAATTGTTCTGCTTGTTTAGTGTGTTTGTGATCATTGTAATTGCATATACTTAGTAGAAGATCCGAACCTAAGTCGACATTCTCCGAGCTGATAATAGAAAGAAACATTATTTTATAATAAATTTAGTATATTAGAAAATATATTAAAAATGACTTGGAATCCTGGACTGACTTTTTTTAATTAATAAAAATAATATATTAATTATTGCCTTCGCTTATATAGAATCAGTTGCATCAAGCCACATAGAATTTACATATATTATTCTTATTTTTTTTTGTTGTAGGGAAGTCCAGCATGGCGGTATAGAGTTGGAGTCAAAACTTTTTATCTTCGTTAAAAATTGTTCGCGGTCTTCTTTTGCGCCCTAGTTCTTCATAAAAATACGTTTTATACTTTAAGTCAGGATACAATTTTCTTATTATCTTGATGTTGCAAAATTCAATTAAACATATATTTTGACAGTCCAGGATTTTTTTAACTAAATTTATTATAAAATATGTTTCATTCTAATACCAGCTCGGTGAAGGTCGACTTAGGTTCGGATGTTAGACTAATATGACGGATAGATAAATTGATCTGCGTTTTCTCTTATCTATTCTAACTATTTTAATTAACATAAACAAATTGAAGGTGTGAATTTACTTAAATATTGTAATGTTCTAAGATTTATTCTCAACAGGATGCCATATGTACAGACAGTAAACACATAAGTATTACGACACGGCCGGGTTCCGAGGCTAGTTTGCGTGTGATTCATGATCTTAGTATGTATAGCTCTGCAACCTCACAGTCCATTGTCGTGACGCTCAAACGAATTGTTAATAGCAATGGTATGATTACTATCTGTGTGAATAGAAATCTGGTATAAAGTAGGACTTACTAACTTATGAACGTCGGAATCGGGGTCAAAAGAGCTTGTCGAAGCTGCCTAAATTTTTATGTGACTTATCCATAAGGCCGAATCGTTTTAAATATCCCTTGTTGTTAGGGGTCTTAAAACAATGAACTATCTTCAAATCTTGCCTAGTATGCAGTGAAAGGCTACTATTTATAAGTTATAGTTTAAAGGTGACGAGCTAGCCACTTGTCACTACTTTTTCACAATGTTCAATCTGTTTTTTTTTACTTGGGGAACTCCCACGAGCCGTCACCCTCTAACCGCGGGTTCAGAGGGCGGTGTGGTGTCGGACTCGAACCGACTAAACCCCAAGGTGACCCCCAGCGGCGCAGTTCCGGAGAAGCCAGTACCTCCACTGCCGGGATTACACGGCAGCTCCTCCGTTGTGCGCATGCCGTGCTGCGCGGCCCATCTCGCGCGGTAGTGGTTGATGTTGTGTACAGGGCTGGATTTAAATTTGTGCCGCCCTGGGGCACTGAAGAAAATGCCGCCCTATGACTTAAATTTTTTTTTAATAGTTTTGATATCTTATTTGTTAAAAATTTGAATAACTAATTAATTGCAGGAAATTTATTATGTATATATATTATGTTTAATTTATCAATTCCAACTTATCAATCCCACAAAATAAAAATCCCATCAAAAACAATACTTGTCAAAAAAACCAAGTCTCGCAACTCAGTTGTTCTACGGTAAAAAGTTGTGAGATCCATGTAATACCAAGTCGGTTATTAATATATTCAGTCTCTACTTAAGTGACTTTCTGTCTTAATACGTCCAGTCCCTAAGACCACGATCGTGGTCCATAACAATTGAAAATCAATTGTGTCTGGAATCTCCGTACTCGAAGCATTAAGTTGTTACGTAATAATTAACAGCATCTTATAGTGATGCATATCAATATTAAAAATCTTAAACGTTTTATATAAATATATTGAGACTCGGCCATCGCATGAAAACGTAACAACTTAATGCTTCGAGTACGGAGATTCCAGACACAATTGTTTTTTAATTGTTATGGACCACGATCGTGGTCTTAGGGACTGGACGTATTAAGACAGAAAGTCACTTAAGTAGAGACTGAATATATTAATAACCGACTTGGTATTACATGGATCTCACAACTTTTTACCGTAGAACAACTGAGTTGCGAGACTTGGTTTTTTTGACAAGTATTGTTTTTGATGGGATCTCATTTCTTTTGTATTTTGTAGACAGTTCTACTTTTTTCCTTTTCGGTACCTTCTACTTATTGTTTATATGTATATCTACCAGCAACGAATTTTCTTAAAGCCCTTTCTCTGACATATGAACTTTTCTTATTTTTTGTAGGTAGCCTTCCGTTTTCTCTTTTCCGGTACTACTTCTTGAGCTTCAGCTACAGTTTTTCTAAGAGCCCCCTGCCTGTCTCTAAGCGTTTTTCTGGGAGGCTTTGATGTTACAATTTTTGACAAATCTGGACGATAAATGCTTCTTGGTCTGTTGTATTCACAAATTGAGGATTCCTGCGCTTTAACACTTCCAAAGTCGACATTAATTAGATGTAAACCGCCCAGACTTGTAACTGTAAGACTTGTAATTGCGGAATGAATTCGCATGACGGGAATACCCATTTTTTGCTCGATTTGGCAGGGGCACTACCGTGCGCCTATATTTATATGAGATTACAAAGTTATTTAAGCAGTTATGTATCTAGAAAACTGGACCGAAATTGAAAAATTTTACTCGACTTGGCGGGAGAACTACCGTGCGTCTTTATATTTATATGGTATTACAAATTTATTTAAGTAAGTAGTTAAATATTTATATAACTGGACCGAAATTGAAAAATTTTGCTAGACTTAGCGGTTGCACTACCGTGCCCCCAAATATTTTAGTTTTTCCTTAGTTCATATACCAAACACTACTTATATTCCAAATTTGAAGCTTCTAGGTCTGCTAGAAGTGCCTTAGAATTTTGATGATCGGTGAGTTAGTCAGTGAGTGACAAAATTAAGAAACCTTGACCCATTATAATTCTTAAACTACTAGTTCAAATCAAATGAAATTTGAAATATACCGTGTCTTTACAATGCCTGCATGGTTACTGCAAATTCAGTCTTCTAGTTTTATCCACAACGAAGTTACAGGGGGTCGAAAATGGCCTGAATTGCTTCGAGAAAAGGATGGTACGTCCGTGCCGCTTTTTTGCTCGACTTGGCGGGGGCACTACCGTGCGCCTTTATATTTATATGGTATTACAAAGTTATTTAAGTAAGTAGTTAAATATTTATAAAATTGGACCGAAATTTAAAAATTTTGCTAGACTTAGCGGTTGCACTACCGTGCCCCTTAAATATTTTAGTTTTTCCTTGATTCATACACCAAACACTACTTATATTCCAAATTTGAAGCTTCTAGGTCTGCTAGAAGTGCCTTAGAATTTTGATGATCGGTCAGTCAGTGAGTGACAAAATTAATAAGAAACTTTGACCCGTTATAATTCTTAAACTACTGGTTCAAATTGAATGAAATTTGAAATATATCGTATCTTTACAATGCCTGCATGGTTACTGAAAATTCAGTCTTCTAGTTTTATCCACAACGAAGTTACAGGGGGTCAAAAATGGCCTGAATTGCTTCGAGAAAAGGATGGTACGGCCGTGCCGCTTTTTTGCTCGACTTGGCGGGGGCACTGCCGTGCCCCCAGATATCAACTTTTATTATTTCAAACCTTTATGGAAATAAATTAATTAAGCTATTTGAATAGTTTTCACTTAAATTTCCTATAATATAGTATACAAAATTTTAATTTAATACGTAATGCATAAATTATATTCCTTGAAAGATAAAATGTTTATTTAAAAGAATTAGTTAATTATATATTGTAAAGAAACATTTTTCTCAGTTTCCAAATTTTGCCGCCCTAGAAAATTTGCCGCCCTGGGCACTAGCCCCGACTGCCTCTAGTGTAAATCCACCACTGGTTGTGTACCCCACTGTCGTTAGGCACCGAATGCATAACACCGAGCACACACGCACATCGAGACATGCTAGGCCACCCAGCATTTATCGGTGCCGCCGCTGGCTCGTTTCCCATCGAGCAGTAGCGACCCATCTCAGGGTCTCTCTTGGCTTCGGCCCTGTACTGGTGACCAGGGCCTTATAAGCCCCCCAGGTACGGCAAACCGGAGATACCGGCGGGGGGGACAATGTTCTTGATTGATCTGACTCCAAGGTAACTAGCTTGCTTAAGCACTTGTGTGACGGATATCAAAGTCAACAGTGTTACAGTGTATTAGAAATATATACTTAAATATTTAATATTAACACCCAGACACAGAACAAACACAAGTATTCATCATACAAATGTTTGTCCTGGGTGGGGATCGAACCCACAACTCTTGGCACATGGGGCAGGGGCACTACTAAATAAGCCATCGAGCCAGTCGTCAGAGATAAAATATCATATAATATCACATCGGTACATTGATCTGATTACGTGTACATGACAGGCCCGTTGGTCGAGTGGTCAGAGATCCTGGCCACGAAGCCAAGGGTCGCGGGTTCCGCTAGGGGCAAATGTTTCGTGTGATGAACATGGACATTTGTACTCGAGTCATGGATGTTTATAAACGTATTTAAGTATGTCTCTCCGTTCACCTAGTGTCCATAGCACAAGCTTATAAGCTTAGTTTGGAACTAGGGAATTGGTGTTTCAGTCTGGAGAATTGAATTGATTGACGTGTTAAATAGCTTAATCACTTGTGTTAGGGATATCAAGAGCGGTATCACAAATATATGCATACTTAAATACTAAATATTTTCACCCAAATCCAAAACAAACCCAAGTATTCATCACATGAATGTTTGTCCTGGGCGGGCAAAAAAAAGCTTGCTTTACCTGCGTAAAATTCAGTCTGTTCGGAGACTATCGGGAATCCTGTAAGATTAATTATATTTTTTTGCGGGATATGAATAACCCAATCCTTATTTAGGTTCAACCTTTAGGCGTAACAAAATTTCAACACAATTATAAGAAATTCTATTTAATCTAACCGCTTTAAAAAGCGGTCTAAAAGTATAGGTATACCGCAAAATTAGTTATTGTCCTATTATAGTATATATAATATATATATATATATAACTTGTCACTTTTCACAATCAAATTTTTCTATAAACATGTTTCAATGAGCTTGCTGTTTCTTGAACTCTACAATCCCTCTACAATCTCTACGATCCCTCTGGGGATTACGAGCGTGATATGTTTATATTAATACCTACTCTCGCCAAAAAATATGATTTCTTCCTTTCCAAAATACTCTTTTAAATTGATAGCTTAAACTTGTTCAAAATATTATATTAAGTGGTAAACAAATAAAATGGAAGTAGTAAAGCTTTCAAATAATTTTAGACAATCGTTAAATATGGCAATGTAATTTGTTAATATAGCCATACTTTTCGTAAATTTCGTAAATATGATATTCAATTAACAATTACTAGTTAGTAATCATTAGTTAGTTAAGTATATTATTTAATGTAAGTATCTAATATTTAATGGAAATTCTAGGTAAAAATATATATTTACTTAGTAACTCTTAATGTCGGATTAAATCTAAAACTCAAAAAAAAATTACCTTGCCTAGCATTTCGTAAAAGGCGACAAATGGTGTATTGGTTATTTATGATTATGTAGGCTACGAGCTAGCTACTATCACTACTTTTACACAATTTTCCTTCTAACCTAATGGAATTTTATTTTAGGCTAAATGTTGTTTAACAAGTGAGTTGCTTCTTGGAATTTGCCTACCCTTTCGGGGATTACGGGCGTGATAATATATTGTATATCCATATGATATACAATGTATGTTATCATAATATGTATATTATAAAAAAACATCTAAACAAAATTTTGGAGATGTATTTATACTTACCATTTACAACTTCGACCGGTGATGTAAACTTTTATACCTATTACTACTAGCTTTTGCCCGCAGCTCCTCCCACGTGAAATTCTGCCTGTTAAAGAGACTTTCATGCATCCTTTGGGAGCTAGTCGCGTGTGTCACGAGTCGCTCCGATTAATACCAATAAATATGAAAATAACTGCTCAAGAGTTATTTCCATATTTATTGGTATCAATCGGAGTGACTGGCGACACACGCGCTCTGTTTATTAAACTTTTAGAATTCCTCTCAGCCTAGATCATTAGCTTGTATACTTAAAAAGGTACACAAAATCTTGACCCATGTTTCGACTCCCAGGTCCCATGGTAATGGGACTAAAAAATAATGTACCCACTGTGTTCCTCGCCTGATATGTAGTCAGAGGCGACGAATAGTTTAGTTGTGATTATGTAGGCGACGAGCTTGTCACAATTTCTTTTCCAGTTTTCCATCCAACCTAACTCGATTCTTAGTCAAATTTTGTTTTAATAGCTTATTGCTCCATGGACTCTACCTATTCCTTCGGAAATTGCTTGCGCAATAACATGTCTTTACATAAACAGAATTAAAATAAAAGTAACATTTCGCATAAACTATTTATAAAATACATTATCTCTGCCTACCCCGCTGGAGCAGTGGCATAAAATTTAATTAGTTATTTATAAAATAATTCATATATTTATTTTTTAAAGAATTGTCTTTTTTATGTACAAATAAGATTTTTTTTTAAATTTGAAATAGAATAGTTAATAGATATAGACTGAGAATATCATTTTAAAATACTGATTAACACACCGTGTAATCTATAATCGATATGCAAAATAAAATGCATACCAGTCTGTCTCCCTTTCCTATTGAACCCCCAAACATTTATTTATGCTATGATGTTCCCAAAGGGGGTACCCCCTTTGGGAACTTCATAATATTTTATGTTTCGAATCACCTAGAAACTCGAACCTGATACTACTGTCCACTTACAGATTTTACTTGATTATGTACGGCAAAAATTAGAGGTACACTGTGGAGATGTAAATGAGAGATACAGCAGAGGGGAGAGCGCCGTGGAGCTGCCCCAGCGCGGGGCTGAGGGCGCGGCCAGCGCTGCAGCTCTCCTGGTGATGCAGGTGAATCACAGCTGATGAGTTCGAAGGGTGTCGGCAGAGGTGTTGGCGCTGTGGGCGAGCGGGGCGGGCGGGGCGCATATTGAGGCCACTATTTAACCGCACGACGGCCGCGCAACGACCTGTTGTGATCCCGTCATGGCGCGCTACGCCCGTGTCGCTACTCTGGCCGCGTGCCTCTTGTTCGCTTGCGGTGAGTCCTAACCTTTATCTTACGCCTGCAGAGGCCGTCCATTTCGCGACGTCACGGGCGACGCGACGTCATAAACACATCTCTAAACGTTTAGTGAATGCGTCAATTCAAGTGTCGCTCTAAGTGAATAGTGAAGTTGCCCGAAGCTCGACCGTCGCGAGATAGACGGTGTCTCCACAAAGTTTACAAATGAATGCAGCCGAGCAAGATCGCCTTGCATCGAACGAATAGAGGATATCAACGTTTCAAGGATACTAGCAGAAGTTACATTAGCAAGCGTCGTGGCTCGAACATATGTGCCGGTGAAGTGAACAATTTTAACAATCCGTGACTTGGTGATTGAATAAGCGAATGAATTTTATTCAACATTACGAAATCCTAAACATTGTAATTATACATATTTTGCAACTAGTCATGGCACATTTGTTAAACCCACGATGTTTGTCAACAGTAGTAATAGTGAAAATTTGATTGCATTCACTAGTAGTTGGCATAGAAATTAGCTATTTACAAAGAATTTTCTATTTTTTTGTTTACGCTGTTCCAGTATACCTACTTAGTCATATATTGCTTTTAAAACCTTTTTTTTTATATGTGTAGGGCTTTAGAGTAGAATAAAATAAGTATTTAACACCTGTTGTGGCTGCGCACTGAGGCTCAGGAGAACTTTCACATTCGCTGCGAGTTGCAGCGTGCGCGCCGCTGACGTCACGTTCTCAGTCGAGGTGCAGGCGCAAGCGTTGCCCCACCGAGCCCGGTGTTTTGCTCTTAAAATAGCATCACAACGTGTAGTCCACCATTTAATATACATAAACCTTTATACAGGCTCAATAATTATTTTTTATCTTCGCATAAAGGTTTAATGCTGCTAAGTACAGCAGAAATTAAAGATCAATTTCCAAGAAGGATAGACTAAATAGTATAATAGTAATAACGAGGACAGCCATTTGCCTCAATTTTAAATATTGTATATTAATAGAAATAATTTCAAAAATATGAATTAGATTATTAACAAACAGTTACATATTTTTTTTACAAGTTTTAGGTACGTCGAAAAAAGACGAACTTTAAATAAGTAGTAGCAAGTAGAGACGATGCGACGACGCGTGTAAATGACGTTGCACGTACTAGGTACATACGTTAAGTTTGCTAACTATCATTCATCATCTTCCTAGCATTATGTCCCGTGCTTAGACGGGGTCCGCTTAGACCATGATCCATTTTTTTTACTATCAATTATATACATATAAGTATCTTTTTTTATGAAAGACAGCACTTTAATAATGGGTGTGGATTTGATTGCTGTCCAGTTTGTAGTCTTTTTTAACTCACATTTGAATATTTTTGCTTAGGACAACATACATTTAATAAAATTATAAATTTAATAATCATGTGGGTAATATTTGGTACGAGTCATTACTGGTGATAATATCATTAAAATCTAAGTACATATGTTGCATTGGCATTTGCTTGCCTTTTGGTTGGGTATTAATTAACCTTGGGTGGTAAATAAACCGGTTATTATTAATTAGGTATTTCATAACATTTTTGCAATTTGTGTAACTGTGGAATTTTAAACGCTATTAAGTCCAAATTCGTATTCGTCCAAATAATACTTGTATATCGTAATAAGTTCCGAATCCAGTGAGTTTGTTTGGACGGAACATACCTACTTAGTTTTACACTAGCTTTTGAACTCTTTCTTTGTAGAAACTATAAATATAAAGTGACTACCAGCCTACATTGCATACAATTGGATTTATACATTTAACAACCACGTATATATGTTTATTTATTTATTTGATAACATATATATAAAATTCTCTCAAAAGTATACTTATAGATTAGTTTATCAATATTTGTAAATATTATGTTTTTTATTTATTTATGTGGTTTTTAAGGTTCATATTTGTCTCTTACTGGGACTGAATTATGAACAAGTTTGTTTAATTTACTCTCGCAAATACCTATTGTGGTGACTACTTTTCCTGCTAACTCCCATGACGCAACCACAAGAAAAATTAGTAGGTTCACCGCATTCCACGTTAATTGAGAAAGTTTATAAACAACTGCGGCAGTAGTAAATGACATGTATCCAACTCTATTATCATTATATACCTAATTTACTTTGAAAGCCGTGTTAATCGATTAAATTTATTGCCTTACGCACTAACAATGTATTGCAATTCAACATTTAGCAGAAATATTATATTTATTATGAACTTGAACAGCCTAATAGTTTTATAATACGACAGACGCGTTTTGTTGTTATTTGTAATGAAACTTAGGTAGATTTATTTGTTAAGATGTAGTATATACTCGTAGATACACTACCAAGTGTAATATTATTTGTTATTATTTATTTAATCTATTTGCTAGATTTGCGTGAATATAAACGTATCCCAGTTAAACAGTCGGTCACTACTACATCTAAGATATCATTCCTACAATTGATATAAGGAATTATATAGGTACTACCTATATAATAACATTTAATTGCCTGATGACGCGATAAACGCATCTTGTGATCAAAATCTTTGTTAAGTCGTAATGCGTCACTGCTTTTTATTATTAGTTCCTATTGACAAAGGATTTTTTTAAGAGATAAGTAACAATAACTATTAAACACTAATAAGTAACAATTTCATAACGTGGTTTATGTTGTAGGTACGGTAATTAAGCCGTGATCGTATCCATGCTTAGGTTATCCATCGTATCTACTCGTTTTCATAAAGCAAAATACTTACTAGATATTGGCGTCATTAACCTATAGTGTTGCTAAGTATTGGAATCAAAAATTGGTTATTTGATATTATACATACGAATATAATTAAGGACACGACATAAACAATTTTGTTTATGTAGTTAACTGTACTCCTTAAAATACACTCGGTAAAAATTTTAAAGTTCATAAATGTATTATCCTGATATTACCTAAGTATTTATCTGTTAAAACACTAATGCCAATTATATTATAACTAAAATCTAGCGGCTCAGTAGGTAGTTATTAGAATGCATTTGCATAAAAAATAACAAAGTAACCTTTTATAACCTTGACCCAGTTATAAAATATTTGTTCGGGCTTTTATTAGCCTTAAAAAATCTATTGAGTAACTGGTAATTAATTAGGTACACTTATCATATTATTATTTGTGACGATTATTTACATATTATTACAATTTTATAATAATTTATTAATGATATATACATGTCATTCGCTTAATATGTTGAAATAGAAGATTGCAACGTAATTGGTGTAAGAAACAAAATTATTAGCTTGTGGTAAATTACTTTATTACCTAATACAAAAACAAAAATAATAATTGTATAAAATTATACACATTGATAACGATCTACATATCAAATCTATTTGTTAGCTTTTTTCCCAACAAATCTTCTGTAAATTAGGTTGACCAGTGATTCGCATGTACACACTTATTTGTATTTATATACCAGCTAGCTGGTAATAGTATAGATTGCAGCGATTGCGGTTAGCAGCAATTCGGGCGTAACTACTTATTGTTCGATGCCGTTTCTTAAACATTCGGCTTTACTCCGTTATTATTTGATTTTAAATAAATAGCATAAAAACTAACAACGCGAAATTCGCGCAGCGATATTTAACAAATAAATATTTCGTTAAGCTGAGTTCAATGACGATGCATTAAATAGCTAACTAAAGGTCGACCGATGCCTAGAGTATCAATCATCTAAATATAATTAACACAATAATAAAATAACATTCAAAAAACTAACCAACTATGGTAGTTTATATAAACAGCTTGTCCCATGCAACCTGTACCAGCGAAACTCAATGGTTAGGGGTTGACTGTCTTAACTTTGAACTGCATTATCGCGTATAAATGCCCCATTACGTACTACTTAGTTTTTATGTAAATATTATTCTTAGAGCTAAGGAACTTACAAAGTTTTTAAAATTACTTATAAGTCATTCAGTCGGGCGTAAGTATGTTTTTATTTTATAAAATTGAAATAAAATGTGAATTTCTCTAAAACCTAATTTTCTACTTTGTACTCCAAATTTGAGCTATTAATCGTAATAACATGCATATCTTGTGTTTTCTAGAGATGCTCACACTCTTAAGCGTAATATGGTCAAAAAATATCTCAGATAAACATCATACAAAAAAAAATTATAACTAAAACTGCTTACAGTTACATAAAATCTAAAAATAAGTATGACAAAATGGTCATATCTCGACACTAGAGATAAGTTATTATTTATTGAAGCAACAAGTTGATACTACTACCATTTCAGGAATGCAATAATTACCTTTAATACCCTTGAAAACTTGTTAATTTGGGATCATAAAATGCAATCACCGCAAATCAAGTTTCAATTTCCGTGTCGGAAGTTTTTCCGTTACCAACGAACGGTCGAAGGGAGCGTAGCCAAGGAAGGAAAGTCGAGAGCTGGCTCTAAATATTCATAAGGTCGTGAACGGGTGGAATGCGCGCGTCGCCGCTCAGCGTCGGCCGCGGCGCCCTGCGGTCGACGCCCGCGCTGCCGTCGCGTACCGGGCTCGTCACAGCTTTGACCATCATTAACATTCGAGATAGGACGCATCAATATTCACTTTCAATGTCGACAGACGCCATCATAAACACATCAAAAAGTTGCTCGCCACTCTCTCACCGCATTCGACGAATATTTTTCCGTATTCATAAGTAGGTAGATATTTATTATGTAAATGATGTTCCTAAAACACAAAAGTACCTACGACTCGGAAAATGTAGATCCATTGCCAAAATAATAAATAAATATTCTATTGATATCACACACTTTTTACATGTAGTTATGTCATTTGATATATCATTATACGGGATAGGACAACAATTGTTTATAAAAAAAATTATCAATGCATTAATACTACCATTTCATCGTTACTATCTTTTTGTAGAACCAAAAAAAAAATAGTGTCATGTATCAATATATCAGGTCTCACGAGAAATAGGTAGGTATGTCGCTTGAATGTTAGAATGGGTCGCAACGGGACGCCCCTCCGCAACCGCAAAAAAAAAAACGCGTGAACCGATCATGCCGAGCCGCGACGTGCGACCTGCGTTAGTTGTGTTGTTCATTGTGCTATCATCGCCCTCATTGTATACCAGAATGACACAAACAGTAATACACTCCAATATAACACCACATAATTACATGCTACAACACTTGTGCTACGAGTATAGCTACGAAATGCGCGTATTCATTTCATCGTAAAGCTTCGCTTCAAAATATGCGTATTGCTTAAACAATCAAATTTATTCGACTTTATCTAAGTTAAAAAGGTTAAAAGATCAAACGTGTATAGTATATTCATAACCACACGTGGTAGATCCGGGTCAAAGAGAACCAGTTCTTGTTTACGATTCCGGCTAGAGATAGAACTGTCACGTTTTCTTCTAAATGTATTATTATTTGAATATTTATTCATAACTCCAAAAAAAAATTATACGGTCCTTTATGGATTTTAATGACTTTTTCTATAACTTTAAACCTGTGCTAATAATAGGTAGATATATTGTATGTCACTTTCAAAACATAACTTCGAACCTCGGCCCAGCCGAGGTCTGCTGTCGGATAGCCATTTTGGTCAAGGCGAATCCATATCCATGTCACCAGTAATATGAGCGAGTGATGCGCTGCCCCTACTTGTTAAATGAACATTCGTTCATCCAAACTTCTATAACTACGCCTTACGTAGTTTCATTGACTGGTCTGTTGGTCGAGTGGTCAGGACCCTGGCCCGGAAACTAAGGGTCGCGGGCTCGAATCCCGGTAGGAGCAAATGTTCTGTGTAATGAATATGGACATTTGTACCCGAGTCATGGATGTTTATAAACGTTTATAAGTACATATGTCTATCCGTTCACTGACATAATGTCCATAGCGCATGCTTAACCTTAGCAGAACTATGGAATTGGTGTGTCAGTCTGGAAAATATATTTATTTATTATTATTGGCCATTAAAACCAAACGATAACCCGCGCAATTCACATGCCAGAATTTTGCCTATGTGGTCATTCCTTTACTTATCTGTACCACAAAAAGAAACTCGAGCTCCACGTTAAATAAAGATACACAACGTGGCCTCTTAAGTATATCTGACTGGCTCGATGGCTCATTCGGTAGTGACCTTACCCCATGCGCCAAGAGTTGTGGGTTCGATCCCCACCCAGGACAAACATTAGTGTGATGAATACTTGTGTTTGTTCTGCGTCTGGGTGTATATCTAATATTAAAGTATACATTTGTAATACCACTGTTGATTCTGATATCCGTAACACAAGTGCTTAAGCTACTTACCTCGGAGTCAGATCAATGTATGTGATGTAGTCTGATATTTATTTATATATATTTAGATATATTAAAATACACCTAAAAGGTCAGAATATTTTTTCCTATTAAAAAAAACACGATCCTATTTATATGCGATTGGTATCAATACGATATTCGTATTCAACATTATTAACCCGTTTTTATTTCAAGCAGAAGTTACAAGTGTGGAATTTGAATGAGACATTTGGGTTGGGTGACTTATAGATAGATCAGGTATTTCTGCTGCAACTATGGGTTCGATCACAACATTGAGCAACGAGCTGAAGGCAGAACAATAAGAGATTGTAAACACGTGAGCGTGTGCTAGTCGCCCGCGACCGATTGCTCATGTCTAACCCACTTCGGCTGTTTTTCTAGTTATTTAAGCGCTTGATGTTGCAGCAAGCGTTCGCCTCTATTTTGAAATTAGTGAATTTGATTACTCGTATTGCCCATGTTTCTAATACATAGCATTTTAATTTTGCATTTTTTACTAGGACCCTATAGACTAACTATACCTGGGAATGTCTATTCAGAGCCGACAATGATAATTTGACAATAGAAAAACATGAAAGAAGAAATGTCTTACGACCGTTAATTTGTATTGTTTGGAAATAATTGGAGAAGTATGTACTTAGCGCATTACACAAGTCGGGTACGCGCGCAGTGCGCCGACGCCGCGCGGTGCATAGTGCAGGCGCAAGGGAGCAGCGGCGCGATCAACACAGTTAGATAATGTTGCAAGATCTCGGTTTCCTCGTGTTACGTGCTCGCACCGCTTGCGCTCGAGCTCGTACACACGACCCATGTCTGTTTCTTATTATCTTTTAGCAAATATTACCTAATCACGTAATTAATTGGCAAAAAATATGAATCTAGAACTTAAGCAAGTAAGCATGCTCGTTTTGGTTGACATATTTGAACATATCTATGTCATAATACTTCATAGTTTCAAAAGTAAAACATGAATAGTTAATATGTGATTTAAAACTAATTTATGTAGGTATAAGTGAATAAATTGATTTGTTAATAGGCCTTATCGTAATTTTCCTGAATTACCATTCAAGGAAATCAACTATTCCATAACCTTTTTGAATAATAATAATTTCGACAGCTTCGCCTGCACACAAAGCCATCAAATGCCATGCATAATGTACAATTTAGTATAGACAGAAGAACTTAGAAAGAGTCGTCCTTGTCGCTTGCCCAAGCGCTGACATTTCAACGCGAGTCAAATGTCACGCGCGCTCACCCCACCTTTGACATTTACATACATGTACGTCTCCAAGTGACATTTTAGATCTAATGGGAAAAAACTTTATCTATCAGGACAGGAAATGTCTATTGACGTCGCTTAGGCGAACTAACTTGTTTACTTATTAAACAATTAACATTTCGATAGAAAATATTTTTTTTTTTATATATCCGAAGACGTGATTATCCTTTCTAATTTGCCGTTGCGATGTGAGATAATAAGAGAAGTAATATCGGTGTTTGTTTGCAGCGGTTGCCGATGCGCACAGATGGCGGCGGCAAGCGGATGAATCGCCTAAGAAAGACGAGAGCCTGGAACAAGAGCTATGCAAGGACAAGGACGCCGGAGAGTGGTTCCGGCTGGTTGGCGGCGAGGGCGACAACTGTCGCGACGTCATCCAGTGCACTGCCTCGGTAACTACATCATTCTCGTTTGCACTCTCTACCTACCCCATAAGGCCTTCCGCCTTATCACTACCTTCATTATAGCTCTTACTTAGCCTGGGATATTTATAGTCTCAATACTTGTCATTATGACAATTCGTGTGACTCACCTCTCTGTACTTATCCTACCTATTTTGTAATACTATACACACCATGCCAAAGTACCGTAAGGTATGGAACAATACAGCTATACGTTCACTGTTCTCATATTGGAATTCCAGTCAGTTTTTATTCAAATGGTCCTGCCATCTCGATATGGATTATATGTAATTGTGTACTACTAAATATTTCTCAATGAAGATAAAATTGTCAAAATTAAAGCTAAAATGAGGAAGGTTTTTTCTTAATTTTAGCATTTATAGGAACACTTTGTATTCTTCGCTTTGTCCTTGTCCTTGTCGCTTACCCATTCACATCTTATTTTAGTACCTACTCACGTTTCTGATTGTAAATTTGTTAGCAATATTTATGTAAGACTACGTAGTTTATGCGTTAGGAATAATTAATATAGTTTTAAATTTATCTATTTATTTTGATCAGTTCAATATCCATATGTAAGTACTACACTTTTATCTGGGACGGTTTTAGTGCATTCTAAATTCTCAGCCGGCGGCCTCGGTCGCATTGTACCTATAAAACATAGGATATCTGCTATACCAATCTATAATATAATCTACCTCTGTACCTTTCAATCAAAACCCATCAGTAAGTAGTTTTTGCGACACAGAGCCACGCACATCCATACATCCTCACAAACGTAATTATGTAGTAAATTATTAGTTAGTCTTTAGGCTATTCAGCCTCTCTATAAAATCATACAGAGTGTAGATAACATTTTAAATTATTCACTATAACTATTTATCATGCAGGGTATTCAAGCCATTCGTTGTCCAGCCGGTTTGTACTTCGATATTGAGAAGCAGACTTGTGACTGGAAGGATGCTGTTAAGAACTGCAAAATAAAGAATAAGGAGCGTAAAGTAAAGCCCCTTCTGTACACTGAAGAGCCTCTATGCCCTGACGGCTCACTGGCGTGCGGAGATTCCACGTGTATCGAACGCGGCCTCTTCTGTAACGGCGATAAGGACTGCGCTGATGGTTCCGATGAGAACTCATGCGGTGAGTAATTAAAATAATATACAACTTTTTTCTTACTTTTCTAACAATAAATTTTACAATACAAACTAAATGAAATACTTTACTGTCTATCCTCACTTGTTATTTACATACGTAATTGTTTTTGAATTGCCAAACTCGGGAGTTTAATAAATGAAAGTCAGAAATTCAGACAATATGCCATATAAATGACTTACAGAATGTTAATATAATTTATACATATATGTATATATATGACCCTGGCCACGAAACCAAGGGTCGGGTTCGAATCCTGCTAGGGGCAAATGTTTCGTGTGATGAACATGGACATTTGTACTCGAGTTATGGATGTTTATAAAAGTATTTAAGTATGTCTATCCGTTTGCCTAGTATCCATAGTACAAGCATAAACTTAATATGGAATTAGGGAATTGGTGTATCAGTCTGGACAATTGTTTGATTCAATTTATATGTCGATCTCGTATGTGACCTAATCTAAAATAAAATATACGCAACTGAACTTGAACGAACTTCATAAGAACTGGCTCGTGAGGCGTGACGAACGACCTGCCTGAAATGCCAATCACTTGGCCTAAAAAAACATCTCAATGCTATGTTGTAACACACCTTTAAGCAAATGGGGTGCTTATTTTATTTACATTTCATTAAATATGTTAACATAGATACACGTGATGAAATTATCATATCGTATCGTATCGTAACTAAGTATCTATTCTAAATAAAGTAAGCTTTCCTAAAGTCTTGTATGAGTATATTTTTAAAATATGTCTACAGTGACTGACCTCACATGTACATTGTGAATAGTTAGTCGGTATTCAACAAGGTACCTTCAGTTCATACAATACACATTTCTGCGTCGCACTTTGACTTGAAATTAAAGTGAAGACCCCGGTGAATTGTAATTGCGTACACGACAAGGATACTAATACCCATTCACTAGTATCGAACTTTCTGGTCTTCTGTTTTGATATGTACTTAGGTATCGGATACAACAAGGCATTTCAACATATAGTTGAGCCATAGGTAGTTAAAGCTCCTGAATTTATTGTATGTCGACTTTTGACATGACGCAACTAAGTTACCTTTGCGGGGTTCGGTCTAATCAATGTTCGAACACGGGCATATACTTGTTGCGAATACCTACATACATATAACTTTTACAGCGCGGACCGAATCAAAAGTGAAATCCGGCAAGTGTCAGCTGTGCCGAACGATTTGACCAAGCGAAAGTACCCATACTGGTTCCAACTCTCGCCCCGCCCGATTATCGCACGCCTCCGTACTCAGCTTGCCGTCTATCTCCGACCAATGACAAATTATATCATATGTTTTAATTAGCAACTTGAAATTGAGAAACCTCTAGACGTTTTACGGAATTATACGTTTTTATTGTTCATAAAAACCCATTATTCATTTTCCTGTAACTGTATTAGCAATCATAACAATTATGTGCACATTTTAAATTGAAGTTGTAATGTCGAGGACTCGCTGATGCTGAAAATACAGTTTATACTAGTTTCGGTGTCAGGGATTCACCTATCTGAAAGAATGTTAAAAATTAAACCCAGAATTTTCTCAGAACACTATTGTAAACGCACCATTTACGGGTTATGAATAAATGATTATTATTATTATTATTAATAATAATAATGTTGTGGTTTAACTTTAAGTGGCTAAGTGTGATATAGGTATGATAAGAATCTAATTTCATACTTGATATGTTTTGTAAATTAATATTGTTTCTATTTGTTATAGACATTGACAACGACCCTAACAGGGCTCCGCCGTGTGACCCGTCCCAATGTACATTACCAGACTGCTTCTGCTCCGAGGACGGTACTCAAATTCCTGGAGACTTACTCGCCAAAGATGTACCACAGATGATTACCATCACTTTCGATGATGCCATCAACAACAACAACATCGAACTCTACAAAGAAATCTTCAATGGAAAACGCAAGAACCCTAATGGTTGCGATATCAAATCCACCTTCTTCGTATCCCACAAGTACACAAATTATTCTGCTGTGCAAGAAACTCATCGAAAGGGTCACGAAATCGCCGTGCACTCTATCACGTAAGCTGAAATCTTACAATCTGTCAATTGAAACATTATATTATTAATGATAGTGGTTATAACATATTTTGTTTTTTTCCACAGGCATAACGACGATGAGCGCTTCTGGAGCAATGCGTCAATTGACGATTGGGGTAAGGAAATGGCCGGTATGAGAGTCATCATCGAGAAATTCTCAAACATTGCCGATAATAGCGTAGTAGGCGTCCGTGCACCGTATCTGCGTGTGGGTGGTAATAACCAATTTACCATGATGGAGGAACAGGCCTTCTTGTACGACAGTACCATTACCGCTCCTTTGTCTAACCCACCTCTATGGCCCTACACCATGTACTTCAGAATGCCCCATCGCTGTCACGGAAACTTGCAAAGCTGCCCGACCAGAAGTCACGCTGTTTGGGAGATGGTGATGAACGAGCTCGACCGCCGTGAGGACCCTACCAACGATGAATATCTGCCAGGTTGCGCTATGGTCGACTCTTGCTCAAACATCTTGACTGGTGACCAGTTCTACAACTTCTTGAACCACAATTTCGATCGTCACTACGAGCAAAATCGTGCGCCTCTCGGTCTATACTTCCACGCTGCGTGGTTGAAGAACAACCCAGAATTCTTAGAGGCTTTCCTGTACTGGATTGATGAAATCCTTAAGAGTCACAATGATGTCTATTTCGTTACTATGACTCAAGTTATTCAATGGATTCAGAACCCACGAACCGTCTCTGAGGTAAAGAACTTCGAGCCTTGGAGGGAGAAGTGCTCTGTAGAAGGCATCCCAGCCTGCTGGGTGCCACACTCGTGCAAGCTTACGTCGAAGGAGGTGCCTGGCGAAACCATCAACCTGCAGACGTGCCTTAGGTGCCCCGTCAACTATCCCTGGCTCAACGACCCCACGGGCGATGGTCACTACTAGACGCGCTTCGATCTCGCGCCTAATGCGCTCTAAATTAGTTGATAAAAAATTGCGGTTGAGATTGCACGGGTAACATATTTGGAGCTCGTACTCTCGACAATATGTATGTATCCGTATAGAACATTGGTAGTTAATGGAATTTAAAGTCTGAATATGTTTCCCTGTAATTTCATGTGTACCGGGTCATAATCCCGTCCGTAGTGTAAGTACCTACCTATATGTAATATAGACTCACATAAATATTTAATAGGTCTGTTTAATACTTTATGTGATTTTTTTATGTAAGTCTGTTTGAAAAATTTAAAAATACAAAACACAAAAAATTACTGAATTTGTCTTTTTTAAACCAAAACCCTAAAATTAAAATATAATATCAGATCAGTATGTAGGTTTGATTCAATATTACTTATTTCTTCTGTATCTTGAAAAAAAAACGGTAATAGAGATATCATTAGGTAATCATCTACTCTGATACCACCATTACCTAAGGCCACAATTCTCAAAAAAGTTGGTAGGGTCCATAAACTCCTTTCTACATATTTAGACATACATATTATAGAGTTAGGTCAGATGTAAAAAATAGTAGCCAGCTCATCGCCTAGTCAATCACTAATCCAATACCCAATACAATAATAGTCGCCTTTTAAGACATGTTAAGCGAGGAACACAGCTGGTACATTATTTTAAGACCCAGGCTGACATGGGAGATTATATGTCCCGATCCTAGTCGGGGTTGAACCATGATCATAATTTTAATCTGTTAATTACATTGAAGCGACTGCCAACCTTCGCATCCCATGAAAAGGGAAGTAGACAAATTGGATCATAAACGTGTATAAGTATATGTAGGTAATTCAAGGGTAGACTTGAAGATGTTCGGACAGATCGAAATCCATTATTTCTTCGAAAGCCAGTAAGTATTTGATAAACCGGTTGCTATTGCGCTGTAGACTTAAATGACCGAAAAGCAATAAAACTCGTCGGCCAAACACACTTCAGGTTTAAAAAGTAAACATTAAACAAAATAAACTAATAATATCTACAAAATTTTAGAATAATGCAACAGTCTACCTGTTACCGTTATTGAAATATTCACAAAATATTTAGTTGTGTATTCACTTTAAAAATAAAAAATAAAATTTAAATAAAATAAATATTTTAGGGGGGCTCCCATACAACAGGCGTGATTTTTTCACCGTTTGGTCGATATTAATAACAGCACCAGGTAGACGCTTCAAATATTCACAGAATATAAAAAAGGTTACATTATAGTGTCTAATGTTCTATAGTTAACGGTAAGCAACCCTTTGTGTGCGAGACCGATTCGCAATTGGTTTTAAATTAAATAACATGGTCGTACGCTAGTCGTGTGTCAAGGTACCTGGTAGTTTATTTACTATTAATAATATTGTATTGCCCCTTCTGGACTAATCTAGACCAAAAGCTGCTTACGCCTATGTTCATTAATCTCCCTTATTTGCGAAAGCTACACTATGAGCTATCTTAAACAAGGAAGTGGATATAGTCCGAACCAGTTTACTATGAATATTAAGTCGGAAGTTGATACATACGCATTTCCGTCCTTGCCACGCCTTTCTTGCAACAAGTTTACATACCTAGTTATACAAACTCAAAAACATATTAATTATGTTGTGACAAAATTAGTTAGAATAAAATAAATAACATTTTTAATAATTATTTATTATGTTATGATAACATATGCAATTCACTGATACATGCAAAAAAATAATAACGTTATTTTTTATTTAACCTGATCTATCAAATCAAACATGTCAATATGTCAGGCACATTAGTTAGAGTATTTTTCGCTATTAGCTATTCCTTTTACCTTAGTATTTTAATTTACTCGATTTATTTTTGATTTTAACTAAATATTTTCACATAGAAATATGAATAAAGTACATAAATATTTAGAAAGAAACGCTACTACCTACTGTGACATAATATTCTCATTATTCTAAAATGTTAACTTATATCACTAAATCAATCTGCAATCGCGTAACAAACTGTTCTAAAGACACTACATATTGTGTAATGTAAAAAGAACTAGCTGCCGCCAGCGACTTCGTCTGCGTGGATTTTGTTCCACTAGCATGAGAATGTCTATTGTCACTAAGATAAAATAAAACTGGCTGCGCCGTTTCGGGGGGTGTTTAACCACAAATACAGTGACACGATTTTTTTATAAATTCGAAGAGAATATTCAGATTAATAAACAAGTTACTCAAACTAGCACACTAGCCGCAATCCGTGCATAATTTCTTGTACGATGGACACTAGGTACAAATAATACAGCAATAACAGATAGACAGACATATATATATATACTTACGTAAATAAATACGTTTTCAAAAACATCCATACTTACTTAAATACGTTTTTAAAAACATCCATGACTCAAGAGTCGGGATTGGTAGCCTCGGCTTTTTCTGGGGCAATTTCTAACCGCTCGATGACACGGCCCGTTAAATTATCATTAACTTATTATACGTTCTCTTAATGAAATTAAAAAGCTGAAAGAGACAATTATTAAATTATTTTTTTGTCGGGGGCTACTTAAAGTTTCTAATAAAATTGTTATTTTACAATTTTTAATTAAATCGCTTAATCTAATTCTGATAGATAACTACTTAAATCAAATTTTCTTAAAATATTATTTACTTGCGACACGCCTCTGCTACGCACAAGGAGCAAACCATTCCGGATGTAAGGAATATGTTTCCCTGTAAGATTCCCTTTTAAGAAATGAGCAACCTATGCCCATTTCTTAAAACAACTTTAGTAGCCATTCTAGGGTTACACCACTCCAGCTTCAGGTTATTGTCATTAAGTCCTCGTATCACGTCCTCTTCATCAGGAGATATGAACAGAACTAGTTAAGAGGAGTCTACCTGAGCCCAAACTCGATGGTTTTACTAGCAGGCATTTCAGGGTTCTATCAGCCACCTCTCGTTTCCAGCATCAGATCCTCGTCAATTAGAGATATAAACAGAACTAGTTAAGGCAAATCTAACGAGTCCAAACTAGATTGGTTTACTAATAGGCAATCCAGGATTATGTCTCCTACCTTCGAGCTCCATTATCAGACCAGCTCAGTGGTTCCAGAATACATGAATGTTTCAAATATTAGGTCCCACATATGTTTGAAAGTAAAGTAAATACCCGTTATGAGTCTAGGATTCCCATTCACAGCTAACAAACGAGCTGATGACCTTGAAAACCAGGACAGATTTTCATAAATTGTAGCTAAGAACCATCTCGACAGCGTCAGCTTTCAAAAAAAATAACCGCACCACTATTGGTCTATTATTTTAGAAGCTACGTGGCCACCAACAGGCACTCAGACAGACAGACAGACAGATAGACACGTCAAACTTATAACACCCCTCTTTTTGCGTCGAGGGTTAAAAATGTATAACCTCAAAGTCAAATCCGCATTATCAAAAGCAAGCCTCTCTTAAAATTAAATGTAATACATATATAATAAGTAAAACCTGCTCAATTTTTAAATCCTTATCGAATGTTTGCTCCTCTGATGTGTCTGCAATGTCATTAGCCTTTTGCATCGAACGTGCCATACTAAAAGCATAACTCAACAAATATGTTTTCTTATACTTAGAACATGTATGCTTATTGTGTGCTGATGAAAAAAAACAAATACTTTAATGCGGGATCGAGAGGGTATTGACCAAATGATTTATGTTCGTACTGCAAAGATTCTACTTGACCACCAGACCGACTACTGACAGCAGTATCTGTATATTTAACGACTCACAAAGATGGGAACTCTGATATTTTAATATTTTCACTCTTTTGATAATATTTTTTTTCAAAATATACTTCAATTGTAAATAAACATCTTTTAAAATAAATCAAAATAATGTAAAGTAGGTACTTACATGTATGTCGAAGGTATCATACAGCTAAGCGTTACATAGCACTACGCATTTGCAAACTAACAAATCCTTATTTTAATCAGCATTAAAATGCATGAATCGGGTCAGGGTAGACTCATTATTAAGCACACTCATTGCAGTGTCGTTATGCCAGCCGAGGAATCAATGGGCAGACAATAGGTGGAGGACGCCACCAACACGCTATTCTCCTCGAGCGGGTGGGCGGTAGTTGCACATCATCACCCAATATCTGCATATCGTCAGAACCACAACAAACTTTCCATTTTGTGTTGTAATACGCAGAGTTCATCGAAGCGAAGAATAAGGACAATGAAAAGCAATTGTATTGTTAGCAGCATCTAAATAAATAGAGAGTTTGAAGTTCATACACCGTTGATATTTGCTGGTACAGAATAGCGATGTAGCCTGCGACAGTGAAAGCAGTGAAAGTATTTGGTCAGACAATTCAATTGTAAGCGTATTCGTGATACCTATCCTCTGTTCAACACTATTTTAGGTGCCATCATTTACATTTGTGTAAAAACCGCTGGCAGATGTAACCTAAGTACATATATTCTACCTGTTAGTACCCACATCACTTACAATTTTATTATACCTACGTACTAATATATATATTATTGTAATGTTTAATTACTCTCTTATTATTATTACTTATATATTAATAATGAATTATCAACAAGAATCCAACTACGGTTAAAAAAATCATGGGGAATTGTGGATATTATATATTTTTATGCATAATCTACTACTAGTAATACATATATATTATGTATAAAGAAAAAAAGGTTTGTATATTTGTAACGAATAAACTCAAAAAATAACTGCACATCTAAACAATTCTTTGATGTGATAAAGTTACATTATCAAGAAGTAGCATAGGTTACTTTTATCCCGGTATAATTTATAAACACCAAGGGAGGAACAATAACTTCTGTAACAAATCAAATTCTACGCAGGGGGATAAAGGTAATATCTACGTTCAAATCGTTGGTCTACGTCATTGAACATTCAGCACATAATATCTTCTACATAACTGTAAGGCACACGAAATTAGTTTTCGGAAGAGAACGTTGCCGTATGTATACCGAGGCTCAGATGATATTTTTCCTGTATGATTTAAGCCACTATCCGCAACTCGTTTGGTCAAGGATGAATACCATTATGGCTCTTGGCATTTCTGCGAACAAGCTACGTAACACTGCACCTTGTCTTGTTTTTTGTAAATGAACATTGCTAGTGAAAAATAATGTGCGTCCTATAAGAACACATATTACTAAACTAGGTACAGGTGTTTAAATTATTTGTTTGAATATAACATTATATTCGTAAAGAAACATTAGACACTAAAACACTTTATAAGATTAGCTCAGGGGGTAGGAAAATTTTTAAAAGATTATATCTATCTTTATTAAAATTATATCCTCGTTATAAATACTGGCAGAATTTTTGTTATTTCATCCAATGACCTTAACTCCGACACAGACAGACGCCGGTTTTATATATGAATTTTATACACATTTGTATTTATTAAAGGCGTTTTGCTGCTCGTTTCTCTGAGAAGTCCTTTTATACCAGTTAATGTAACAGAGGATTCGCAATAAATTATGTTTGAGCGGTGGATGTTAAATATTAACAATAATATTAATATTATTAGGTATCCACCACGCCGTACCTATACCCTCGAACTGTATAGGTATGAGTGTAGGTATATGCATTGTCGCAAGTGAAAGGAAATATCTGGTGGGATCCTTGACTCGTGCGCGCCTTCTTGCTGCGACATCGCTAAGTATACTACTATATACAACTTAGTACATCAATATAATATTGAACTCTTCATCTCTACAGTTTATTACGTTTAACCGGTAATAGATAGATATGTCAAATGTAATAAACCGACACACAATTAAATCATGAGATACCCCTAAGTAGCAATTAAGTATACTAGGAAACTAGTTATATTAGGCGATTACTTTAATTATAAACTGCTATGCTGATAATTGAAAAAATAAATTGTACACAGGAACCTCTTTTCCACTGGGTACTTTGGGTACGTGCCCAGGGCCCCACGATCGAGAAGGGGCCTTCTCTAGGGGGCCCTAGTGTAACGTTGTACCTGGGCACATTAGGAAATGAATTGTTCTATGTATTTACCAATAGAATAATTAATTTTCCAGTGTACCCAGGGCCTCCAATAAGTTAAAGACGATCCTGATGGTACAACAAAGAATATTTTTAAGTAGAGATTAATTTTCAATACTAAGGAATGCTAACTTCTGCATCCAGGTCGAACGTGCACGTAACAACTGCAAAGTGTAAGCAATCGATAGCATAAATGTTAAATCTTCAGTGTCTTACGCAACAAACAACGCATCTCGTGAAAGTGCAAATGTAAGACTTGTCTACTTGTAGTAATCAATAGACATGGCAAGTGAATCAAAACATGATAAAAAGCGTATGTGATATTTTATATAATATTATATCACTGTTATTTATACAGAATTGACAATCCTGTATATATAATTAATATTTTTAAATGTGTCTACCTAATACTGAAATCCTTTGTAAACTCGTACTCGTACTTACACTTAATTACAGCTTACTCTCAGAAAAAAGTTCCTAGCGTCTATTGTATGGCTTTCAAAATGTTATATGAATACGTACCTACCTACCTATCTAGTGAAATCATAAAATAAAAATAAGTGACAAGTGTCTAGGTTGACGGATAGTAGATCGTATTTTGACTAGCTCGATTGCGCATTCGGAAGTGACCCTGCACCATGCGCCAAGAGTTGTGGGTTCGATCCCCACCCAGGACAAACATACGTGTGACGAATATTTGTGTTTGTTCTGTGTCTGGGTGTTAATATCCAATATTTAAGTATGTATTTGTAATATCACTGTTGTTTCTGATATCCGTAACACAAGTGCTTAAGCTACTTACCTCGAAGTCAGATCAATGTATGTGATGTAGCCTGATATTTATTTTATTTATTTATTTGTGCCGTGTTGGTCTGGGACTTAAAAATAATTTGCCAACGGTGTTTCTTGCCTAGCATGTCGTTAGAGGCGACTAATGGTATATTGGGTTTTGGGTATGTGATTGTATAGGCGGCGAGCTAGCCACTTGTCACTACTTTTTCACATTTTTCATCTAACCCACCCCATTGTCCCGTGTTGGTCTGGGACTTAAAAATAATGTCCCAACTGTGTTTCTTGCCTAGCATGTCGTAAAAGGCGACTAATGGCACATCGAGTTTTTGGTATGTGATTGTGTAGGCGACAAACTAGCCACTTGTCACTACTTTTTCACAATTTTTCATCTAACTCAGCCCAGTTTTATTTTTGGCCGAATGTGGTTAAAGGAGCCAGCTGCCCCTTTGACTCTGCCTACCCCTTCGGGGTTTATGGGCGTGGTGTTATGTTATTTATTTACGTTAAATACATCGTCTTTACAAAGATGTATCATCTTTGTAAAGACGATGTATTTATGGCGCAAAATATCTTCGGGTAAGATAGTTATAAGTAGGTAAGATATTTAGGTAATATGAGTAGGCCGAACATGTCACCTGACAAGCGTTGTAAACAAGTACTATAGCGTTATATAGCACACGAAAGGGCTGGCGAATAATGAGTCCAAAACCTGGTTACAATATCCGAAACCAGTTGGGAACCATTATTATTATTATCTATATGCACATATTAAGACAATATTATAAAGACGTTTGTAAGTATCGCTTCTCAGCGGCGAAGAGGTCGGCCTCGGCGAGCGGAGCGTTACTGCTGGTTTCCGCGACAGGCCGAGGTGCGACACCTCTTCAGGTCGCGGGCCGCAATCGCGCCAGGCGCGCCGACTGGCGGCCGCGCCCGCATCGCACCGCACCGCACCGCCCGCCTTGTTGACCCGTTGCTAACAGGCCTCGATCCTCGCGTTACATAACCAGAAACACCCGGATGTAATACAAGGCCGCTCGTCTTCAATCCGTCTATGCATTTGGAGCTCCAGCTAACCAAATAGAAACAATCATTTACACTATTCACTATTATATCTAATTAATCTATTTTTATTTAATAAATCATGTTAAGTATAAGTAAGTACTTATTGCCCATTGTTGCTTACGGAGTGTGCAATTTTATGAAACCGCAAACCTGCTTAGCTACATGACAGGGCCGGTTTAATATCTTCAATGGCCTAAGCAACTGGCTGCTTTTAAACTCGATCGTAGATATTTTTAAGTAGCCGCATATTGATACTTATAGGTATCTATATTAACGCTGATTAGAGCTAACCTTGACTACCAACGTGTATCTATCACTGCTAAATCGGCAGGTAGAAATATTTTTAAAAGAACACCTTATTATGTCACCTCTGTATATATTAACATTTTCGAAGACTCCTACCACAAATATTTTGAAATATAGTTTCTTAATTAAATCAGGCGTCGGTATGCTCGTATAAGAAATCGATCCACAAATTATGTTGATTTGGAATTAATTATAATATTAAATATAAATCAATTAAGATAACCATCAATCCCTTTTTGGTTACGCATTTCTTAGAAAATATGTCATAAGTCAGTTTATTTTAATATCATATTAGGACTAACTAATAAATAATACGTAGGTATATGTACCATATCTTTAGTTATTACCTATTTTTAAATGACAGCCTACTTAATGTTAAGTTGGTACCTAGATATGGTGTATAATCATGTAATTTTAATTTAGATATCCGTTTGTAAAAGACACCTTTTCGACCGAATAGACCGGAGTTGATTTTGTATTAGGTACTAGTACCTACTTACCTAAAGTAGTTTTTAAACAGGTGATTGCTAAATACATATTTATTTTTATACTAAAGGCTCTTTAATCACTTGTTCACTGAAACCATCACCATTTCGAACTACATATATTGGATATCGACTTAAATAGGCAGATAAGGATTGTAAAATAGCTATAAACTTGGGATGTGTGTTAATCGACCAATAAACTTTAACCAAATAAATCACACAGTCAAATTGAGAATCTCCTCATATTTTATGAAGTCGGTCAAAAATAAGGCCATCTACAAATATATACTTAGTATACTAAGGTATACCAAGGTAGTCTCATGTTAGTCTAGGATTTAAAAATAATGTGCCAACTGTGTTTCTTGCCTAGCATGTCGTAAAAGACGACTAATGGTATATCGGGTTTTTGGCTGAATGTAACCACATTCAGCCAAAAATCCGATATACCTACCCGGTAGGCAGAGTCAAAGGTGCAGCAGGCCCCTTTAACCAAAGGGGCCTGCTGCACCTTTGACTCTGCCTACCGTTCAAGGATTATGAGCGTGATGTTGTGTATGTATGTACCAAGGTACACCTAGGTATTGGTATACATAAGTCTTGTTATATGTATGTCTTGTACCAATTTTAGCACTTTACTTACTAATGACTTTATAGGATTTAGCTGCACATAAAAAAATTAAACCATTCATTTTTATAAGTCATTTTTGCAAGTTAGGTACATACCAAAAATTACGCGTCCTAGTTATCCACATTAGGGATAATCGCAGGGGTCAACCCCACCGCAGTGCAATTGAGGAGCCTCGCCCTGGGGGAACCACTTTCATGATCATGTCCCCTCCTATGCCAGGTAAGTACGAAACGTAAATTATAAATCTATACTTATAATAAATCTGTAGAGAGGTCAATTCTCAAAATAACTATTAGGGGGTGATTAGTGATCGATACTGATGCCAAAAATGCAATCAGTAAAATTTTTGTCTGTCTGTCTGTCTGTCTGTCTGTATGTTCCTTATAGAAACAAAAACTACTCGACGGATTTTAACGAAACTTAGTACAATTATTCTTCATACTCCTGGGCAGGTTATAGTGTACTTTTCATCACGCTACAATCAATAGGAGCAGAGTAGTTAAGGGAAATGTTGGGAAAGCGGGAGAAGTTACTCCATTTTTTGAGCTTCTATCGCGTGTGCAGCCTTAATGGTTAAAGTTACATAGAAATCATGTATGGCGGAAATAGTCTATATAATATTAACCATAAACGCGGGTGACACCCCTGGCACAGCTAGTATGACATATAGGGACAAACGTACAGAAAAAACAGTCTCTTTCTGTCTGTTTTGTAAAATTTGGCACGGCTAAAGCTTTCAAGCTTTTAAGAAAAAAATATCCAATAAAATCAAAAAAGAAACTTTATTTTAAAGGGAAAAATCTCTCCAATGTTTTAAATAGGAGAAATTAATATCTTTGTAAAAGTGGCAGGTTTTCATTTCTCCATAATAGGAAAAGCTGTGTTCTAATCCAAGATTCAGTTATAAAATATGCCTACTATTTACTATGGTAGTTGGAATATATTATTTTAGTAATGTATTATACTGTAGATATATGTAGTTAATAGCACAGTGCCTGACGTGAGGAGAATTCACGATCTTAACGGAAGTTATTCAGTTCTAATAATTGCATTCAGCAATCATAATTTTGGCCATTAATTTTTATTTCTGAAATAATTGACAACACATATATGATAACGAGCCTCACATGCAAGATGCAATTGCCGTTTCAGTACATTGGAGATATGAGTTTTTATTACATTGGGTCTAGTCTGGATGTTTTAAACATTTACAGTAATTTCGGGTAAGATACATCTGGATTGATTGCTGTGTATTATTTGTAGTACTAAGGTATACAAAATAATTTAAAATTATGCCCACTATAATTTATTATATAAATATATGACCATAGCCTATCTAAATGAAATATATGTGTTTTAATAATATAATGTTTAGGTAGGTACTTACTACAAAACAAATTTAGCAATGTATATAGTATAAAAGTAAGGGAAAGTATGATTGCATAAATTACATTAGGGGGTGCTAATAGATGACGTTATCCTAATTTTCAAGTACTCATTAATTAAAGAGGCAATAATCATTATAATATTGTTAATTCCTTGTAACGTCGCCCAGTGCATAATAAAAGCTGTCGCGTGCGCCTTGGCTTAAACCGTCGGGAGTCGTAGCTGATAGAGGACGGCTGGAAGGTGCTAGTGTGCTGTTTGCTCGACGCGCCCTGCCTGCTTATATAAATAGGTGAAGAGGGGCAGCGGAGACCTCTTGCACTTTCTTGGCGGCGCGCGACGCAACGACCAGTCACCGCCGAGCGCCATGGCTCGATACGCGTTTTTGTGTCTTGGTGTGTTGCTGTTTGCCTGTTACAGTGAGTACCCCACCTTAATTATTACATCTTTATTATACCATAGAAGCCATAATTTTCAATACAGTTAAATTCTTTGGAATTGTTATAACTATGCGCGAATCAAGTATTTAAAAAAATACATTACAGGTACTTACTAAAATTTAAAAGCAGTTATTTTAGTGAATTCTTTTTTCATTTGTTTTATAATGTTTAAATGATTCTATGTACATAGATTATTTAGAGAAAATCTAAAAACAATTATTTATAGTTATTTATCAACTTATTGTAATAAATTATTATAGATTTTATTTTTAAATTCCATTTAAAATTGTTATGTTGTTGCAATTATATGGGAAATTTACTTAGCAAGACCGACAAAAATACTTAGTTTTAAAGAACCTATATCAATATATGATTTTAAACTTTAACGTTGCTTTATCAATATAAATAATACTGACGGGACCAATGCGAACTAAACTAACTAAACTTTCGCGTTTAGTCCCGTCAGTATTAATATATCATCTATTTTATTTTGTTGTATTGCAATATATTCCATACATTTAAATTAAGTTTCAAAGACTTAGTTTGAGGTACCGAGCCGTGTGCAATGTGCAGTGCGACGGCGCCAGTTTAAACGCAACAATAAATAAATGAACGCGCCGGCTTCTACGTGGCTCGTTTGCTGCGGCCAAGTTGACCTCGATTTCTTCTTAACATTTCAACTTTCAATGCCGACGTCATGACACTTATTTGTACCTCTAACATCAAGTCACACAAAGCTAAGCCGGTTTAACAAGTGAGAAATACCTGCCTAATAAATTTGTAAAGACAATTTTTATGTGGTAAATATTTTAAAATACAATATAGAAACGGCAGGTTCGTAATAAAACCTTGTGATTTTCCCCAGTTTTGTAAGGGATATAATTAAAGCGAGGCAGCATACTCGAGTCGCGTGGCATTCAGCGACGCAATGGAACGGTACTACATTCCTTCACTCGCTGTGTTGTAATCGTTGCTTACGCTAAGTTGCGTTACCTAATAAATATGTTAACGCTTACTTTGGTTTTAGTCTTTTTTCTTTCACTAAATACTTGAGATTGATAACATAATAACTTGAAAAAAAAAATATTTACTCAACTTATGTCTCTACCTAAACAAATATAGAGCAGCGCACATCAAAATCATATCAATACAACGCGTAGTTTAACTATGTACAATAAATAATTAATAGGTAATTTGATTGCATAAAATACGGTTATTCGATTGCCTAATATTGTCGAGTAGGTACCTGATTATGTGGTCATTATTGAAAGTGTTACAGTAAGTAATTAATCATTATTTTCATAGTACACGGCGAAACGCGAGTCAAAAGACAAGATGAAGATGCAGGGAGTGATGACGTGAACCCTGAGGAGCTTTGCGAGGGCCGCCCCGGCGACGAGTACTTCCGCCTCACCACCGACGGCGACTGCCGCGATGTTGTCAGGTTAGTCACCGCTGCTTGCCGTCTTTATTGTAACTTCATGCGCTGTAGATACTCCAATCGTTCAAATTAACTTTACTTAGACAAGAAAAAATCCTAAATTGTCTAAGCTAATAATATTTTCTAAAACCAATAAATAATATTTGACATAACAGAAGTTACTCTTTGTTCAGCCAACTGTGAGTTTGATTAATTCTATTCTAGAGACCAAAGGAGTATTATTTTATTATTAGCGTTTTGTTAATACCTAAGCAAATCATGAAGAAAAATAGCCATGTTCTAGCTTTTAATTCGGGACAACCCTATAAAAAATATCTTAACAGACAAGATATGGCCTGATTTATTTATACCTAATGCACCACTTGGTATGCGGTGACATTCGTGTCCGTGAACGGACAATCACTCGTGTCATGAATACCAAGGTACATGACGCTATATTGGTAGGTATTATTTTTCTATCCATGTTTGTAGCTTACTCATACACTTTTGAATATAACAAAAAAAAAACTTGTTTATATATTTCCTCCACAGGTATGTACTTCAAGTTTAATTGTTTTATTTATTTAGGATATTTATTATTCGTCCCGAATTATGATCGAAATAAGTTTTCTACAAGCATAATCGATATAATTATTAAGAATATTTTTTCCTTCAGGGTCCAGAGTTTTCAATCATTTTCAATCATAGGTCTAATAGCAGATATAAATATAGTTCTGTTGTAGCTGAGCTGTACCCGCGAATTCGATCACATACTTAATGCACATCTTTTAAGTATTTTTTTGAAAAAATATAAGAAATGTTTGCAACCTCATACATCATCTGGAGGGATGAAGTAAAGGAATTATCTATCGTAATGGGCTTTAGCTCGTATTTTAGAATCAATTCAACCAGTGTTCATTTGTACTCGAAGATTAATTAATCCGTGTAGCAAAAAAATAGGCAAGATCAAAATTATTTATGACTACGATCTTTAAGTTCCAAAGCACCGAATGGAGTTGTGCATGTATACCTATTTGCATTTGCTGAGAGCCTCGCTGTGTACAGGTGCGACAAAGGCGGCGAGGATGGAGTAACCAGGCTCGCCTCAGTGCGGTGCCCCGGAGGTCTCGGCTTCGATATCGACCGCCAAACCTGTGACTGGAAAACAAACGTTAAGAATTGCGATAAATTAGAAAGTAAGTTCCGTGTGCCATAGGAAGTGGTCATGCGAAGGGCTCGACTTCCGTAACGGAATCAACCGGATATAGTAAAAGTTGCAGCGAGCCAGCCTTCCGGATGTCCACTTCCTACTTTAAGATACATTAATTTTAATTACATTTCTTGTCAACGCAGGTGCACTAGGTCAGGTCTTAAACAGATCACTTGCCCGTCTGGACTGGCTTTCGATCTCGATAAACAAACCTGCGACTGGAAGGGTAAAGTCAACAACTGTGACAAAATCGAGAGTAAGTGCCGAAATAGAAGCTATTCGCGCAATGCAAGCAACCGGGCTTGGGTGAAGGGGCCGCGTCGCACTGTAGTCTAGGCGTATTGCATGAGGCCCCGCCGAGGGAGCGGCCCGCGCTGGACCGACCCGTTGGTTACGCATTAACATTCTTCAGAGACAATCAAAATATTCTATATGGAATCATAAAAAATCTCGTCGAATTTTTCATTTGTTGTATTAATAATGCGCATGATTTTGAATTATGCTTTATTGACATACGAACACACAGTACGGCAATAAAATGGTTAAGCGGGCTCATAGGTTTTGTCGGTTACAAATGGATATATAAAAAGAATGACTGAAAACTGCTTAATTCTTTTAATATCCAACTGTACCAGAAACGTCTCATAGTTCTGTGAAGTAATGTTGATGCAATTTTAAATATCTACCCAAAGTGTTGAACTAGTTCAATATAACCAGTAAATACTATAAAGAAAGTCAACACAGAGGATCGAACTCTATCTACATTTTGTCGCCTCAATTAAGACAATAAAGCACAGCAGGAATTATTGCAAAGTATCTTCTGTAAATACATAATGTATCGACTACCTAATCACACGGACACTACACACATTTCTTTATCTTCCGTTCGACTAACAATATCTGCTTAAGCTTCATTTATTCTTGAAACGAACTAATATCCTAACAACCTTATCTTACTAATTTGTTCAAAATTGATATTAATAGTTATCTTTACTAACAAACCATAATTTACTCTTTTCCATTTTATTTGCCTTTTGAATTTGTATAATACACAAATAATGCTTGATGTTTCTGTGGAACCGAATTAATTATTTCTAAGGCACTGTAAATACAAAATTATTTTTCTTCTTTCCGGCCAGTCGTTGTAAGTGAAGCACCTACATTTCATAGTTTTAAATTTGGCTTTAATAAATATTCACTTAACTTAATATTGTAAATTGTGCATGTACCTACTGTGCTGAAACTTCCTCCGACTGTAATGGTTGTAGTTCTTTTCACAAATAAATATCTATACAAATGCGATATAAATAACATACCAACATGGCCTGTTCAGGTTTAGTTGACTAGACGAAAACTATAGGATCTCTTTCAAAATACAACATAAATTAGATTTTATGAATGAATCCCACCCAGTGTCGAATAAATCCTTGCGTTATATATTTTGAGTGATTAAGTTTTTAAATATTTTCCAATTTTAATTTATTTGTGAAAAGGTCATACCTATATGTATTGTGGACCATATTACTCTCAAAATTGCATATCCCGTGAACTTCATTGAAACTTATTTGTTAAACTTTTTCATTCATTATAATCAAAGCTGCCTATATCTACCTAATCATTCTCTCTTTATACCTACATACATAAATCTAATTAATATACCTTTGAAATTACGTGACTATACATTTTCGTACCTTTCCTTCTTAAATTGTTTACCTACTGTTAACTTTGTCATCCTTTCATGCTTTGCCGAGTCTTCTCCACTTAATTCTTTTTGACCCCATATAACACAATTACAACAAAAAGGTCATACAGATGAGGCACTTAGAAAGCAATAAAAAAAAACCGCCAGTCACCTGCAAATGTACCTACCAGCAATTAGTTATGTTACATCCATTTATTTACATTTATTCATATTTTCCAGAACCAAGAAAAGTGTTACCCATCCTGAAAACAGATGAGCCCATCTGCCCCGAAGGAAAATTGGCTTGCGGAAACACCGAGTGCATTGAAAAGGAGTTGTTCTGCAATGGAAAACCTGACTGCAAAGATGAATCAGATGAAAATGCTTGCAGTAAGTAAAATCATTGTTGGAATGAATAATTGAGATGTAAGTAACACCTGTATACAAAAACGTATTAATAAAATGTGTTTTTCCACAGCCGTCGAATTGGACCCTAATCGTGCGCCAGATTGCGACCCTAAACAATGTACCCTACCAGACTGTTTCTGTTCTGCTGATGGTACCCGTATCCCTGGGGGTATTGAAGTTAACCAAGTGCCGCAAATGATAACTATCACATTTAACGGAGCCGTAAATGTGGACAACATTGATCTGTATGATCAAATATTCAACGGAAATCGCCACAACCCTAACGGCTGCCAAGTGCGAGGAACATTCTTCGTTTCCCATAAATATACTAATTACGCTGCCGTTCAAGAACTACACCGCAAAGGTCATGAAATTGCTGTATTTTCTATAACTCACAAGGATGATCCCCAATACTGGTCAAGTGGTAGCTACGACGACTGGTTGGCAGAAATGGCTGGTGCCCGTCTTATTCTCGAACGTTTCGCTAACCTAACTGATGCATCGGTCATCGGCGTACGCGCTCCTTATTTGAGAGTTGGAGGTAACAAACAATTTGAGATGATGGCAGACCAGTACTTCGTCTACGACGCCTCGATAACTGCTCCTCTCGGACGTGTCCCAATCTGGCCTTATACTTTATACTTCCGTATGCCTCACAAATGTAACGGCAACGCACATAACTGCCCATCACGTAGCCACCCTGTTTGGGAAATGGTTATGAATGAATTGGATAGAAGAGACGATCCTACCTTTGATGAATCTTTACCAGGTTGTCATGTGGTTGACTCTTGCTCTAACATTCAAACAGGTGAACAGTTCGCCAGACTTTTGCGTCACAACTTCAATCGCCACTACGGTACAAACCGCGCTCCTCTCGGTCTGCACTTCCACGCTTCATGGCTCAAGTCTAAGAAGGAATTCAGAGACGAGCTTATTAAGTTTATAGAAGAAATGTTAGAGAAGAATGATGTCTACTTCGTATCTTTACTTCAAGTCATACAGTGGATGCAAAATCCTACAGAATTATCGTCACTGAGAGATTTCCAGGAATGGAAGCAAGACAAATGTGACGTTAAAGGTCAACCGTTCTGCTCATTGCCGAATGCCTGCCCGTTGACCACGCGGGAACTGCCCGGAGAGACACTGCGCCTGTTCACATGTATGGAATGCCCCAACAACTACCCATGGATCTTAGACCCCACGGGAGAGGGTTTCAATTTTAAGAAGTGATCTCTTTAAGTTAATTTAAAAGACTGTAAACACATGTAAATAATACTCAGTAATGTTAATAATATTACAAATATGATTATGTGGCAGGTCAACATCAACTTGGTAAATATTTTTAACATTAATACCTAAGTATATTTTGTTTTATACATGTACTATAAAATGAATCCTAAATAAAATACACAAATAATAAAGTGTCGTTTGGCACTTACCTACCATAACATAATGTTAATACCAACTTTACATGCTGCCCGCTGGTGCCGTGCTTACATTTTAATATGATAAGATGTAAGTAAACTTAATGTTTCATTTAGTATAGTTTAGGTTATAATAACGAAATTATTGACAATAAAAAATTTATTGCAGCCGTTTTCTTTTAATTTGATCCTCTTTACATCTTTCAATCAATCTTTAACCAGATGAAATGAGAGTTGATAGATATTATGTTGTAGGCATCTACATATACTACTTATAGTAACCAATTTAGATTTTAACAAATTTTATAAGTGCATAGGGATGTGCGCACGAATTATAATAAATGTTCCTTCTAATTAGTTACAAACTAATAAAGGCCTTAAGAGTATTACATACTACTTATGTGTAATAAATCCTAATCGATTTATTGTACCTATTACGGATTAATATACTTAAGACATTTACAATGATTAAAAATAAACACAATCTTTACTTTCTATTAACTACTTATTTACTTAGTTGCAATTGAGAATATGTACCGGCGGGGATAGCCAGTCAGACAGGGAGAAAAATGGTCGTACAGTAGGTACCTCAGATTTTAATAGCCTAGCGCGCTGCCCCGCTTGCCCCTGGGTAACTACGTCCAACTGAGACGATGCATAATATCTTTGTCAATTCATACATATCCCTTTCCCCGTAAAGACTAGACTACTAGTAGATACTGAAAATAATAACCACATCGCGGACATTTCGCTAATAAGGAATATGTTTCACTTTTTTATTTATTTACTTATCTACTTTATCTGTCTACTACTTATATAGCATATCTCAAATCATTTATTAATCTAGAAGTTTTTTTTTATCTCGATTTATTGATCAAGGTACTTAACAAAAATAAAAATCCAACTTTAAAAAACCACGCAAAAAATGTTTATAAAAACACGAAAATAAGGTATAAAATAATTTCTTCCGACTGCTTAAATAAAAGTATTAAACTTTAAAATATAATAAAATAAAGTCCGTTTATTTCAAACCAATTTTGATCCATAGAGTTTATAGCAGTAGAAACCTATATTTATGTTAGTACCTATTCTATCACAGCAAAATGTCCTACTACCTAATATTATAAATGCGAAAGTTTGTAATGTATGGATATATGTTTGTTACTCTTTCACAAAAAACTACTGAATGGATTTTAATGAAACTTTAGAATGATATATCTCATACACCCGAATAACATATAGGCTATGTTTCATCGATTTACCACGCGAGCGAAGCCGCGGGCAGAAGCTAGTTACAATATAAATTTAAAAAGAAGCAAATAATATATAATTTAAAAAAATTAAAAAGAAACGGAAAGTGCTAAGAGTGTCCAAAGATATTGGTTTCAGTGGTCACCACCCGCACCAGGCACTTCCATAGCGGTGAAGTGTATCTATCCGCTAAGGTCATCAGGATGCTGTTGCGGCTGTCCCTTACCCTGCGGACCAGAGATACGGACTTATCAAATGGATATCAAATTGATGGCCGTAAAGCCATCAATTTGATATTTGGCAAACATCCCCGATGCGCTATAAAAACGAGGCAGCCCCAACATCATCCAGAATATAATTGTATTGGTCGCACATTGTGTCCAGGGATCTTTTCGAATACGCGGACATAAGACACAGACCTCCCGTGTACACATTCTGGCAATAGGCTTTAAAAAGCTTGACCTTTACGTGTTCGGTACAACGGGAAAATCTACGAACCACCATATTTCCTCTAACCGCAAGAGCCCTCCGCTCCCTCTCTATGTATGCGTCATCTTTAAGGTCATCAGTAACGATATGCCCTAGATATTTAAATGTTGCTACACATTTATGTCTTTTACGTATAATGTGATATTACACGTATTATTGGGGTATTTACCGGTGGCCTTAAAGATCACGCAATTGGTTTTTCTAACATTTTATAAGTGCCCATGTTCAGAGGCCTACCCCACACAGACGCGCAGCATCTTACCAAGGCCCATAGGCATAACAAATATTTATATAGTTTAACACGTATTTAAACATTTAATTAAATATTATGTACTTTTACAGGTATTTAAATATTTAAAATAATAAGTTAGTTTTGGAGTTGGTGCCAGCTCAGCAACATGAGATGATAAGTAGGTACCATGCGTAAATACTTGAAAAATTTAAGAAAATTTCGAAAACACATTGTACGTGCCTATAAAATTTAAGGGGTTTCCCTCGATTTTATTGAGATCCCTTCATCAGATTCTGAATCCTGAATGATGGCAATGGGACCATCTCGAGAGAAAACTCTTAAATAGAAAAAATATTTGACAATCGGTGTACAATTCTCAGAAATATCGAGTAACATACATACAAAAACAAATCTGTCGAATTGAGAACCTCCTCCTTTTGAGGTCCACGACAAGCACTGCTACTTTTGTATTTTTTGCAAAAGCTCGCATTGCCAGAACAAGAAATGAAAATGAGCCTTATCTGTATGAAATACTGTCCGTATACAACACAAAAAGTACCAAAGAGTTGTTATATTATGTTATAGATAGAAGAACTAACCACAAGGGATGTCAACCTTTGAATTGTTTTCTCGTACATCATCATCTTCCTAGCGTTATGTCCCGTGCTTATAAGGGGTCCGCTTAGACCATGATCCAGGATTTAGCGAGTCTGGTAATTACATTGAAGCGATTGCCGATCTGACCTTCGTAACCCTAAGATAAGGGAACCAGACAATTTTTGGATCATGGTTACAAATCCGAAGTTGTTTGAATTTGCAGGTTTCATCACGATGTTTTCCCTCACCGTCGATCTAATGGTATCAATACGTACATAGATTAAAAAAATCCAGAGGTACGTGCCCGGGTTTGAACCCGCACTCCTCGGTTAAGAGGCGCGTGTCCTTACCATAGAGCTACCACCGCTCCTTGATTGTTTTCTCGTACATAAACCGTTAAAAAGAACTCGTATTTTAGTTTTCAAAATCACACATCGCCTCGAGAGCAGCAGAGCAGGATATGTCCCCTTGCTCGGACTAAACCCTCACGGTAGCCCGCGATCAGTGCTATGTTAGGGGATCCGGGAACCGCTCAGGACTGAGCTCGGCTTGGCCAGTTCCATCAGCGTCTGACGCATCGCCGATTATGTATATGTATATTAACATTATGTGTCGTATTTCTTTTCCTCGCACGCGTGCAGCAGAAAGCTGCAAGGCGCAAATGTCACGATGTAGTAGTAGCCAGCCTATCAGAGGTATCGTAAAATATCTTACTTTGCAAATTAATCTTATGCCTGGATTGAAGCTGCTCTAGATTTTTGCTGTCTCTAAGCTGAACGAACTGAACTATGTCCAAAAATCAAATGTGTATGTATTGGCAGAAGGTGATGTTAGGAGTCATAAAAACCATAGAGCTTGTATGAAAAGGATCATGAATGTTGAAGAGGCGAGTGAGGTGTGTAAGGATCGTGCCATATGCCGTTCGGTTCTCTCTGCCTACCCCGCTAGGGAAATGGCGTGAAGTTTAGTTAGTTAGTTAGTTATTTTTTATGTATTGGCGGGAAATCATTAAGATTGCAATACATGTACCTACATAAAAACATTAAATCATCTATCGTTAATATTATTAAACGTAACGTCACATGCTTCGTAACTCTAAGTAGACTTTAGATATCATCAACTCTATTACACATAACATGACAAGCTCGATGGCGCATTCGGTAGTGACCCTGTCCCATGCGCCAAGAGTCGTGGGTTCGATCCCCACCCAGGACAAACATTCGTGTGATAAATAAGTACTTCTGATTGTTCTGTGTCTGGGTATTAATATCCAATATTTAAGTATATATTATCTATACTTATAATAAATCTGTGGAGAGGTCAATTCTGTACATGAAATATATTTTCAAAATAACTATCAGGGGGTGATTAGTGATCGATACTGATGCCAAAAATGCAATCAGTAAAATTTTTGTCTGTCTGTCTGTCTGTCTGTATGTTCCTTATAGAAACAAAAACTACTCGACGGATTTTAACGAAACTTGGTACAATTATTCTTTATACTCCTAGGCAGGTTATAGTATACTTTTCATCACGCTACAATTAATAGGAGCAGAGTAGTAAAGGGAAATGTTAGGAAAACGGGAGAAGTTACTCCATTTTTTAGGCTTCCGTCGCGTGTGCAGCCTTAATGGTTAAAGTTACATAGAAATCATGTATGACGGAAATATTCTACATAAAATTGTCTAAAAAATATCCCGCAACAGCATATGTCCAACTTTTATGGTTGACTCACAATAACACGTGTAACTCCTGATAGCTTAGCAGTTCGGAGCATTCTGATTATATTTGTTTACTCTTACGTTTATAATACTCTCACTGATCCCTTATTTAAAAAAGTTAACATTATTACCTATTCAACAAAAAAAGAATCATAGAAATCGGTATAGAAACACCAAACTTATACATGAAATAAGCCATCGCGCCGTCGCACGTGAATACTGAATCATGCTATAAGGATTATTTTTGTCTCTTCAGCAACGTCTTGAGCCGAGGTCGAGCCCCACAGGGGGCGCCCTCAGGCTGTTGCCTAAATTTTAGGGGTGAGAGTTTCCCGCTCCCCCGCCAGCCCGGTAGGTAGTAAAGGCCGCCTTCGGCCAACTACCGACGTACGGTAAAAAAAAAAAAAAACAATATTTGGCTGTTGATGCGTTCAGAGCGTTCGACCTTATTGACAGACAATTATTGATATTGAGAAACCGTGCAGACTTTTCGTGATGCTGGAGTAGATCTCGGTGTCAGTTGTTTTTCACATGGTCAGTTATATGTCGCTCTTTCCCGGGTTAGCAGTTCTAGAAATCTTTATGTTCACGTGTCGGACGGGTCAACTTTCAACGTAGTTTACCCGGAAGCTTTGCGCTGAAGTATTTTCATTCTATATGTACTTAAGTCTCATGTAAAAGTGATCTAAACAATAGCCAGTATAATAATATTACCAATACATTAACATAATAACATACAAGGAGTTACACGCTGATGGTCTCGGGGCACAGCTATTAATAATAATATTCTGCGGTTCCTTATTGCGATATTTTTTTACAGTATTGTGGATTGACATATTATATTTCCCTACTAAAATACGAAAGTTAATCTGTCTGTCACATCAAAACCACTGAACCCTGAGGAAGGACATATGCTACTTTTTTACGAAAAACGACGAAAACGCGGACAAAGTCGCGGGCAAAAGCTAGTTTGTTATATAATAGATACCACTGTTGATTCTGATATCCGTAACACAAGTGCTTAAAAGCTACTTCCCTCGGAGTCAGATCAATGTATGTGATGTAGTCTGATATTTATTTTATTTATTTATTTATTGGATGATAGCTCTACTAGACTTGAGATCCCAGAGCCGCCAGACTTTACTTATTTTCTCAGAAATTAAATATATGGAAAAGTCCCAGACTAGGATAGGAAAAATGATCTTTGTTTTCTAGTCCGTGGATAAATGATAATATTGCATATATATATCTATGCTTTAAAAGAAATAAAATTCAGTCGAATCGAGAACCTCCTCCTTTTTTTTAAGTTAATTAAAAATTAAACACGATAATACTATTAGAGATTTTAAAAAATCGTGTATTTTTTTCTGTATTGATTGATTATATAATATACAAATAATATAATTTGTACTACGATAATCACCATTATAATCAACTAAACTTTGTCAAAAATCAACATTGTCTAACTAAACAGAATACTTGACAGAATCCATAAAAATCATGAAGATAACGAAACATTATTCTTTTCGCTTTTCTTAATACTGATAAGTAAATGAGATCTAACTATCTAACTAAATTTCACGCCACTTCCCTAGTGGGGTACGGGAACGATACTTACACACCTCACTTGCTTCTTAACATTCATGATCCTTTTCTTTCATACGAGCTCTACGGTTTTTATGACTCCTAACATCACCTTCTGTTAACAACCCACGACCAATCTGGTCGTGGTAGGTGAGCCAGGCTCACCTACAACGACCAGATTTGACAGATTGACCAGATTGCTCGTGCCTTCCGCGGCTCCTACATCCTTCCACTTTCGCATTATATATATATCTAGTCATCCTTTCGTTCTTTCCACATGTCAGAACCACCTGGCCATGCCTCTTCTTCTACCTTGACTCCGACGCTGTCTTTTAGACCGACTCTCTATCTTACATCATCATTCCGAACGCAGTCTGTGAGTGACCGCAGATTTTACGCAGCGCACGCATCTCGACAGCGTTTATTTTACTTTAATTCTCTTTTTGCTATACCCAACTCTTGCTTCCGTATGTTAGCGTAGGAATCAGCACCGCAATGTGTATAGCGAGCTGAGCCATCTAGCTTAAAACTTTACTACCTAGAAGTTTTCCTAACGCTCCATTCACCCTATTCCCTGCTTTCACATATATTTCTATTGCACATCCTTTATATATGTTGCTGTAATAGCTCGAACTATGGTAAATTTTAAGATTTTCCAGTAAAACCTAAGATTTACCAACTCTTAACGGTAAAAGTCCGAACAGGTGTATAATTCGAACTTTTACCACCATTTACTTAGTAAATCTTAGGATTCTTTACTTGGAAAATTTTACCTAACCAAACCTAACTAAGATTAGATTATATTATAGGTTAGGTTAGGTAAGGTATTTCTTTAATCTGGTTAATAAACCTAACCTAACTAACCCATAATATAACCTAACCTAGAAATGTTTACATTTACCAACTCATGTCGGTAAATCCTAAGATTTACTAGTAAAACCTAAGATTGACCAATATACGGGCTTTTACAGTAACATATACATACAATTTCATGCACCTGTTCCAGCATTTCATCATTAACCGTTATCCTTGTTTCCATTCTGGTTTCTTCTCTTTCACTTCTCTTTCTTAGATGAGATCTCTTTTATATGATTCAAAAATTAATCAAACGTGACAAAAAATGCAATGATCTGTGAGCAAACAAATTACTAATTAATTAGTTAAGTACATATTAAATGTATTATGTTATAACCACCTTTCAAATCCACTAAACTTTGTCAAAAATCAATATTATTAAAGTAAACTATACAGATCCCTAAATTGAATCCTCATAAATGTTCAATGAATATAACGAAAGCGTATTCCATGTATGGAATACGCTTAAAAGAAGCGTATACGCTTCTTTTCGTCACGGAAATTTTCACGGACCTCTGATATTCGGCTTGGCCGAAGCTTCGGCTGGTTTATAGCCAAAAAAGAAAATATGGCCGAATATCCATTATTGGCCGTGGCCGTGGCCAAAAACGAAAACAAATAGGTTTTGTTTTCGGCCACGGCCACGGTCTATCACTTTTGCGCCGCAAACACAAGTACACTCTCTATTCCTTCCCTCTCATAGTCCGATGAGACGGCAATTCGACATGACCGGAGAGGTCAGGCGCAGTACCAACGGCTTAACGTGCTTTTCGAAGCACGGTGGTGATTATAGCGCCAACTTCATGACTCCGGACTGTTACTGAGTAATTTCAATATTGAAATAAACAGACTCAATTTTTTTGGCTCGACCCGGGATTTAAACCTGGGATCTCTTGGTCCTTAGGTGGCGCATGCTACCTCTAGACCATCGATGCAGTCACTATTCGTGATCTCTTATTGATTATTAAGCACTTGCTGCAATAATTTATGCGATAATTGCAGCAATTTCCTATAACCACTTTCAGCTAAAAACATAACTGGGCTGGGTTAATTGGATATTATTTGTGAAAAAGTATTGACAAGTGGACAGCTCGTCGCCTACAAAATCTTATCTTAACCAAACCCATTATATCATTAGTCGCCTTTTACGACATGCTAGACAAGGAACGTTCGGAAACATTCGTGCCGAATGTTTCTTGTCTAGTTATCTTGTCCCGAGTTGACATGAGTTTATCGAGATATCCGTCTCTTTAACCGTGCGTTTTAACCGTCGTCGTCGGGTTTCATCACCCCTAGGGGGGGGCGGTTACGGGCCTCGAGCGGGGTGCTCATTGCCCGGGCGTCTTCTCCCGAGCTCTTCTAGCTCGGGGTAGTCTGGGCCTCTCGGCTGGGAGAGTCCTCCCCTTGCGCTATCCGGCGCACCCTCGGCGCGGTCGGACCCACCGGGTGGAACCCGTTGGGGAAGCCCAGTGAGTCTGCCAGCGAGCGGGTGCGGCTTACAGGTGCGGCGCAAAGGGGAGGAAGTCGGTCAGTCTGTCGGGGGGGGCATGTTATTTGTTACAATTTTCACGTCGGTCGTGTCTGTCTGTCCTAATTCCCGTCCGTCTGTCTGTCAGGGCCTGTGTCGCTGCGCATTGGGTCGTGGTGCGAGCTCAGCAAACAGGTTCTGGGGTTCCCGCTTACGACCCTGAAGCGGGGACGGGGACGGGGGTTAGGGGTAGGATTGGGGATGGGGTGGGAGGGGTCGACTGGGTTGGCGGGGAGCAGCGCAGTCGAGGCGCATGGGTGAATTTGTGCGGTGAGTAACTGTGTATCGGGTGTATATGCGTCGTGTACATGTGTGGGTGGGGGTGTTGGTGTGCGGTGTGTTTGGGAGGGTGCAACCTGTGTAGTGAGTTGCGTGCCCACATTGCCCTCCTCATCCCCGGAGAGGATGAGTTCGCGGGGTAGTGCGCGTCCCAATGGGTCAGGCGGCCGAGCATGAAGCGGCGCGATATTAACGAGGTGCTTGTGTGGCCCGTTATCCGCGCGGTCGTACATTCGACGCGCGGATAGTACCACAAAGTCCTCTATCGACTGCATCTTCAGGTCGCGGGCGATGACGTCATTGCGGACGTAGCGTCCCGCCCCCGTGATGATGCGGAGGGCGATGTTTTGTTGTGCCTGGAGTCGCTTTTTAGTCGCCTTATTACATAGTCCATACCAGGCCGGCATGGCGTATGTAATTCGACTTCTAATGTAGGTCTTGTATATGGCTAGTTTTGTTGGCACAGGTAGTCTTGACGTTAAGACAGGCCGCAGCACCGCCCGGGCCGCCTTCGCCATATTAATGGCGTGCGTCGCCTGGGGTACCATGCGCAGCGACCTGTCTATTCGACACCCTAGATAGGTGACAGTCGTCCCCCACTCGATCTCCTGTCCCCGGAGACGGAGTGGAGGGCCAGGCGCTCTCCTGGTCGCAATAGATAGCGCGGTCGTCTTCCCCACGTTGACGGCCATACGCCACTTATCGAGCCAATCCGGGAGCGCATCCAGCACCGTCTGCAGCCTATCCAGCGCTAGGCCGAGCTTCCTCGAGGACGCGAAATACGCGCTATCGTCGGCGAAAAGAGCGAGCATTACGCCCCGCTCTTCGCATTCCGACGGCCCTCTCGGTGACGGCATGTCGTCTGTGTAGGCGGCGTATAGTATGGGGCTGAGGCAGCTTCCCTGGGGCACCCCTGCCCGGATCGGTGCGGCTCTATATCGAGAAAGACTCCGACGGGTCGGTGTCCCCGGTTTGTTGCGCTCGCCAGGAAGTGGATAACCCGCGTCAGTTGGAGCGTTGTAGAATGGCCGCTGCGGAAGCCGAACTGATCGTCTCTAAAACGAATAAATGGTCTTAGCCGCCGCAGTAGCAGTCGCTCGAACAACTTAGCGAGATGGGATAATAGGGTGATCGGTCTATAGCTGCCCGGGAGTCGTCGGTCCTTTCCCGGTTTTGGGAGAACAATAACCCTCCCGGTTCTCCATGCTTCCGGGAAGTGCGACGTGCGCAGGATGGCATTAAAAAGCCTCCCTAGCGCGACCGTGCACCCCGGGGGCATATACCGGATCATGGCCGTCGTTACTTTGTCTGGACCGGGGGCCTTTTGCTTGGGTAACCGCGTGATGGCCTTCCGTAACTCTGACGGGGAGATATATATCGCCCCGCAGCGGCGGTGTCGGGTCCGATCCGACAGGTATCCGGCGACCTGGCTTTCGACCATGGAGTGGTGCTGGATGACGGAAGGAGTGACGTCGACGGGAATGGGGTGTGGAGTGAATTGCACTGACAGGTGATCGGCAAGGACCTCCGCCCTTTGTTGCGCCTCGTAGCACTTAGTGCCCGCTGCGTCAACTAGGGGTTGGACGGGGGCTGGGGTGTTCGAGAGTCGACGAATCAGCTCGAAAAGGTTTGTGGGGTTCTCGGAAGCCTGGTCCACCCTGGCTTCCCACGACTCACCACCCCACTTTTGGACCTCATCCGAGACCTCGGCAGAGAGCCTATTCAGCCCTCTTCAGGACCGGGCAACGCGTCTCGGCCCATTGCTTCCTCAGCCTACGTTTGCGCGCCAGCGAATCGCGTATATTCGCCGGCAGTGTAGTGTGGGAAGGACGGGAGCGGGGGCGAGGGGGGGATTGCGCCTGCTCTTGCGCTCGCGAGATGCGCTCCGCGATGTGTCCCGCCGCGGCCTCCACGTCCTCCGGAAAGGCGAGGGGACCACTAAGGCGCACATCACGCAGCGCCGCGGTGTAGGCGTCCCAGTTGGTGCGGTGGCGGGGAGGAAGTGAGGATTTGGTACTAGGCTGGGTATCCACCGTAACCAATATGGGCATATGGTTGGAATCAACGTCGTATAGGACGTCCACAGTTACGGGGCGATGCACCCCCTGTGTGAGGACGATGTCCAACACATCCGCCCTATGGTTGTCGTTGGCCGGGTAATGGGTAGGGGAGTCGGGACCTAGGATCTCTATGTCCAACTCGGCGGCGGCCTCGCTCAACTTCCTGCTGGTCGGCGACATTGAGTGCGACCCCCATGAGGGGTGTTTCGCATTCAAGTCGCCGGCCAACAGGGTCGGGATGGACCCGTGAAAAATGTTGGCGAGATCACCCTCGTGAAGAACGGGGACCGGGGGTCTGTACGCAGCGAATACGCGCAGTTCCTGTGGTCCTGCGTTTATTCGCACGCCCAGCGATGTAATTATCTTATATTCAGGCTCCTCAACTGAGTCGTGGATGACGTCCCGCCTAACGAGTACGGCTACCCCCCTGTAGGCGCGGCCGTTCCCGGACAGTTGGTCACTCCGATACGTAAAATAGTTAGGCAGTCTGAATATTTGATTTGGGTGTAGGAAGGTTTCGCCCAGCAGTATATAGTGTGTGGATTATACGTCAGGGTGAGTGTCCTTAGGGTGTTTTGTTTGGCGGTTATCCCTCCCGGGTTTCAGTAAACTATTAGTAGTTTACTGAATGGCGCTTTAATGAGGCGGCGATGGGCCTAACGGTCCTATTGGCCGTTATGCGCGCTAGCGCGGCGCATATAGCGGGAGTAGGATTCTCCCCCCGGGACAAGGTGGCGAGCAAGTCAATGAGCAAGCTCATCACCATGTCCTCCAGGTCACTCATCGCCTGTGTGAAGGACGAGTTGTTGTGGTGCGGCGTGTTAGTGGCGTGATGGGCTTCTACGGGCCGTGTCGCTGTGGTGTTATGTGGCGGCGGCGGTGGCGGGGTCGACGGCCGCTGTAGGGCGGCTGGGGCCCTGACCCGCTTGGGTCGAGTTTCGAGTTTGGTTTTAACCTCTGAGTACTGAAACCAATGGAGATGCCCGATCTACGAAAAATTTAAGCCCAATTTGAATGAGAAACAAATATGGCGCCTTTGCGTAGTGTCTGTCATTGCCTATGATGACACATGTCAATATGACTTGAATAAGGAAAGACGTTCAATCGGGTTGTATCTCTGAGTACTGAAACACATGGAGACGACTTAATGTTCTATACGAACAATCTGCTATACAAATATGATTAATATCGATATTGTATTCATAAACCTCTATCTATCTCTTTTCAACAAGTCTACAATACTGTACGTAAAAAGAGACAACAATATATTTGACATATCTATTTTCGGTAACATCATCAAGTGACGTCATAGAAATACCTTTTTTTTTTACTTGAGGAATGCCTTTACGCACCGTCCAAATAGACCTGAGTAGGGCCTACAGGGTGTGTCGGGCTCGGAACCGGTAGCAAACTCCAGTTCCCCTACCGACTAAACCTCAAGGCTGGCGTTCTTCGGGCGCTAACGCAAAACCAACGGGATCCCCACTATCGGGATTCATCTCGAAGAGTCTACGCAGCGCGCGCTGCCGCCTTGCGCCTCTCGAGGGAGTGATATTCTCCCCCAAAACACCTAGAGTGGTGTGAGCGACCACATAGACAGCTGTGTACCCTATCCTAACGGACCGGGTGTAACACATGCAGTCACCTTCTCTGGCGACGATAGAGGGCCAGGGGGCTCCCCCCTCTGACCCCCACGACCCCAAAGGCCCTTTTAGTCGCCTCCTACGACAGGCAGGGATACCTCAGGAGTATTCAGAGCCCCCCTGCAGGGCGCACGTCATAGAAATACCTAAGTGAAGCCGGCTTACCATTTTGGTTTCTCGCTTTAAGTTGTCAATGTCAGTGGAATTTACGGTGTATTGTGCCAATATTGATAAAATTTGTGATTATAATATAATCTAACTTGTAACATTCAAAAACATTGTCATAAATAAATTGTTCAAAGATTTATAGTATGTAAATAAGTAAAGTGGAATGACACTACACAAAGGCGCCATATTTGTTTCTTACTCAAATTAGGCTTCACTTTTTCGTAGTTATGCCATCTCCATTAGTTTCAATACTCAGAGGGTTGTATCGATAAAGATTCACAGAACACAAATTCAGGTAAGGTATTATTTAATAAAATTAAAATGTTTCTTTTTGGTCACAATAGTAAGTTTGGTTTATAATAGTTTTTTTAACATACCAAAGATACTGTTTTGACACTCGGACAAGAGAGTTTCTCGCCTACGAGAATATTCGAACTACTACTAATTAATTTTAAAACGTTCTTAATTTTATTTAAAACTAAATAACCTAAATATTTAGGGTAGACAATCTATTAAACGGCAATCTATCTATTAAACGGCAATCTATCATAGCAAAATATAATACATCTTTAAATCGATTATTGATGTGTCGTAATGCACTAATTCACTTTCATTGCATTTTTAATTTATTTGATGGTAAAAATATTGTGGTAGGTTAAATTCTTTTGATTCAAAACAGTCACTTATAATATTAATACTTTAGTCACTAAAGGAAAGGATTATTAACAACTGCAAACGCAAGTATACAAAAATAATTGAGTACATTCGTATGTGAAAAGGAACGGTTCATCTAATGTCATTTGCACCATATTTTAACGTAAGGACAGTAATAGTACGTTGCTTTGAACAGAAGTTGGCAACACTGACCACGTCGTACCCTGAAGTCGTACCACTAGCCAGCCAGGATCACGACACGTCAACGTCAAAACTCTTACATTACTCGTCTGTGTCAAAAACTAAAAACAATAAAAAAAGCTAGATCGTGTTTGCCGGTATCACGTATTTGTTTCTTACAAGCTATTAATTAATTTATCCTAAATAATGTCATCGCCTTTAATTGATAAGTTTAAGCAATTCGATGCATATGCAAAAACTTTAGAAGATTTTAGAGTGAAGACTGCTACCGGTGCTGCAAGTAAGTAATTTGCTCATAATAGTGTCTAAACTTTTACAGACTGTCTAAACTCTATTTATTCCAATGTTCTTTCAGTAACTATCACAGGTGCTTTCGTTATGATTTTACTGTTTCTATCAGAACTGTATACTTATATGTCACCAAATATATCAGAAGAGCTATTTGTAGATACTTCAAGAGGACCCAAGTTACGAATAAATTTTGATATAGTAGTGCCTAGGATTTCATGTGACTGTAAGTATGGTTATTCAGTAATTCTGTAGTATTTTCTAGACATAAAATGTTGTTTATTGTATTTTAAAAGGCATAATTATTATTAATCTGTGAATAGTAAGAGTCGTCTTATGATAGAAATGGGCCGCCCTGGTATTGAGCCCCAAGTATATCTTACAGATATTTACCATATTTTGTAATAACTAGTGGTCACCCAGTGGTTGAAATTCGACCATAACCTTGTTTAATATTTTTATTTACTTAATGTACTTCTATTCAAATATAAACTTTAACTGTGCCGAATTGTATACTCTTCTGTCTATGAAATTTTTGTAAATTGGGGTATAATATTTTGCTTCACATATTCATATTATATAGATAAATAACTATAATTTTGAATAATCTATTAAAATAAGTATTTCTTACATATATAGAGGTTGGGCATATAAATCATGTTCTATTTTAGACTTGGTGTTGGATGCAATGGATTCATCTGGGGAACAACACTTACAAATGGATCATAACATACACAAACGCCGTTTAGATTTAGATGGAAATCCAATAGAAGAACCAAAAAAAGAAGTTATCGCAACATCTTCAAACAAGGTAACATTATTCATCAGTAATTCATTTCCATACAATTAGTAATTAATCTATAAGTAATAGACATTATAAAGATAAACATGTGACACTTGAGACAGTGAAGAGTTAAAATTTTATTAAAATGTTTCACATACCCAATCATTTATTAAGTTGTCCATGTAATTGTGATATATCTGGTACAAATGTGACTTTGGTAGCTGCTTATTTTCAAATTGGTCATTATGCTTGTTTGCCACCATTTATAACATTAAGCACATTATTTTCTAAAGAGTTCAATAAATTAATAAATAGCATTGCAACCATTGATATTTTTTTTATAATAGAAAATTATTACATACATATTTATATGAAATAAAATGAAACAAATGGTATATATAACAGGTTATTTATGTATTCCCCATCAAGATATAATGCTGGTAATTTAATGGCATTGATGAAATGGATGCCATATGACCCATATAATATTTGTTTCAGATTAAACAAAATGATACCGATATAGCCAAAATAGTTTGTGGTAGCTGTTATGGAGCTGCATTGAATGAATCTCAGTAAGTAAGATGAGCTTGTAGGGAAATTAATTGTACTCAAAAGTGTATTACACATTGATATCCAAAACAAGCAAGTAGGAACAAAGTAATCTACAAGTTTTATTTAAAAATATCATCTATACTTATAATAAATCTGTAGAGAGGTCAATTCTGTACATGAAATATATTTTCAAAATAACTATCAGGGGGTGAATAGTGATCGATACTGATGCCAAAAATGCAATCAATAAAATTTTTGTCTGTCTGTATGTTCCTTATAGAAATAAAAACTACTCGACGGATTTTAACGAAACTTGGTACAATTATTCTTCATACTCCTGGGCAGGTTATAGTAGTGAAGGGAAATGTTGGAAAAACGGGAGAAGTTACTCCAATTTTTTAAGTTTCCGTCGCGTGTGCAGCCTTAATGGTTAAAGTTACATAGAAATCATGTATGATGGAAATAGTCTTTATAATAATAACCATAAACGCGGGTGACACCGCTGGCACAGCTAGTTACTAATATAAGTATAACTATATTTATTTTTAGTATTTGTACAGCATTTTAGATTGTCTGCATATGAGCAGACAATAAAAAATGGCCATTGGCATATTTATATTTGATGTAATTTTCCTACATTTGGAAAAAAACCATTAATGTTCTTATGAATTCAATGTTGATCTGGGAGTCCGATGTTGGTCAGGGACTTGAAAAGAATGTGCCAACTGTGTTTCTTGCCTAGCATGTCATAAAGGATGACTAATGGTATATGGGGTTTTGGGTATGTGATTGTGTAGGCAATGAGCTAGCCATTTGTGACTATTTTTTTAAATTTTTCATCTAACCCAGCCCAATTTTGTTTTTGGCTGAATGTGGTTTAAGGGGCCTGCTGCCCCTTTGACTCTGCCTACCCCTTCGGGGATTATGGTTGTGATGCTGTATTTGTTTATGTTTGTTTGTTCTTATGATTACTATTTTAGACAAATACAATACAATAATAATTCATAACCCTTAATATATTCCTTTAATCTATTTTTACCTCTAGATGTTGCAACACTTGTGAAGAAGTTAAAGAGGCGTACAGATTAAGAAGGTGGGCTCTTCCAGATTTATCAACAATTGAACAATGTAAAGATGATGAATCCATTGAACGGACAAATTTAGCTCTGAAAGAGGGTTGCCAAATTTATGGCTATATGGAAGTTAACAGAGTAAGTATTTTGAATAGTGATGTACAAGGCTCGAGGCATCCGAGTCCTTTTGCCTAGAGCTCGGTGTCGTTTACAGGGTTCGCCTCGTTTGTATGGCGCCCGACGACTCGGGTGTCTTTTTTAGAGCACGAGCTTTTTTGAAGGCTCGAGCCCTTTTTGAAGGCTCGATCACTTTGGAAGGCTCGAGCTCTTTTGAAGTTCGAGCTCTTTTGAAGGCTCGAGTTCTTTGGAAGGCTCAAGGCCTTTTGAGCACTCGATCGATCTTGAAGCATTTTCAGGGCTCGAGCCTTTTTTAGCGCACTAGTCTTTTTCTGCGCTCTAGTTTTAATGGATGCTGATGAATGAAAATAAGTAGAGGCAAAGCACAATAGATTACGCGTTCACGGTGCACTTTACTCGTATAAATGAATAAATCTTTTTTAATTTCTAATTTTTTAATGTAAATGATATCTATTAACAATACTGAATCAAATAAAAACTACTATCCGCACTCATAAAAAAAAATATGAATCAATTAAAAAATATAAAATACTTCATATTCTTTTATTGTGAAAACAACCACTTAATTTGTTGCTTAGTTACGGAGATATTTAAAGTCAACAACATAAACTTGATCTTTTATTGAAGGCTTGCATTCATTTCAAGACTTGACCTTGTTTTACCTCTTTTGAATTCTCGAGCTCTTTTGAAGGCTCGAGTTCTTTTGAAGGGTCGAGCTCTTTTGGAGGCTCGAGTTCGTTTGAAGGCTCGAGCTCTTTTGAAGGGTCGAGCTCTTTTGGAGGCTCGATCACTTTGGAAGGTTCGAGGCATGGCTCAGAGTTCGCGGTTCGGCTAGGCTCGTGATTCCGAGCCTCCTGAGCTCACTGAGTCTTGCCATTTCGCCTTGAGGCTTCAAAAATAAACTCGACGCCTCGAGGCTTGTACATCACTAATTTTGAATCCTCCAATACCAATATGAGATTAATTTAAAATTCCCCTCCAAAATTTATCTATAAAAACTCCTTTATGTACTTATAAATTTTAGTAATTTTTTTTTGTCTTTATTTATTCATTTATTTCAGGCAATAAATTTAAAAAAAAACGATATTGGTCCATATGATATATACCTTAAGTCTAACATATATATATTATAAAAACTTTAATAAAATAATACATAATAATATAATACTAGCAGAGCCCTGCAGTTTCACCTGTGTAGGTCCCATTCCCATAGGAATATGGAGATAAAATATAGCCTGTTACTTGCTGATAAAGTAGCTTTTGGTGAGTGAAATAATTTTTTAACTCGGTCCTGTAGTTTCAGAACCTATTCTAAGCAAACAAATAAACAATCAAAATCTTCCCTCTTTATAATACCAGTGTAGACATAAATTTGTACATTTTTAATTTTAGGTTGGAGGTAGCTTTCATATTGCCCCTGGGAAAAGTTTCACAATCAACCATGTTCATGTACATGATGTACAACCATTTTCCTCTTCAGTTTTTAACACTACTCATATAATCAAGCATTTGTCTTTTGGGAGTAACATCAAAAGTGGAAATACTGCACCATTAGATGGAATTAATGGTATTGCTAAAGAAGGTAAGCTTTACTTTGTCATTTTATGATTTTTTTAAAAAGGCTTTATGACCTGCAGTTTTAGCAAGGCACTTGAGTTGCAAATGTCAAATGTTGTTACTGTATATAAGTTTACACTAAAAAAATATAAGTATCAATGCTTTATTTTACGAAAATTTATTTGGAATTGTAGTTACTATAAATTATTAAGGTATGTACAAAGTAAGTTTTTCACTGTTAACAACGTATCCCAGTTCCGATGGCCATAAACGTGCCGAATGTTCCCCCACCTTGAAGCATTACTTTGCCGACAGAATGAACCAGTTCGCGTCCTCTTGCTCCATATCTACAATTTAGACAAAAGTATATCAAAAATATGCAGCAAAAGATCTACTAAAAAATCTTATGTAAAGAAAAGACAACCTCAAAGCGGTGAAACCGCCGAAGAGACCGCCACTAGCCATGCCCACACAAAACCCTATCATGAATCCCATTTTCATTTTATCAAAACAGGAGGGTCCTTGGCTTTGGTATATGCCGCCAGGTACAGGCATTTTGCTCGTAAATTATTTTGTAAATTACACAAATTGAAGGAATTTCAGACTGTCAGGAAGAATGACATTTGACATTGGAAGTGAGTTTCTACAGATCTACACAACTCCCGCCACAATGGTGAAAATAATCTTGTGAAAAAGTACATACCTATCGAACCTAAACGCTATAAAGCAGACCCTAAAGTGCATACATACTTTAAATACTAGCACATAAAAACCTTGTACGTTTACATGTATATCTTCTGAATGCTATGTATTTGTAATTTGTTTTCACAAATATTAAGCACAAATTCAAAACAACTTATGTTTAAATGTACAGCTTTCTCTAAAGGCGTTTTATATGAAATCTAGCAAATGGCCAAACGTTGCCACAGCGAAAACTTTAATATCTTCGCAGTTTAATGACTCACAAATTTCATATAAACCTCTGAGTACTGAAACATATGGAGACGACTTAATGTTCTATACCAACAATCTGCTATACAAATATGATTAATATCGATACTGTATTCATAAACCTCTATCTATCTCTTTATAACAAGTCTACAATACTGCACGTAAAAAGAGAACAATATATTTGACTTAACTATTTTTGGTAACATCATCAAGTGACGTCATAGAAATACTTAAGTGAAGCCGGCTTACCATTTTGGTTTCCCACTTTAAGTTGTCAATGTCAGTGGAATTTGTAGTGTATTGTGCCAATATTGATAAAATTTGTGATTATAACATAATCTAACTTGTAACAATCAAACTCATCGTCATAAATAAATTGTTCAGAGACTTTTAGGAGGTAGTATGTAAATAAGTAAAGTGGAATGTCACTACACAAAGGCGCCATATTTGTTTCTCACTCAAATTGGGCTTCACTTTTTCGTAGTTATGCCATCTCCATTAGTTTCAGTACTCAGAGATATAAAACAGGCACAATTACCTCATGTCATACACTAATTTTGAAACCTATTTTTTTTTCTTTTGCGTCCATGCCAAAAAAAAAAAGTTCCGCTGGGACAACGCGACGGAATCAGTTTTTGATGAATAACTCCGCAATGGTTGGACGCACAAATTTTTACTTACCATGCACAATTACACGACGTCATACACTAAATATCTGCTAAACTCAAAGTATGAAACTAACTTTTTCCGCTGGGGCAATACACACTGAGTGTGGCCAGGTGGCCAGGTGGACGTGGCATTGAAGCCCCAAAACTGAGGGGCAACGCAAGATCGCTTGTCAGTGCCACCACAGTACCTTTTTTGTCATAACATCTCAGTGAACGGCTGTAATTATATATTGTTAAATTTTGGATTGAGAAAATTCTAAGTCTACTATAATATCATGTTCCAAATGTGTGCCGATATTGGTGGGTAGTTATTTAATGTACCTAATAAAGACAAAAACTTGTTTGGTTTCAGGTGCTGTAATGTTCCAGTACTACCTCAAAATAGTCCCAACAATGTATATAAAGCTTGATAATACTGTTCTACATACAAACCAGTTTTCAGTAACAAGACATCAAAAGTCTGTCGCAAATAATAATGCAGAATCTGGAATGCCTGGTGCATTTTTTAGTTATGAGCTTTCTCCTTTGATGGTCAAGTATACAGAAAAAGAAAGGTAATTAATTAGAAATTATGTTTGCAAATTTATTAGTTTTTTTTTATAATATATAATACAATAAAAAAAATATTTTTACACTTTATGGTATACACAAAATATTATTTTTACAGGTCTATTGGACATTTTGCTACAAACATCTGTGCCATAATAGGAGGAGTTTTCACTGTTGCTGGAATATTTGATACTTTGTTATACCATTCACTCAATGCTTTCCAGAACAAAATGTTACTAGGCAAAACAGGGTAGCCTATAATGTCTTAAGGAAAACATTGAAATCATTTATGTTACATTTTGCATATAATTTACAAAAATCCACATCTGTACCTTCTGCTAGAGCCATAATTGGAACATAATTTTCCTTCTTTGGATCAAATTGATCTCTACCAAATTTTTGTAAAAACAAGTGCCTTTGTTTTATTTTGAAATTTCTACATAACAACACCCCCGGATGAAGCAATATAGTAGAATGTGGAATATGCATGATGTTATGTAAATATCTGAATCTTTCTATTAGTGATTTCTGACCTGTAAAAAAATAAACAATATTTAGTTAATTAAGACAAAATAGATGTGTTAATAAAATTCTCAATAAATTAAATACATATCTAAATCAATTCAGTATTTTTCTAATTTCAAATTTTACATACTTATCATCCACAATTTTGGTTTATCCAATAAAATTTTTTTCAATTCTGAATCTTCAAAGCCCATTTCTTCTTTAATGACAAATGTGTTTACAGTCACATGATGTAAATTGCATGTTATTAAACGGGGTTGCCTAGTTGCTAGGAATCTCACTTCATTCCCAAGTAAATTGAATTTCTCCTGAAAATATCCCAATCTTCTATCAATCCTTAAAGTACTGAAAACAGAAAAACATTATAGTACTAAATATGCGTTTAAAATGTATATTTAATCACAACTAGATACATACATACAAAACTTTACGCCCATAATCCATAAAGGGTAGGCAAAGTCAAAGGGACAGCAGGCCTCTTTACACATTCAGCCAAAAATAAAACTGTGCTGAGTTAGATAGATAATTATAAAAACAGTGACAAGTGTCTAGCTTGTCGCCTACACAATCACGGACCCAAAACCCGATATACTTACCATTAATTTCTAATAACTAGATTATTATATTATTTACAAACCTGAACATTAACCAAAAAGGATTCTTTGATATTATTCTTTTAATTTGCATCTTATAAAAATGCTTAGACTGTAGATAATTTATTCTAACTTCAAGATCACTCAGTGGCTCATTAAATATCATAGGATTTTTAGTAATATAATTTCCAATTTCATCTGGTTCAACATAGTCATTGATGAATAAAATGTGATGTTTAATTTTTTCGAAGTCCAATTTCAGTATTTGTTCAACAAGATGAGGTTTTTTTTCCAATGAAGCCAAATTCACATTAAGATTGATTAAATTCTGTAGTAGCTCTGAGTTATTAACATAAGCAGCCAAATTAAATGTTGGTTGGTAATAAGGAGTTACTGCAGATAGATCTTCAGAAGAATCTGGCAAGGTTCGCTTCAAATCATTCACTCCGTTCACTGAACATGGAGTTTCACACTGTGACGAAGATAAAAGCCCTAGGTTTCTGTTAAAGTTGGTATTAAGCTTTGTCTTTGTTGCCGCTATCGCAAAATTCTTGTAAAAGTTCACAAAAGCCATGCTGTCATCTAGAAATTACTGGACACTTAAGTTTAAAACAATCACATATTGTTGTCTAGACAAATTTAAACATTTATATAGTTTAGTGTGAACGAGGTTAAATTGATCTTAGAGCATTCGCACAATAGATCTAAATTCCTGGCCTGTGCCCACAAACTAGCACAGACAGACGGAACTCAGAGGACAGATCACAGAACTGATCAGTCAGTGACTGACATTGACATTTATAAAAATATCAACAATATGCTATTGTCAACCTGATTTTTTTTTTTTTTTTTTTTTTTTTTTTTTGGCTCTGCACGATTTGTGCATTGGCCACAGACAGTAGGTAGTGATTGGGAACAAAAGGTAAGGAAACGGTGGGAAGGAATAATTGAATTTAATACTAGGATCAGGTAAGTAGGTAAGTATATAATATGTGTTATAATTTTATATTGTTTAGAGTTATATAAGTAGATAGAATATCATATATATCAATATTATTAAAAGATAAAAGAATATTTATAGACGTCGGGAAAGGGATACGGAGTGATAGAAGAGATGCTAGGAAAGAGGATCGATTAAAAGCAGGGCAAGCAAAGAAAATGTGGTTTAAATCTCCCACAGCACCACATTCACATAAGTCATTATTTTTTATTTTAATTCTAGATAGGTGTGCAGGAGTGCATGTGTGTCCAAGTCTCATACGAACGATGCTAGAAGTTGACCTTTTATTCAATTTAATTTTAAAGAACCAGGGCTTTCTCGGTAACGATGGTTGGATGTTTCTATAATGAGTACCCTTATTAAGGTTATTGCTAGACCAGTCTTCTTCCCAAGAGTTTCGAAGAAAAATCTTGGGGAGACAGACCAAATCGTGGGGAAATGTTTTATACGGAAACATGTCTCCGGAGTGTATTGCGTCTTTTGCTAATTCATCAGCTTTTACATTTCCTAATATATTATTATGGCCAGGAACCCATATAAAGTGAACAATCATACCTTTTAATAATATTTTGTGAAGTAAGTTTCTGCATTCTAAAATTACTACGTTATTCGAGTTACATACAAATGGGAGTTTATTTAATGCCTGTAAAGCGCTCTTTGAATCAGTGAACACAACCGTTTTTTTTAGGTTCATAATTAATACGTACTCCAAAGATTTTAAAAGGCCGAAGCATTCTCCCGTGTAAACAGATGTTTCTGGAGGAAGCTTGACTTTTTGAGTTATCCTGTATTGCTGGTGGTATACACCTACACCAACGCGGCCCGAAAGGGAGTGTTTAGATGCGTCACTAAAGATATAATGCCAATTGTTCCAATCTTTTTCAAGAATATTGCACAATGAGGCGTTGGCATTAACATCATTTTTTAAGTTATCTAGGAGATCAAGATATACAGTAGGAGAAAGGACTAAAGATTCAAAGTTATGGCAAAATATCGGTAGGTATTGGGATCTGTGGAAGGGGGCTTGGAGAGACGAGAACTTGCGAAAACTTACAATGAGGCACGGGGTTTTTTTATGGGTCCAATATGGAGATGTTTCAATGAAGTTCGAAAGTAATTTCAATCTTACTTCAAGGGGATGGTTTGTAAGTTGTAGGGCACGAAATAAAAACTTATCACATAGATATTGTCGTCGGAGAGACAGAGGGGGATCACAGCATTCAACCAGCAATGCATTAGTTGGACTAGATTTCATGGCGCCTGTCACTATTCGTAAGGCTTTCGACTGAACCTTATTAAGCAAACTCAACCCCATGATGCTGCAGGGTTCAAGTAAGAAAGTCCCGTAATCGAGAATACTTCGGATTAGGGCATTGTAAAGTAATTTAAGGGAGAAGGGATGAGCTCCCCACCAGACACCCGAAAGACACCTTAAGATATTTATATAACGTTCACATTTAGCAGTAAGGTAGTAGCAATGAGGGAGTCCAGACATTTTTGAGTCCAATATGACACCTAAAAATTTAGCTTCTTTATTAGAAGGAATTTGTCTACCGTCGAATATAACAGATATAGGAGGAGGAAAACGCATCCTCGAGAACAAAACAGCAGAGCTCTTGCTTACAGATAAGCTTAATCCGTTATAATCTAGCCAGGTTTTTAAGAGTTTCAGGGATGAGGACAAAGATAAACATAACTTCTGTATATTATTGCCAGAGACGTAAAATAGTAAATCATCTGCATATTGTAAAATATTAAAATTTTCTATACCTATTATGGATGATTCTAGATCGTAAGTGTAAATATTATATAGTAGCGGACTTAAAACAGAACCTTGAGGAAGCCCCTTCCATAACATTCTCGATGTAGTAGTCGAATCACCTTTGGGAACATGTACAGATCTACCGGACAATAGGTTAATAATAAAATTTATAAATAATGGGGGAATTTGAAGATTAAGAAGTTTATTTTTTAGGATTGGCAACACTACATTGTCATATGCTGCTGATATGTCCAAGAAGACAGCTAATATTGAATCATTTTTGGAAAAAGCTAAACGAATATCAGTGGAAAAAATGGAAATGCTGTCCATACAACTTTTGCCTTTTCTGAATCCGTATTGGCTATGTGACAGCAAGCCTTCATTTTCAATGTACCATTCTAACCTATTTTTGACAAGATGTTCAGCTAATTTAGCAATTACGGGTGATAAGGCTATAGGGCGATATGACGTTGCATCAGAAGGAGATTTATTCGGTTTTAAAATCGGTATCACCTCTTGGGATTTCCAAAATGAAGGGATAATTCCACAGTGGAAGACAGAGTTAATAAGTTTGAGAACGTAACCAAGAGTGGGATCACTAAGATGAGAGAAAAAGGAGTAAGGAATGCCATCAGGGCCAGGAGCAGAATCCTTTACTCTGGATAAAATACCCTTTAACTCATAGAGGCTAAAAGGACTACAGATGCTAGATTGTTTTGAGTTTAAAGAATCTAAAGGAATATTACAACATATATCATTTTGAGGTACAAAAGAGGGAGCTAAAATGTCCATAAATTTTTCTAGAGTAGGATCATGTAGAAACCTAGATTTGGATTCTCTAAATGCTGATCTGAATCTTCGAATATTGTTCCAAACATCTTTTGCTGGAACATCAGGTGATAAAGAAGAACAAAATTGTTTCCAGCCTTCCCATTTTTTCTTTTTAAGTAGTTTACGGGTAGATTTTATACTTTCAGCCAAAATATCAAAGTTTGCAGCAGTTGAACAAATTTTATATGTATGCTCAGCTTGTTTTCTTTGTTTAATTGCAGCAGAGCATTCTTTATCCCACCATGGCGGAGATGGAATGCCTTTAGGGGAGTTATTTTTTATGGGAAAAATATTATCAGCAACCTTTAATAATAATGCAGCTAGTGCTTCTGCACATAAATAATGGTCATTTCCATGTATATTAGGAAGGGATGATAAATTTTGATCTACTTGGTCCTTGTATAAAGACCAATTTGTATTGGAGTTAAGTTTATATCTAAGCCGAGGAGTATGGTTCATAGTATTTTTGTTAAAATTTGTTGTAAAGGTGATCAATATAGGGAAGTGGTCACTACCACAGCTGGAAGACAAAGTAGACCAATTTACTGCAGAAGACAAATTTGGAGTAGAGATACTTAGATCAGGAGCACTCAAGCCCTCATGAGGCTGAGTCCTACGAGTTGGTTCACCAGAGTTAAGTAAACATAAATTTTCATTGTCAATAATGTCTAAAATTCTTGAACCATAATGATTTGAACGGGAACTTCCCCAGGATACATGCTGTGCATTAAAATCTCCCATTATTAAATAAGGTTTAGGTATATCACGAAGAATATTTTCTACCTCATCAAAAATAGAGGTTGATGGGTGAGGAATATAAATAGATAAAAAACAAATACCATTTATACTTACAGCAATAATAGAAAAGTCACTACTATGTTGAGGGATTGGAACATGTTTGAAGGGAGTTGCATGGCTAATGAGAATGGCTACGCCTCCATAACCATCACTTCTGTCCTCCCTTATTGAAGAATAGCCAGATATTTTAAAATTAGAGTTAGGCTTAAGCCATGTCTCTTGAAGAGAGACTATAAAAGGACAAAATTTATTGATTAAATATATCAAGTCAGTTTTTTTACTATAAACACTACGGCAGTTCCACTGAATTGCTATGGACCTTCCGTCCATCTTTGTCATTCAAATTATTAGTAACCACATTCTTCATTAGGATAGCAGCGTTGGACGGTGAAGTTATATTATTATCATAATCATTCAGAGAGTTAATTAAAGTCAGAATTAGTTCTTTTAAAGATAAATTAGATAGGAAGCTGTTATTATTACTATTTATGAGGGCACATCCATTATCGGGAGAAGGACCGTCATAGTCTTTTATTAAAGAGTTATGGGCCTCACGGTCATAACCTTTTTCGAGTTGACGAGGAGTACTTGGTTTTTTAAAAATTGTTTTTTTATAAGATAGTGTGTCAGGTGATTTTTTGGAAGAAAAGGCAATTGGATTGGCGTTTGATCTAGAAGTGGGACTCGACATCAGTACGTCAGCGTAGGATTTAGACACAGGGGGATGTAATTTTAAGGCTTCAGCATAGGATATACATTTTTTAGCCATAGATTCCTTAATGGATTTTTGTCTAAGAAATTCAGGACATTTTCTGTTGTTAGCGAAATGAGATCCTGTACAGAGGCAACAATATCCATTTTCGGGATTCACAGAACAAGCCTCACCTGAATGGGCTTGGCCACATTTATAGCACCTAGGAGTAGATCTGCATTGTGTTTTGATATGCCCATATCGACAGCAGTTAAAGCATTGGACAGTGGGGTAGATATAAAGGTCAACTGGGATGGAATTATAGCACACATAGATGCGGGGGGGTAAGAGTTGACCATCAAAGGTAACCACAACTGTTTCAATTGGAATAAATTCTGTTTTACTGTTTACTATGGTTTTTTTTCTGAGCCGTCTTACCTTTATTATTTTTCCACAGCCCAGAGGGACTGTGATGTTATTTATAATGTCTTCATCGGTCCATTCTGATGGTATGCCTCTAACCACTCCCATGCGGGTCACATTAAAAATAGGGACAAAGGCACGGTATTTATGGGATTTTAGAGTATTGCTTGATATGAATGAGTTGGCCGCATCAAAATTAGAAAAAGATATACTGATTCTGTTTCGACCGATTTTTTTAACACTTCCGTCTATGATGTGTTTGAAATTATTTTTTTTCAAGAAAAAGCCAAATCCAATGGAATTCATAAAGGGATTCTCATCAGGGGATGATTGTTCCCTCTGAACATGTATTACATAAGGGGCTGAATCCGTAGCTTGATAATAAATTCTGCCGGACTGGCGAGTGCCCTCCTGCACACCTATATTTGATGCATCGGATATTGGAACAGAAGGCTCCACTTCATTTATTAAACTCATATTTGGGTTTGAAGGATGGATTTCGCATTGACAATCTACATCGGTAATTTTTTCTGTTGTTGTTAACTTGTTTTGCCGCCTTTTTTTTTTATTGCAATGTTTGCAAATTTTTTTTGTTGATGTTCTACGGCGCTTTACACTTTTATTATTTAAAGAGCAATCTGTATCTCCTAATGATTCCTCAGTATCCATGCCCGAGTTATTATGTATAGTAACATAATTACTTACCTGGGGGACTGTGCCCCCAGGATCGTGCGGCTCGTTCATACACGAAGTAATAAATAAATAAAAACTTACCAATTAATCGCCAACAAAGATAAACTATATAATAATAATAATATATATACACTAATATTACAAACTAACTATATTTTACAACTTAACTGATCCAAAATTTATAAGAAATTAATTTATAAAAAAGCAAGATCGGAAATAACAACCGGTCGATTTAACGTTTCCCGCGCTTTTTCGTCAACCTGATTTTTAATAAATAATATAATTTTTTTTTAATACCTAATAGAATCAATCTGGCCAATGTTTTATTCTAAATATTTCAAAGTAATCTAGAAGCATCATTCTTGCAGACCTGAATGAGGTGTTAGAACGGAACGGTGGTGGTGAATATTTTGGAGAAATCTATGAGTACATGTCTTGGATGTTGGCACTGAGAGTGAGGCTATGCCTGATTTTGTGGTGCCAGCGCATGATGAAGACGTCACTATAAATGAGATTGAATGGTCGATACGAAGTCTTAAAAGTGGGAAGGCCGCGGGAATAGAGAAGGTATCTGCGGAGATGATCAAGCTAGGTGGCGCTAGCGTCCAGGACGCTTTCTGATTCTTGTGCAATCTATGCTGGGGAAACGGAAAGGTCCCAATGGATTGGAGACGGGCAGTCATCGTGCCTCTGTACAAGGGTGCTGGGTCACGTATGGACTGTGCTAGCCATAGAGCCATCAGTTTGATCAGCTTAACAGCAAAGGTATGATAAGATAATTGAGAGGAGAATGAGGGTGAAATCCGATGGAATGTTGTGGGAGGCACAGGAAGGTTTCCGGAATGGTAGAGGATGCACGGATCAAGTCTTCTCTCTTCGCAAAATTGTGGAGAAGCATCTGGCTAAAAGCCGGAAGGTTTTTTACGGTTTTGTTGATCTGGAGAAGGCTTTTGATCGGGTTTTACGAAAGGATCTTGGGGACATATTGCAGATATATGGGATTGACGGAGTATTGCTTCGTGCTGCGCACTCCACCTATGTGGATTGACGTACGGCATGTGTGCAAGTAGAGGGCAGCCTGTCGCCCTGGTTTGAGGTCGATGTTGGCGTCAGACAGGGTTGCGTGCTGTCTGCTCTGCTGTTTATCCTATATCTCGACCATTGTCTGGCTCCGCAGGGTTAAATCTATGAATGTTGGAATGCGTATGTGTGACTTAGTTGTGAACTGCTTGCTTCAAGCGGACGATAACGTACTTTTAGCAGAGTCGGCATCGGATCTTCAGCAACTAGTCACAACATAGATAGTAAGGAGAGAAGCTTACATTTGAATGCGAAGAAAACAAAGATTATGGTGTTTGAAAGAGATGAAACCAGAACGGATACAAGGATAACGGTTGATGATGTACCTAGTGCTGGAACAGGTGAATGAAATTGTATATCTAAGATCTGCATTTAGCAGAGATGGAAGGTACTCCTCTGATATCGAAAGAAGAGTAAATGCAGGGAATAGGGTGAATGGAGCGTTAGGAAAACTTCTAGGTAGTACACAATGCGGTGCTGATTCCTACGCTAACATATGGAAGCGAGAGTTGGGTATGGCAGAAAGAGCATGAAAGTAGAATAAACGCGGTCGAGATGCGTGCGCTGCGGAAAATCTGCGGTGTATCGCTCACTGACTGCTTTCGGAATGATGGTGTAAGAAAGAGAGTCGGTCTGAAAAACAGCGTTGGTGTCAAGGTAAGAAGATGCACGCTCTGGTGGTTTGGACATGTGGGAAGAATGGATGACGAAAGATTGACTAAACATATATAAAATATGAAAGTGGAAAGATGTACGAGCCGCGGAAGGCCCAGGCTCACCTATCACGACCAGAGATAATTACAATAATTGTACAAAAATTTTACAAAAACTACAATAATTGTAAATGTAACAAGTGCAGCACGCACTTGTTACATTACAATTATTGTAACCTTAATCACGATGTTAATAGATTTTTAGAAGAGTTACCTGCCGTTCGAGGTTCCAATAAAATACGAAATTTTCATTTGCATCGCATTCACGAACAAGACAGATAGGCAGTTGCCTAATTATTAGCCTTTCACTTCGCCATAGCCAACGTTGCCAGAATGTTACAAAAGTAACCTTTTACGTTACTTTTGACCCACTCATGTTAACTCCATGTTACACGACTCATTATGTTACTTTTTAGATTTTCCAGCAAACAAAAAAATATCGTGAAACGGAACGCATCCAAGAATGTATTTTTTGTTCGTCATTGTCCCATGTTGGTCTGGGACTTAAAAATAATGTGCCAACTATGTTTCTTGCCCAGCATGTCGTAAATGGCGACTAATGGGGTTTTGGGTATGTTATTGTGTAGACGACGAGCTAGCCACTGGTCACTACTTTTTCACAATTTTTTAATCTGACCCAGCCCGATTTTATTTTTAGTTGAATGTGGTAAAGGGGGCTCGCGGCCCCTTTGACTCTGCCTACCCCTTCGGGGATTATGGTCGACGTCACGACGTCGGCGCGAAAATCTGTCGACTTCGTCGTACCGCATTCGTTCACGTCGACGTTTTTTCATATTAATTGATGACAAAGTAAGTTGTAGTAGTCGTATTGAAATACATTATTAAATAGGTTGGTTGGTATATTATCTAGACACACATATTTTGTTATGTTTTTTTCTCTTTCAGGATCGCCAGTCGATTATTCGATCAACACGAATTTTTTCCAGTTTAACTAATGGGACAGGGAACTTATTTTAGTTTTTATGTAATAAAGTGTCATATTAAAGTATTGTGTCGATTTCCACAATAAATAAGGTAATGGTACTTTTCTCGTGAAAATTTTACTTTTTGAGCTGTCTCATGTTATATTTGACTATCTGCTACTGGCAACACTGCCATAGACACTTTGTATTGCAAAATGCAAGTTTCTTTCCCTTCCCTTTCTTCATTTTCATTTGTCAAGTCAAATTTGTCATCATTATTCGTCTGTGGTTTGTCATTGCCGATCGGCCGACTGATCGCGAAGTAATTTCATGTTAAAGTAATCCAGAGGTTAGTGTTTTTATTTTAATTATTATGTACCTTAACATGCTTGTAAGTTTAGTAAAATTAACCTAGTTGTACCGTATACACTACTCAATAGGTATGTATTGCGTGCCACATAATAGTATTACGTGGAGTTTTAATTGATTGCATGCATGTGAACCTGATACTAAACCTTATAGGTAACCATATGGTAGTATCAAGCCGGACAAAGAACAGTATTTTTATTATACCTTTTTACCTAATCTTATATAAGTATAGGAAGTAAGGCATGTTATGTCTTCACATTCATCATCCTCTTGCCCTTCTCCCAGTTGATCTGGGGTCGGCGCAGCATGTCTTCTTCTTCCATACGTCCCAGTCAGCCGTCATCAAGCTATCCACTTCCATTTTACTCATGTTATGTCTTCACATTACTTATTATTAATTTATTTTTCAAAAATTATTAAAAAATCAGCATCATTTCTGATGCGATATATTTATTACCTTGATTTTATTACATTGTTGTGACTTTCAATTTATAAACATTATTATTTCCATTAATATATACCTACCTATTTGATAAATTACAGATAATATATTAGTACATATGATTTGCTGTGAAATTGTAAATATCATGCAGTATTAAAATATACCTAATTAGGCAATTGCACCTTATGGTTGGTATTTAGTAAATAAAGGAATACTGATCATGCTTTTTTTTTTTTGAGTATTTTAAACTTATGGAGGAACAATAAATTAATTAAAGTATTGAAAATTTCTTGAAATATTCTAAATGAATAAACTTATACATTTGTGACTATTTCCACATTTAAAGCAAGGTTGATTAGCCTATGTCAGCATAATTATATATGTCTCAGCAAACTTTTAACATATTTATTATTGATAATACTGTGATAGCAAAACTATGTAAAACTAATCATGTACCTACATTATACATTAATGTGTATATTTTCAACCTATACTAGGATACCTACAGTACTTAGATTTATTATTTGATATGAATAGATATTCATAGTCATCATTTTCTTTATCTGTTATTGCTAGATTTTTGTTGTCATACACTGCCATTCAGTATTAATTAAATAGATAAATGAATTCTCACTATAATAATTAAACTTTAATGTTTCTTATGTGTTTACTCAAAAGCCGTTTGTTTAGTTCCAGGTTTGGTGCAACATGGACACATCAATGACAGGGAGTCAAATTCGCAAAACCTTCATAGACTTCTTCATAGAAAAGGGGCATAAATATGTTCACTCTTCATCAACAATACCTTTGGATGATCCTACTTTACTGTTTGCTAATGCTGGTATGAATCAGTTTAAACCAATTTTTCTGGGATCTGTGGATCCCAACTCTGACATGGCCCAATATGTGAGGGTAGTAAACACTCAAAAATGTATAAGAGCTGGAGGTAAACATAATGATTTAGATGATGTTGGAAAAGATGTTTATCATCATACTTTTTTTGAAATGATGGGAAACTGGTCATTTGGTGATTATTTCAAAAAAGAAATTTGTGCTTGGGCCTGGGAGCTACTGACTAAAGTTTATAAATTGTCACCTGATCGATTGTATGTGACATATTTCGGTGGAGATGCTGCATCTGGCTTAGAGCCTGACTTAGAGTGCAAAAATATTTGGATGACGCTTGGTCTTCCTGAGTCACATATATTACCAGGTAGTATGAAAGATAATTTCTGGGAAATGGGAGAAACTGGTCCATGTGGACCATGTTCAGAATTACATTATGACAGAATTGGAGGTCGGGATGCGGCGCATCTTGTCAATATGGATGACCCTGATGTATTGGAAATTTGGAATTTGGTGTTCATACAATTCAACAGAGAATCAGATGGTTCCTTAAAGTTATTGCCCAAGAAACACATTGATTGTGGTCTAGGCCTTGAAAGATTGGTGTCTGTGATTCAAAACAAAAGAGCAAATTACGACACCGATTTTTTCATGCCCATATTTAAAGCTATTGAAATCGGAACTGGCGCCAGACCTTATTCTGGAAAAGTTGGTGCTGAAGATGTCGACGGCACTGATATGGCGTACCGTGTTTTGGCCGATCACGCCCGAACTTTAACCATTGCTTTATCTGATGGTGGATACCCTGACAATACTGGACGTGGATATGTATTGCGTAGAATTTTAAGAAGAGCTGTCCGATATGCCAGTGAGAAACTTAATGCCAAACCAGGCTTTTTTTCTTCATTAGTTCACACTGTAGTCGAGTTATTAGGTGATGTTTTCCCTGAAATAACTAAAGATCCTGAATCGATTATTCAACTCATCAATGAAGAGGAGATCCAGTTTCTGAAAACTCTCTCGCGTGGTAGAAACCTGCTTTATCGTACAATAGAAAAACTCGGTGACTCTAAAGTGGTGCCAGGTGATATTGCTTGGCGTCTTTATGATACCTATGGATTTCCAATAGACCTTACCCAACTTATGTGTGAAGAAAAAGGTTTAACTATTGATATGCAAAGTTATGAAAAGGCTAAGAAAGAATCTATACTTGCATCTCAAGGAAAATCTGCAGGTCAAGAAGATCTTCTAGCTCTAGATATACATGCTATTAGCTATTTACAAGAAACTGGTGTATCAGTGACGGATGATTCACCAAAATACAATTACAAGGCGTCAACTAACGATAAAGATGCTATATATAATTTTGAATATTGTACTGGCACCATTGTTGCTCTTCGCAAAAATAAAGAATTTGTCAATGAGGTAACATCTGGCGATGAATGTGGAATAATATTAGACCGCACAAATTTTTATGCTGAACAGGGAGGCCAAATATTTGATGAAGGTTATATCGTAAAAATTAATGATGAAAGTGCTGAATTTACTGTAAAAAATGTTCAAGTTAAAGGAGGATACATCTTACACACTGGAAAGGTAGAGGGTATATTTAAAGTTGGAGATAGTGTCGCTTTACATATCGATACCGAAAGGAGAAGACTAGTTATGAACAATCACACAGGCACACACATATTGAACAATGTTTTGAGAAAAGTTCTTGGAAATGATTCTGATCAACGTGGATCACTTGTCATGCCAGATCGCTTAAGATTTGATTTTACCAACAAAGGTCCAATGACCAGTAAACAAATCAAAGATGCTGAAGATCAAATTAAAAATATTATAAACGCTAACCGACCAGTATTTGCGAAACACACTAGTCTAAGTGATGCTAAGAAGATCAAAGGCTTGAGAGCTATGTTTGATGAACACTACCCGGATCCAGTACGAGTGGTGTCTGTTGGAATACCCGTAGGTGAACTAGAAAAGAATCCTGATGGCCCTTCAGGTTTCGAAACATCTGTTGAATTCTGTGGTGGTTCACACTTACACCAAACGGGTCACATTGGAGAATATGTTATTGTAAGTGAAGAAGGTATTGCAAAAGGTATTCGGAGAATTGTAGCGCTGACTGGACCTGAGGCCATTAAAGCATTAAACAAATTGAATGTTTTAGAAAATGAGGTTAATAATATTGCTAATATGATTAAAGTTCAAGGTGACGGACTTAACCAAAAGGAAATACTGAAAAAAATTGTGGATTTAACAAATGACATATCTCAAGCCCAAATCTCTTACTGGAAAAAAGATGAATTAAGAACCCTTTTGAAGAATTTGAAAAAAGAGTTAGATGACAAAGAAAGAGCCTCCAAAGCGCTAACTATAAACCAAGTAACAGAAAAAGCAAAACAAATATGTCTTGAAGAGAAAGATTCGGAAGTAATTATATCTGAATTAAAGGCTTTTGGAAATACAAAAGCCTTGGATAGTGCTCTTAAACAAGTAAAACAATTGTGTCCTAAATCAGCAGCTATATTTTTTTCTGTTGACAATGACGCTGGCAAAATTTATTGCTTAGCTGCAGTGCCTAAAAGCATCACCGAAAAGGGTTTGTTAGCCTCAGAATGGGTGCAATCTGTAGTTAATATTATGGGTGGTAAGGGCGGTGGAAAAGCAGAATCAGCCCAAGCTTCTGGTAACAATCCGCAAAATCTTAAAGAAGCTATGAAGAAAGCAGGGGAATTTGCAAAATCCAAACTGTCCTAAAGAATTGACACGCTCAAGTAGCAATTTATAAGTTTACATATATTTAAACACTGCTAATGATACGTTCAGCATTTATTTCTATGTTATGCCATGTTTGCAATAAAGATGAGTGCTTTAAAAGTATTATAGTAATGTTTTTTCATCCCATAGCCCGCAATTCCAATAACAATCTGAGAGGATCGGCTAGTTAAAAATAAAATAGGTATTAGGATACATTTTATCACCCACGAAAACGGCACAAAGTAGTGACAAACGTTTTTCGCCTACAGATATTTATTATTAAATTCATCGGTCAACATCAATGTTGACGACTTTAACATCCCCCAACAATCCTAATTTTGATTGGTTGAAAAACAACTGCGATCGCAATACCCAATAACTTTACGTGCGTCATTTGCGTTAATGAGAGCTTTTGTTTGACTCTAAACAATACATAATAATTATATCTACATATTGACTTGGTAGAATTTCTCGGCGAGGTGTTGTCTTGTAGTTAAGTAGTTTGTCTTGATATGGTGTCTGCAAAAATATTTGTACATCAATTCATAAAAAAAATAGATATTAATTTCGATTGAGCCATGTGAATTATTTAATTACTAGTTATAAGTATACAAAGGCCCCGTTTCAACTGTATTTTTTATCTTAAATATTGTAGTGGACGACTTGCCTACAAATTTTTGCTTAATGCATAAAGTCGGGGGGGCCACGTATCCATATCATCATTAATATAAATGGCTCATACCGTCATGTTCTTCTGGCTGGCAGAACCACCTACCTACAGAGATCTCGCTTATCTAGGTTGATAACAATTCGTATATGACGGTAATCTCAAATACTACATTTAGGCGCAGTGGTCTTTTTTCTGGTTTAAGAAAAAGCGCGATAACTCGTAATTTATTATTCTTGTCTTAAATCAAACTCTGGCACTTATTAGCACAAATTAAAAGCTATTCGTCAATGTTTATTCTACAGGCGCACATACAATAGTTTTCGAGATTCTGCAAAACGTTACCCTAGCAGGAAACTCAATATCTCGAAAACCTAAAGACACACTAATCATATTTTTGGCGCACATTCATGCACAAATGTAAGCTTTCTAACCGTACCTACAACATTTCTCTCTCCGATCACTAGTTTAGAACTTTCCTGCTAGAAAAACGTAACGCTAGCAGGAATAGTTTTTTTTAGATTTTTTTCGAAACTACAACACGCACTAATTATTTATGCGGCGCACATTTACGACAGATTAGGCTCTTATTATACGTTCTACTCATATCACTCTAGGAGCTAGGTACTTTCTAGCTAGGGTAACGCACTCGAATAAACTACACTTCTAATCGTTTGTAACGGCGATGAAAATAAGAAAATTAACGTTTGTGACAGCTAAGCGTACGTTTCGCGGAGTTTCTTTTCCCATACATCAATTAGAATCACCACACTTTGCCCTTTTTTACGGAATGGAAGGACAAACAGTTGAAAATCTAGACAATTTATTTCGCGAGACCAACGATGTAACACAAAGCGCGTGTAACTTGGTAAGTTTTTGAGATACCATTATATTTTTTTTATACTGATTCTCTAGTGTGATCCGGTTTTCGTATATAGGTAGCTACTAAAATAACCTTGTATACTTACATACTAAATACATTCTACCAATAATCACTCTAAGGTACCTACCTAGGTATTTTCAATAATATAAATATGGCTAGTGGTTGTAGAACGTTTTTTAAGTAAAGATTATGTTTGAATAAAAGTAACAAACTTTATTGCCAGCACCGGAGACGTTGCAGGCATGCTAAAAACTTAGGTTTTTCAACAAAAATAAAATCTTATATAATTTAATTCATTTATTGAACTTTATAGATGAACTTTGTTAAATATAGTTCAAACAAAATATTTCTTATATAACTGACAGTATACTAAACAATATCTACATAATAATAATTATAGATTAAACAAAATATTCATACAGTATTTGGTTGGTCTTTTGATGACAGCACCTATTCTATTGGTGAATAACTTGCTGTTACTCGTTGGTGCAATTTAACGTGCTAATAATTTACAATATTTTTACTAATTATATCAATAGTTATAAATAACTCTTTATTTCACTCTTGTCCAAAACCTTCAGTTTCTTCAATAGCATAATTAAGTTTTTCACATAGTTGTTCATAACTTTTGTAGGGCGGTAAGTCAAGCCTGTTGAAACATGTATGTGACCTAGGCAGCCAAGTATCTTTTCCAACCTGAAAAATTAAATGTACTTATAAATAGCAATTTTGATCAATCATCGGAGATGCGATTATATCGCGTAATATTTTTGTTCCTTCTTTAAAGCAAAGGTACTAGTTGTGCCTGCGTGTTTATGGTTAATTTTACTTAAAATATTTTTCATAGTATGAACGTGATATGGTTTTAGAGTTATTTATTATGCAATCAATACATGTTTAAGTATTCGTTATTTTAGTAGAAACTTTCTACTAAATAGTAAATACATTTGAATTTATAGTATTCCTTTAGTAAAGTAAGTAGTTATCACAGGTATATCTTAGAGTAGATGTGTGGATTGAGGGACCAGCTTTACACGTCGCTATTTCAAAATTGCTCCGACAGATTTGGTCCATTTCTTTTTACAAAATGCTTTAGAGTTCTACTAAAACTTTAACTGGGTAAAATACTGATTAATTGACTTAATAAAGAAATATTTATTAAATATTGTTTTTCGTTTTGTACGAACTGAGGGACCCCAATAAAACCTTGTGGTTCATCGTATTTACCACCTTTTGGCCTGGTATTTAGTATATAGGCTTTACAAACTATTACGTAAACGGCTGTCTTTTTTAAATTATTTCTTTGACCTATTCCTGGATAGTTTCTATAATTGTTTTAAGAACTAAGAACTTTTTAAGAACTTTTGTTTGAAACTTTTTTTATACATTGCGCTTTCGAGATAGAGGGCGCAAAGTGTGGAACGCCACAATCATTGGAGATATCAATAAATTACGTCACACAATTTATTGATATCTCCAATTATTGTAGTTTCGTAAAATTATTAAAAAATGTACAAATTCAAAACATGGGTTGATGTTGACACTACAAGTAACTCCAAAACATAATTTACCAAAACGAACATGTTTAGAACACTAAATCACTCCTCAATAGGGTATTTAACTAATATTTGTAACCACTTTTACGTTATAGATAAGCACTTAATTTAGTGGTTTTGCGAAAACCACTAAATTAAGTAACATTGTAAAATTTAAAGATTTATCAACATTATAAAAATTATCTTTAAATATACTTGCTGAAATGTTCTAAACTGTCATTTCACTTTGCGTAGACTACACCATTGAATTCTCCGTTGAATGAAAAAAAGTGACGTTTTAATCGGCACTGTTCGAAAGACTAATTTTCAGTCTGTCAAAGTCTGAAGAGAACTTCGGAAATTGAGTCAAACTTGTTGCTAGATTTGTTCGAAATAATGTCAACTTACTTGCCTTCGACATAGTTCTATCGTCGTGTTTTTAGTCACGTGATGAAATGCATTAGGTTCATAAAACTTTTTTAATAACATTTATTTCAGATATTACTGTTTTTAATCACGAAATTTAAATTTCATATACCAGATATTAATTTTATATACGAAATATGTTTTTCTGGTATTTGTATATTCGTATGGATCTATTTAACTTAATTTTTCATCAATCAAATAATGTTAGCGGCATCTACCATATTCCCAAGTCAATATTGTAGCTATATTAACTATACCTAAATATAAATCTTGGCTTGTTTTATTAAATACATAACAATTTTTTATTTACCTTTTCTATACAGAACCTTTGCGGTCCATTTGATCCCATTAGCTCGGCAAAGCCTCCAACTGGAACTCTGCAAGTTCCCGTCACAAACTGAAGCAACCTTGCTCTTTTTTCGTTGTCCATTTGTCGTACAAACTGTTAAAAGGAAAGTTTATATTTAGTATTAGGTAGTTTTTTAATTATATTTCCATAATTAAATGAAAAAGTAATTAACAAATTGCAAACTGGTTGTACCATTTTTTTTTCAATTTCCTGTGAATAACAACTAACAAAACGTTAAAACATACACACACACACGTCTATACCATGAACATGCGTTATAAATACTGGAAAATCCCGACTAGCTGATAAGCTACGTGATAGTAAGTATTGTGACTACTATAATCTACTTACTGCATTGTAGGTTTTAGCCATAAAAAATTAAACCAACCTGCCAGAACCAAACGACTTGTTTGCTGGTGCGCGTGTAGTGTCGGTAGATGGTGTTGCGCTGCCAGTCGTCCACGTCAACCTCCTGCATGCCGCACAGCATCAGCTCCAGCTCGCGCTCGTCAAAGTACTTCAGCCACTCCAGGGGGACGACCTGAACAAATTGCACTATGGTTATACTGTCTATTCAAGGCTGCTCATTTTAACATTCGACCCAAATGGACGATTCAAAAGCCACTGGGCAACTGACGGTTCCTACATGAGTTTTATTAAACAATGGATGAGGTTAGACTTGTGAAGCAAATACAAAATATTCTGGCTTTCTGAAACTTGCTCACGCGTATCACGCAATATGCGTGCCACCCATATGTTGTAATGACATTGTGCTTCGGTAAAGTTTGTTGTATCGTTATAAACTAGTTAAATATAAAGATATTTCAATTTATTTTATAATACAACATTGCCGAAAATCATGTACTGGTACCTCATTGAAGCCATCCAGAAAAGCAGACGTCTGTTCCTCTATACCTCGAGTCATCCGCCATTGTGTTACTAGTTGAAGATATTGTTCTTTGTTTGCCTGTAACAATTTAATATCGAATTAATTGTTATGTAGGTTCAGTTAGTGTTATGTTATTAGTATATCTGTCTACTTACTTCAGTAACGCGCTCCTTGTCTCCAGCAGGTTTCAATTCATGGTGAATAACTTGGCCTAGTACTTCGAAATCGACACTAAACCACATTTCAAGGCCACATTCATCAATGTTATTGTCTTTGATCCACACCAAAGAGTTGTAAAATTCCGGATCAATAGATTCAATATCTTTCATGGTCAATTTCTTATTCAGCATTCTCTTATAAAAAGGCATGGTGAAGCCAGAGTAAATAAATCTCCCGTGGTACAATGCCATAGCAATAAACCTTCCTATAAACTTGAAGTAAAGCAAATGATCTGGGTTAACGTAGCTGGCGGGATTTATTTGTAAGCTGTAATTGTTTTTGTTGGCGTATTCAAATAAACAATACATGGGGTTGAGCACTTCATGTGAGAGCAAGAAAAACCATTCTCGACTGACACCACCATAATCTAAGCCTTCTTCTCCACGGAATATTATATACAACCGTCTGCGTAGCTCGTAAGCGGGTAGCCTCATAATCTGTGGAATACGTTGTAAACGGTCATTAAAATAATAATCATGATATTTCTATTATTACATGTTCAAAAATGAACAGACAATACGAGTATTAAAGTACCTGGTGATATGAATCTTCAAAAAGTGTTTGCCGAGATAATGTGATTTTAATATGACTCGGTAACGCATTGCTCTGACAAAGGTATCTGAATTGACTAAGCTTCCACCGGAACGAGCGCTCGTAGGCGCGCGGCACCCCGTACGCGCCCTGGGGGACCCTTCGGCGCGCCGGGCCGCGGGTCCTGGAATGTGGTGGTGCGCGTGTTGTGGTCCACGAAGTACCTCGTCCCCTCCTCCGTGAACCTGATCTCCCAGCCGGGAGGGAGAGCCTCCTCGGGCGCGCTGACTTCCTGACCCTGAAACGCAACCTCACACGTGCACATTCAACGGAATAACGGGTTAAACTAGGTTTTCACAAGATATCTACA